>CM042388.1:43150852-43660852 GCA_023634145.1 Thymallus thymallus
ACTGTGGCAGGCCTGATCACCGGCGACGATGACTCAGCCTACAGGGAGGAGGTCAGCAACAACCTCTCCCTCAACATCAGCAAGACCAAGGAGATGATCGTGGACTACAGACAGGAAGGCAGTGGAGCAGGTAGACAGCTTCAAGTTCCTCTGTGTCCAAATCACTAAAGACTGAAAATGGTCCAAAACACACACGCACAGTCATTAAGAAGGCTCGACAGTGCCTCTTACCCCTCAGGAGGTTGAAAAAGTTTGGCATGGGCCCTCAAATCCACAAAAGATTCTACAGCTGTACCATTGAGAGCATATTGACTTGCTGCATCACTGATTGGTATGGTAATAGCACCGCCCTCGATCACATGGCGCTACAGAGGGTTGTGTGGACAGCCCAGTACATCACTGGGGCCGAGCTCCCTGCCATCCAGGACCTCTATATCAGGCAGTGTCAAAAGAAGGCCCAGAAAATCATCAAAGACTCCAACCACCCAAGCCACAGACTATTTTCTCTGGTGAATCAAGTCTGACACCAACAGGCTCTTTAACAGCTTCTATCCTCAAGCAATACGACTGATAAATAGGTAACAAAATAACTACACGTATCTTTATTGACCTTTTATTTCAAGCTTTCAAGCAGTCTTTATGCACACTCACAGGGCCCTACACACTTACACTGTCACTCCAACACACACACAAACACTAACTCCATCATAATATGCACATACATTTATACTGACTCTACACACCCACTCACATACAAGCTGCTGCTACTCTGTTTATCTTATATTCTGTTGCCTACTACCCCTATACGTATCCCTGCACATGTAAATATGGCATTGGAACTGACTTTTTAAATATATCCTGTATATAGTATGCTTACTTACTTTATTGTGTATTTCATATTTCCTATTCTTTTCTAGTAATACATTGTTAATGATTTTTGCATTGTTGGGTTTTGAGCAAGAAAGGCATTTCACTGTACTTGTGCATGTGACATTACAACTTGAAACTTGATTTAAGTCAATAAGTCATAGTTTTAGTCACAGTATGATATATATGGGCTTGATGTGGGAAATCTGAAGTGGAAACTTTATAGAAATCCATGTCAATAGCGTGTAACCTTTTTCTGACTTACTGTACGTGTCAGTTATAGGCCTGGCTTTAGTTAATTTGGAACCCCCTACCTACAAACATGTTAGAGAACAAGTGTGGGCTCCTTACTTCCTGTTTAATCTGATGCTACTGTGGCTGCGATCTGCAATGGACTTTCACTGTTGGGAGACGTTGGAAGGGCTAAAGCCAGTGAAACAGGAAGTAAGAAAAGAGCTATATTATTCTGATGAGTGGGTTAAGTGGATAAGTGAAATGCCAACACAACTGGAACACCTCGTCGTTTCTGGAGACTGCAGGAGTTTAGCTAGCTAGCTAGCAAGTAGCAGTTGCTTGCTAACTATACAGGTTTGGCTGGATAGCTAGCTATAGCTAGCATAGGTAAATGTGCGGTGAAGTAATTCCATATGAAGTAAGTTAATATATAGTTCAGTGTCTCCAAAACTTCAAGGTGTCTCTACAGAAATAAACCTAGCTTGCTGGCCAATGTGATACAAAATGCTGCAAAGTAATATCAAAACGTGCAAACAAAACAATGTGCAAAGAGTTGGGCTATTGTAGTAGCTAGCTATACTGCTATAAAAGTATTGATCCATATTCTAGTATATTGTCTTTTTTTTAGAGCCAACTGTTATATTGGTCGTCTAGTAGCTAGCTAGTGTGGATACTTGTAAACATTACAGCTAGGTCATTCCTGCAGTTGTTTAGTTAGCTAGCCAGGTAGCTAGCTAGCTCGCTAAGAAGCTAGCAAAATGTTTTGTACAGTAGCTACAGTAACTACCTACCATTCAAAAGTTTGGGGTCATTTAGAAATGTCCTTGTTTTTGAAAGAAAAGCAAATGTTTTGTCCATTAAAATAACATCAAATTGATCAGAAATACAGTGTAGACATGTTAATGTTGTAAATGACTATTGTAGCTGTAAATGGCTGATTTTTAATGGAATATCTACCTAGGTGTACAGAGGCCCATTATCAGCAACCATCACTCCTGTGTTCCAATGGCACATTGTGTTAGTTAATCCAAGTTTATAATTTTAAAAGGCTAACTGATCCTTAGCAATTATGTTAGCACAGCTGAAAACTGTTGTTCTGATTAAAGAAGCAATACAACTGGACTTCTTTAGACTAGTTTAGTATCTGGAGCATTACCATTTGTGGGTTCGATTACAGGCTCAAAATGGCCAGAAACAAATAACTTTCTTCTGAAACTCGTCAGTCTATTCTTGTTCTGAGAAATGAAGGCTATTCCATGTGACGAAATTGCCAAGAAACTGAAGATCTCGTACAATGCTGTGTACTACTCCCTTCACAGAACAACGCAAACTGTCTCTAACCAGAATAGAAAGAGGAGTGGGAGGCCCCGGTGCACAACTGAGCAAGAGGACAAGTACATTAGTGTCTAGTTTCAGAAACAGACGCCTCACAATTCATCAACTGGCAGCTTTATTAAATAGTACCCGCAAAACACCAGTCTCAACGTCAACAGTAAAGAGACGACTCCGGGATGCTGGCCTTCAAGGCAGAGTTGCAAAGAAAAAGCCATATCTCAGACTGGCCAATAAAAAGAAAAGATTCAGGGTAAAAGAGTATCTTAGTAACTAAAATCAAGAAGGTTAGCTAATTTGGCCAGCAGCCAGTAGGGCTAGCTAGGCTCGATAGCGGGGTAAAAGCTAAGGGGTAGCCTAGCTTGCTGACTAATTACGAAATTGCCTTCCCTTCAGGGAAAACTTTATCACCCCTTATTAAACCGCCAGGTTAATATAGGCTAGCCAGCTATCTAACTAATTTAGCTAGTTAGCTAACTAGCAACTTGGCTAGCTAACCAACTTGTTCCACTTAGTTTTTCTCGTCATGAATGAAGAAGGTATAATAGCTACCTTGTAGTATGGTTATGTGAAATTACAATATTTTTCTTGCAATATCGACACAATTTTAATTCATGATTTATGCATTGACAGTTTGGAGTGGATCACAGACCAACACTACCACCACATTGGGTGTGGACTGCGAGGGACTGCTACTGACTACCCAATCTGCATCCATCGTCCATAACAAACAGGGCAGGAAGGGGTATTGAGGTTGATGTGCTTTGGAAATAACAACTTGGATTAAATATGACGATGTTCGCCGTTCCGTGCCTTGTATGCCCTACTACTGAATATGGTACAAATGTATGCTCAGATATGTCACCTTCATGTGAAGAAGCACAACAGGTAAAATAATTTGGTGGGTGGAGGGTGGAACTAAGCATTTTCGCGCTAGGATAGGAATTAGATCTAAATAGTGGTGGCAACTTCCTCTTGGCGGTGGGGGTACTGTAATGGAACAACGCTAACTTTATGATGTTAACCCCAACTTAGCAAGTCCTTAGGCTATAATTTCATATTATATTGTGGACTGTTGAAGGTCTGAGAAGTTGTTTCTATAGCATCCTGGTTTTATAATCTAGTCAATGCACTAACCCATATACATTTCAGGTTCCATGAACTGACCAGGAAAAAGAGAGTGAGAGAGCAACCTGAGACAGGTTGGTGTGTGTGGTGAATGAAGTAGTCAAGATATAGAGGAAACAAAGATACTGCTTTGTTCACTAGGGACCTTCTGGAGTTCTTTCTCAAGTACGAATCTCCACTTACATCCACCTATACACAACCTCCCAGGGTGCTCTTTCACATTATCCCACCTCTGTGAGTGCGTCAGTTTCTACAGGTATTCTTGCTAGCCGCTGTCTTTGTTTCTGGGCCAGAGGCTATACTGTATCAGTGGGCCAGCTTTATTCTGACAGAAAGGCAGGTGCAGAACTCTAGGGCTGTGGTCCAAACACTTAAAAGACACACCCTCGTCCACTTACCCTTGCCTTATGCCCTTGGGGGAATCATCGTCGCCATCTTGGACCAAATGATTAGCCAAGCAAGGGAAGTTTGCAACGTAAGCCCCTCAGCCCTCGTTTTTAGTCGGGTTTGCGAGTGTACAATTATGTTCACTTCGGGACCCTAACCCCATAATTGCCCCGAAACTTAAAAATGCAACGTCAATATGGAGTCAAAATACAAGTGTAAGTAAAAACTAATGCAAATAACTTAGAAATTGTGCTACTAATGCACATGGCGGCACAAACACATCTCGTAAAAGTAATGATGTTTTGGTTTGGTTAACTTCTGGAAAATGTAGAAATAAAACATTTTCCTTCTTCAGAAGTTCCAACTATGCAGGCCAACGTTAGTTAGCTAATTAATTTGCTAGCTATCATACAGTAGGCGTATATTAATAATTATACAGTTAATGTAAATAAATATGCAATCATAATTGACTGTAGTGCAGATAAAGCACACACAAGCTACCGATGGCTGAAAACACAATCACCGTGGGATGAACGAGTGTTGAATTTCCAGGCATTTGGGGCCCATTTAAAAATCATTCCTTCCTCTCTAGGCCCTTGCCCTGCAAGTGTATACTCATCAGACTTCATGAAACGTCATCAGAAGTGTCCACTTAATTTTAGGGCTGAGGGGATAAAGTTGTGTCTTTTAAGTGTTTGGACCGCAGCCTAGGTCTGTCCTTACCCAAGCCCACATCCTTCCCTCTACCATGTTTCAAAGAGAATAGCCAATTATTATATTTTGTAGTTTTGGGGCTGGGCGTATGTGTATAATATCTGTTTGATAGAAGAGAGATAGTGTGTGTGTCCATGTGCGTGGGCACGCGTGTGTGTACGGCAAAGGTTGCTCTATTCTTTGGTGGAGGAGATAAAGGTGTTGTTCTTATCACTGGTTGTTCGGGAGGCAGGTAGCCTAGCGGTTAGAGCGTTGGGCCAGTAACCGAAAGGTTGCGGGTTCGAATACCTGAGCCGACCTTGTGAAAAACCTGTCGATGTGCCCTTGAGCAAGGCACTTAACTCTAATTTAAAATAAAAAATAAATGATAAAGCATGATGGTGGGAACCTCTAGCTGCACTGGGTGAGTGGATTCAAAAGTGACAGTAGAGTGCTCTCTCTAAAATTAGCTTACATTCCCCAGTCCTAAACCTTAACCATTAAGGAATGGAGAAAACCCAAAACCTTAGATCAGCGTCTCTAGCAGGCAACTTTACCCTAGTCTATCCTTCTCTGTTCAACAAACCCCAACAGGTAGGTACACTCAAATAGATTTGATGTAAATAATTCCTGTTCACCTGTCCAGGACCTTGTCTATCACATAACAGCCTCCACTTTACTGATGAGGTAGATTGTGCATTGTAGGTTGAAGAGTGTGAGAGAGAGGTAGTGAGAGAGCACAAGAGAGTGATAGGTAAAAAAAAAAAAGAAGGAGAGATCATTTGAGAAAGGGAGAGGAAAAGAGCAAAAGTGAGAGAGTGACAGAAAGTGAAAGCGAAGGACTGTGATAAAGTTTGAGATAGTGATGGAGGAAAGAATACGTTGTTTGTGCCAGTGTTCTCCCAGTCAGACCGAAGCAGAGTGGAGCGCTGCTCTCGGTTCAAACCGGCTGACCCAGATGCAGCTGAATTATAGACAGCCTCAGAGAGAGAGAGAGAGAGAGAGAGGGAGAAACAACATTGTAAATACCACAGATATTTATCTTCCCCTTCTGTTCCCCTGTGTATTTATTCCTGTGTCTTCTGTCTCTCTGTACCAGTTCGTCTTGTCTAGCCAAGTCAACCAGCGTGTTTTTCCTAGTTCCTTTCGTTCCTAGTTGTTTTAGTCCTCCCGGTTCTGACCCTTTGCCTGCCCTGACACCGAGCCCGCCTGTCTGACCATTCTGCCTGTCTGGACCTGGAACCTGCCTGCCGTCTTGTACCGTCTTGGACTCAGCCCTGGTGATTGAACCCTTGCCTACCCTGACCACGAGACTGCCTGTTCCACTGTACTGCTCGGACTCTGATCTGGTTGATTAACTATTGCCTGTCCCTGACCTGACCTTTTGCCTATTCCCTTTATCATAATAAATATTGGAGCTCTAACCATCTGCCTCCTGTGTCTGCATCTGGGTCTCGTCTTGTATCGTTATAATTATATGATACAATATCAGTACTTGTTGCATTTACAACTTGTCTAAGTCCCACCATCAACTGATTTGAGCCAGTGTATGGCTGAGGATGTACTGCATTATTTGAATGGAATGTAGGAATATTGGCAGTTAATTTGAACAATTGATTTAATAATTCCTCTAAAACTGTCTGTAGACCTTACAGTGAAATGCTTATTTACAATCCCTTAACCAACAGACCAGTTCCAAGAAAAATAAGTGTTAAGTAAAAAATGCATAAATAAAAAGAAAAATAGAAAAATAACAAATAATCAAAAGAGCAGCAGTAAAATAACAGTAGCGAGGCTTTATATAGAGGGCACAGAGTCAATGTGCGGGGGCAGAGTTTGGGCGAGGCATTTGAGGTAATATGTACATGTACATGTAGGTAGAGGCAAAGCGACAAAGCTTGGCCCCAGTGATATACTGGGCCGTACACACTACCCTCTGTAGCGCCTTGCGGTCGGAGGCCGAGCAGTTGCAATACCAGGCGGTGATGCAACCAGCCAGGGTGCTCTCGATAGTGCAGCTGTAGAACATTTTGAGGATCTGAGGACCCATGCCAACATTTTTTATTCTCCTGAGGGGGAAAAGTCCTTGTCGTGCCCTCTTCACGACTGTCTTTGTGTGTTTGGACCATGATAGTTTATTGGTGATGTGGACATCAAGGAACTTGAAGCTCTCAACCTGCTCCACTACAGCCACGTCAATGAGAAAGAGGGTGTGCTCGGCCCTCCTTTTCCTGTAGTCCACAATCATCTCCTTTGTCTTGATCACGTTGAGGAAGAGGTTGTTATCCTGCCCCACACGGCCAGGTCTCTGACCTCCTCACTATAGGCTGTCTCATCGTTGTCGGTGATCAGGCCTACCACTGCTGTGTCATCAGCAAACTAAATGATGGTGTTGGAGTTGTGCCTGGCCATGCAGTCATGGGGGAACAGGGAGTACAGGAGGGGACTGAGCATGCAACCCTAGGGCCACCTGTGTTGAGGATCAGCGTGGCAGATGTGTTGTTGCCTACCCTTACCACCTGAGGACGGCCCGTCAGGTAGTCCAGCATCCAGTTTAGTCCCCTGGTCCTTAGCTTAGTGATGAGTTTTGAGGGCACTATGGTGTTGAACGTGCAATCTGTGCATCTGTTGGGGCGGTATGCAAATTGGAGTGGGTCTCGGGTTTCTGGGATAATGGTGTTAATGTGAGCCATGATCAGCCTTTTAAAGCACTTCATGGCAACAGACGTGAGTTCTACGGGTTGGTAGTCATTTATGCAGGTTACCTTAGTGTTCTTGGGCGCAGGGACTATGGTGGTCTGATTGAAACATGTTGGTATTACAGACTCAGTCAAGAACAGGTTGAAAATGTCAGTGCATGCTCGGAGTACACATCCTGGTAATCCGTCTGGCCCTGCGGCCTTGTGAATGTTGACCTGTTTTAAGGTCTTACACACATCGGCTATGGAGAGCGTGATCACAAAGTTGTCCGGAACAGCTGATGCTCTCATGCATGCTTCAGTGTTGCTTGCCTCAAAGCGAGCGTAGAATTAATTTAGCTAATCTGGTAGGCTTGTGTCACTGAGCAGCTCGCAGCTGTGCTTCACTTTGTAGTCTGTAATTTTATTTATTTTTTTTACCTTTATTTAACTAGGCAAGTCAGTTAAGAACAAATTCTTATTTACAATGACGGCCTACACCGGCCAAACTCGGATGATGCTGGGCCAATTGTGTGCTGCCCTATGGGACTCCCAATCACGGCCGGATGTGATGCAGCCTGGATTCGAAATAGGGACTGCAGTGACACCTCTTGCACTGAGATGCAGTGCCTTAGACCGCTGCGCCACTCGGGAGCGCTAAATAATAGTTTGCAAGCCCTGCCACATCTGACCAGCGTCAGAGCCTGTGTAGTACAATTCAATCTTAATCCTGTATTGACGCTGTTTGATGGTTCGTCGGAGGGCATAGCCGGATTTCTTATAAGCGACCGGGTTAAAGACCCGCTCCTTGAAAGCGGCAGCTCTACCCTTTAGCTCTGTGTGGATGTTGCCTGTAATCCATGGCTTCTGGTTGGGGTATGTACGTACAGTCACTGTGGGGACGACGTCATCGATGCACTTATTGATGAAGCCAGTGACTGATGTGGTGTACTTCTCAATGCCATCGGTAGAATCCCGGAACATATTCCAGTCTGTGCTAACAAAACAGTCCTGTAGCTTAGCATCTGCATCATCTGACCACTTCTGTGTTGAGCAAGTCACTGGTACTTCCTGCTTTAGTTTTTGCTTGTAAGCAGGAATCAGGAGATTTGGCAAATGGAGGGCGGGGGAAAGCTTTTTACATGTCTCTGTGTCACGTTCGGGTGTGTAGAGAGACCAAGGCGCAGCGTATCCATAGTTCGACATGTTTATTTAAACTAAATGACGAACCATACAAAATAACAAATGATAATAATAAAGAGGACACACGTAGCACGAACACGAGACAACATAACAACAGTACAATGAACCACGCCAACGGAGTGGAACACAGACATATAAGTAAGATCCCTAATTAGAGGTAATGCCTAGCAGCTGCCTCTAATTAGGGATCCCACACACAACACCACACAGACGTAGAAATAATAGATCTGCCAGATATGGCCAGAGCCTGACAGTACCCCCCCCCAAAGGCGCGGACTCCCGGCCGCAAGAAAAACAAACACAAAAACATGAGGGAAGGGTAAGAGAGGAAAAAACATCACAACATAGCCATCGCAGGTGGCGGTTCCGGCCCCGGCGAAGTGGATATTTTCCTCCCTGTTTCTACTGGGCCCGGACTAGGCCCTGGTGTGGCTGGCGACTCAGGCCATTTAAAGGGGCAACCCACTGGTCCTGGAAATGACCATGGTGGGGCAAAAGGCTCAGGCCAAGGAGCGGGACAAATAACCGGGCCAGGACTGGGCACCGGTGTAACAGGCGACTCCAGCCATATAAAGGGGCAACCCACCAGTCCTAGAAATGACCATGGTGGGGAAAAAGGCTCAGGCCATGGAGCGGGGCAAATAACCGGGCCAGGACTGGGCACCGGTGTGGCAGGCGACTCCGGCCATATAAAGGGGCAACCCACCGGTCCTGGAAACAACAATGGTGGGGAAATAAGTTCAGGCCATGGAGCGGGGCAAATAACCGGGCCAGGACTGAGCACCGGTGTGGCAGGCGACTCCGGCCATATAATCATCACGGGAGGCTCCGGGCTGTCGAGCGTCACGGGAGGCTCCGGGCTGTCGAGCGTCACGGGAGGCTCCGGGCTGTCGAGCGTCACGGGAGGCTCCGGGCTGTCGAGCGTCACGGGAGGCTCCGGGCTGTCGAGCGTCACGGGAGGCTCCGGGCTGTCGAGCGTCACGGGAGGCTCCGGGCTGTCGAGCGTCACGGGAGGCTCCGGGCTGTCGAGCGTCACGGGAGGCTCCGGGCTGTCGACCGTCACGGGAGGCTCCGGGCTGTCGACCGTCACGAGAGGCTCCGGGCTGTCGACCTTCACGAGAGGCTCCGGGCTGTCGATCATCACGAGAGGCTCCGGGATGTCGAGGCGCACCGACGGTCTGATGCGTGGAGCCGGCACTGGAGGCACCTGGCTGGGCACACGCACTGGAGGTCGAGTGCGGGGAGTCGGCACGGGACGTACCGGACTGTAGAGGCGCACTGGAGGCCTGGTGCGTGGAGCCGGCACTGGAGGAACCTGGCTGGGCACACGCACTGGAGGTCGAGTGCGGGGAGTCGGCACGGGACGTACCGGACTGGGGAGGCGCACTGGAGGCCTGGTGCGTGAAGCCGGAACTGGAGGAACCTGGCTAGGCACACGCACTGGAGGTCGAGTGCGGGGAGTCGGCACGGGACGTACCGGACTGGGGAGGCGCACTGGAGGCCTGGTGCGTGAAGCCGGAATTGGAGGAACCTGGCTGGGCACACGCACTGGAGGTCGAGTGCGGGGAGTCGGCACGGGACGTACCGGACTAGAGACGCGCACTGGAAGCCTGATGCGTGGAGTCGGCACATGTGGCACAGGACTAATAACACGCACCTCAGGGCTAGTGCGGGGAACAGGCACAGGACGTACCTGACTGGAGACGCGCACTGGTAGCCTGGTGCGTGGAGTCGGCTCATGTGGCACAGGACTAATAACACGCACCTCAGGGCTAGTGCGGGGAACAGGCACATTACGTACCGGACTGGAGAGGCGTACTGGAGGCCTGGTGCGTGGAGTCGGCACTGATGGCACCGGACTGGTGACACGCACCCCAGGGCGAGTGCGAGGAGCAGGCACATGACGTACCGGACTGGAGAGGCGCACTGGAGTATAGCAGACGGCCGGACCCAGACTGGGCACCGGTGGAGCGGACTGCTCTGGCACTGGAGTAGAGCAGACGGCCGGACCCCGACTGGGCACCGGTAAAGCGGACTGCTCTTTCATGGGAGTGGAGTAGGCGACTGGACACGGATTATTCAGCTCCGACATTTCCCGTTCAACTTCCTCCGCTATCTCCCACAACTCCTCCAAAACGTCTCCAAAATGTCTCTCCAAATACTCCTCCTCTTCTTCACTTTGCGCCCCCCATTTATATTTAGGGCACAGTGTATTCCACATGGAAAGTGGTACTGGCGCGTCCTCTTCTTTGCCAGACCACCCCCATAGCCCCCCCCCCGAAATTTTCCTGGGGTTGACTACGGCCTCCTTTACCTCCGTATCCACGATTACGCCGCTGTCTTCCTTTTTTCTCCTTTGCTCCAGAATATCGCTGCTTGGTCGGTTGGTGGTTCATTCTGTCACGTTCGGGTGTGTAGAGAGACCAAGGCGCAGCGTATCCATAGTTCGACATGTTTATTTAAACTAAATGACGAACCATACAAAATAACAAATGATAATAATAAAGAGGACACACGTAGCACGAACACGAGACAACATAACAACAGTACAATGAACCACGCCAACGGAGTGGAACACAGACATATAAGTAAGATCCCTAATTAGAGGTAATGCCTAGCAGCTGCCTCTAATTAGGGATCCCACACACAACACCACACAGACGTAGAAATAATAGATCTGCCAGACTCTGACCATAGAAATATAGAGAAGCAAAGCTTCTCTATGGCCAGAGCCTGACACTCTGTGTGTGGAGTAAAGGTGGTCTAGAGTTTTTTCCCTCTGGTTGCACATTTAACATGCTGGTAGAAATTAGGTTAAACAATTTACGTTTCCCTGCATTAAAATCCCCGGCCACTAGGAGAGCCGCCTCTGGGTGAGCATTTTCTTGTTTGCTTATGACCTTATACAGTTCGTTGAGTGCAGTCTTATAGAAAATAGACAGCTACAAACAATATAGATGAAAACTCTCTTGGTAAATAGTGTGGTCTACAGCTTATCATGAGATACTCTACCTCAGGCGAGCAAAACCTTGAGACTTCCTTAATATTGGATTTCGTGCACCAACTGTTTTTTACAAATATACAGACTGCCACCCCTTGTCTTACCAGAGGCAGCTGTTCTATCTTGCTGATGCGCCGAAAACCCTGCCAGCTGTATGTTATCCATGTCGTCGTTCAGCCACGACTCGGTGAAACAAAAGGTATTACAGTTTTAATGTCCAGTTGGTAGGAAATTCTTGATCGGAGCGCATCCATTTTATTATCTAATGATTGAACGTTGGCTAATAGGACGTCGGATCCTTACAAGGCACCCGATCTGCATTCTTCAAATTCTTTATTTTACACAATATATTATCAGAGCACTGGCAAAACATGATTTATCAAGGTTGATGTCCATTCTAGTATTCTAATTCCTAATTCTATGCATCTACAGTAGGTAGTATGTATTTCAGGGATCAAATAAAATACAATTTTATAGGTCACATACACATGTTAAGAAGATGGTAATGCGGGTGTAGCGAAATGCTTGTGCTTCTAGTTCCGACAGTGCAGTTGTGAGGGCTTGGTTGTGGTAAGGCCTCTTACTCCCACCTAAGGGAGGAGAGAGGCACACAACCAAGCTCTCACACACTATTAGGGAGATTATCATCCCCAAACAGAGACAGCTGTATAGCGTTGTCTCTGATTGGGGATAGTATTTAGATCATTGTTCATTCTGTTTGTCTGCATGTTGCAGAACTCAGCTAGTCACCGTGTTTTTGTTTGCTCAGTATTCGTTTTGTCATCTCCGTTTATTACTTTGTGCTTCGTGATAAAAACTCCAAACTAATAAAGGAATGACGCTCCACCAGCGCTCCGTTTACCGTCCCATTAATGCGCACCGTGACAGAATGATCCACCACCCTGGGACGCAACGGGGGATAACTTTGGGAGACATCCTCCTCGGTATGGGGAAAATTACCGAGGAGGAACACTCCCATTATCGTGCGGTGGAGGAGGGCTGGTGTCCGGAGCAGAGGCGCCGAAGACGGGGGAAACGTTACCGGGCTAAAGCGAAGGACCAGCTTGGAGCCCAGAAAAACCCCCAAACTGATTTTGGGGGGGGGCTATGGGGGTGGTCGGGGATCGAGGGAGAAGAGCCCCGACCACTGCACTCGTGGGGGTTCCAGGAGGAGCCCCTACAGCCGTGGGAGCAGGAGTACAGAGAGGAGTCGGAGGAAGACGACAGCGATGTGCTTCTGTTCCCTCACTCGTGGGGGTTCCCGGAGGAACCCTCACAGGATGGGGATTGGCGTTGGAGTAGGGACGACAGGCACAGTCGTGCTCCAGCGTCAGTTCCCAGTCCGGTGCCTCCAGCGCCGGTCCAGAGTCGGAGGAGGAGGAGACCGACTCAGCGCACCAAACCATCGGTGCGCAACAATAGCCCGGTACGGCTCGCGCCTGCTCCGCGCACCAGCTCTATGGTGCGTTTGCCCAGCCCGGCGCGACCCGTGCCAGCTCAACGCACCGACCCAACGGTGCGTTTCCCCAGCCAGGTACAGCCCGTTCCAGCTACTCGCACCAGACCAGTGGTGCGTTCCCCCAGCCCGGTACGGTCTGTGCCTGCTCCTCGTACCCAACCTATGGTGCGTTTCCCCAGCCCGGCGCGACCCGAGCCAGCTCAACGCACCGACCTAACGGTGCGTTTCCCCAGCCAGGTACAGCCCGTTCCAGCTACTCGCACCAGACCAGTGGTGCGTTCCCCCAGCCCGGTACGGTCTGTGCCTACTCCTCGCACCCAACCTATGGTGCATATCTCCAGCCCGGTGCGACCCGTGCCAGCTCCTCGCACCAGACCTATGGTGCGTGTCCCCAGTCCAGTACGCCCCGTGCCTACCCCTCGCACGGAGGCTACCGCGACGGTCGCCACCACAGGGCTGGAAACCATCTCTGCGTCGGTGTCCAGGGTGGGCACGACGTTCAGCCCCGCTGTGGAGCAGGAGCTCCATAGCGCGTCGGTGCCCAGTCTGGGGCCGACAGCCAGCCCAACCAGAGGGCTGGAAACCATCTCTGCGTCGGTGCCCAGGGTGGGCACGACGTTCAGCCCCGCTGTGGAGCAGGAGCTCCATAGCGTGTCGGTGCCCAGTCTGGGGCCGACAGCCAGCCCAACCACAGGGCTGGAAACCCTCTCCGCGTCGGTGCCCAGGGTGGGCACGACGTTCAGCCCCGCTGTGGAGCAGGAGCTCCATAGCGTGTCGGTGCCCAGTCTGGGGCCGACAGCCAGCCCAACCACAGGGCTGGAAACCTCCAGCGAAGGTCAGCGCTCCGCCACCTCCAGCGAAGGTCAGCGCTCCGCCACCTCCAGCGAAGGTCAGCGTTCCGCCACCTCCAGCAAAGGTCAGCGTTCCTCCGCCTCCAGCGAAGGTCAGCGTTCCGCCGCCTCCAGCGAAGGTCAGCGTTCCGCCACCTCCAGCGAAGGTCAGCGTTCCGCCACCTCCAGCGAAGGTCAGCGTTCCGCCACCTCCAGCGAAGGCCAGCAGCCCGGAGCCTCCAGCCACAGCTCAAGGCCTGGAGCCTCCTCCACCGGTGCCCAGTCCAGGGCCGGTCGTCTGCGTCGCTCCAGTGCCGGAGCAGTCCGCTCCACCGGTGCCCAGTCCGGGGCCGGTCGTCTACGTCGCTCCATTGACGGAGCAGTCCGCTCCACCGGTGCCCAGTCCGGGGCCGGTCGTCTACGTCGCTCCAGTGCCGGAGCAGTCCGCTCCACCGGTGCCCAGTCCGGGGCCGGTCGTCTGCGCCGCTCCAGTGCCGGAGCAGTCCGCTCCACCGGTGCCCAGTCCGCGGCCGGTCGTCTACGTCGCTCCAGTGACGGAGCAGTCCGCTCCACCGGTGCCCAGTCCGGGGCCGGTTGTCAGCCCCTCTCCAGGGTCGAGGGCTCCCGCACCAGGGTCCAGACAGGACTTGGTGAATGGCGGGAGTACTGAGGGGGGAACCACCGCGCCAGGGTCCGGACCGGACCGGGCGTGCAACGGAGAGGTAGGAGGAAAGCTACTCTCACAGCCTGTGCCACGCCCGGAACCGGAACCGGAGCCCCCACCAGCAACCACCTCAGTACCCCGCCATGTCCCCCCTAGTTTTGGACATTTTTTTTTTCTTTTCAGGAGAGGGGGGATTGTATGTGTGCGGTCGGGAGTCCGCACCTTAGGGGGGGGTACTGTGAGGGCTTGGTTGTGGTAAGGCCTCTTACTCCCACCTAGGGGAGGAGAGAGGCACACAACCAAGCTCTCACACACTATTAGGGAGATTATCATCCCCAATCAGAGACAGCTGTATAGCGTTGTCTCTGATTGGGGATAGTATTTAGACTCCACACACAGCCACCTGTGTGTGGATCATTGTTCATTCTGTTTGTCTGCATGTTGCAGAACTCAGCTAGTCACCGTGTTTTTGTTTGCTCAGTATTCGTTTTGTCATCTCCGTTTATTACTTTGTGCTTCGTGATAAAAACTCCAAACTAATAAAGGAATGACGCTCCACCAGCGCTCCGTTTACCGTCCCATTAATGCGCACCGTGACAGCAGTAAAATCGAACAATTACACAACATATATATCTAATACACATAAATCTAAGTAAGGAATGAATTAGGCCTACAGTACATATAAGATGAGTAATGCCAGATATGTAAGCATTATTAAAGTGACTAGTGTTCCATTTCATAAAGTGACCAGTGATTTCTAGTCTATGCCTATAGGCAGCCTTGAGATAGAAGCTGTTTTTTAGTCTCTCGGTCCCAGCTTTGATGCACCTGTACTGACTTTGTCTTCTGGATGACAGCAGCGTGAACAGGCAGTGGCTCGGGGGGTTGATGTCCTTGATGATCTTTTTGGTCTTCCTGTGACATCGGGTGCTGTAGGTGTCCTGGAGGGCGGGAATTTTGCTCCCGGTAATGCATTGGGCAGACCGCACCACCCTCTGGAGAGCCTTGCGGTTGCGGGCTGTACAGTTGCCGTACCAGGCAGTGATACTGCCCAACAGGATGCTTTCAATTGCGCATCTGTAAAAGTTTGTGAGGGTTTTAGGTGTTAAGCCAAATTTCTTTAGCCTCCTGAGGTTGAAGAGGCGCTGTTGCACCTTCTTCACTACACTGTCTGTGTGTATTCTGTGGACCATTTCAGTTCATCAGTGATGTGTACATCGAGGAACTTGAAGTTTTCCACCTTCTCCACTGCGGTCCCGTTGATGTGGATAGGGGGGTGCACCTTCTGCTGTTTCCTGAAGTCCACGATCATCTCCTTTGTTTTGTTGACGTTGAGTGAGAGGTTGTTTTCCTGGCATCACACTCCCAGAGCCCTCATCATTGGTAACCAGCCTACTACTGTTGTGTCGTCACACACCAACCCATAGGGGATAATGGGCTAACTTGGGTAAAGTGGAAAGGCCAGTAACGTTAATGGTAGGAGATAATAGATCCGCTAACATGTGTTTTCTCATATTAATCCCCATGGCTTTTTCTAAGTGTAACTATTGCTTTTTTCATAAAAGGGTCTGAATGGAAAGAAAAATAGGAACAGATGGAGGAGGACGAGAGCGAGGGACGTGGAGTGGTTGATGCTATATAGGAGACAGAGTTAACAGTGTGCACACACAGGCAGTTACACAGGTACACACACACACACATTATTTGGTTGTGTAGGCTCATGATGAGTTTGATGCTCAGCTCTGGAAAACATTCACTGTACTTTGAGGAAGGGGATCAGCACCATCTGTCAGAACAATCAATAAGCAAGCCTACTGTAAATGCTGCCATTTATATTGTTGATATAATTGAGATATAATATGTTTATTTTTTCTATAATCACTTTCATAATTTAGAATTTAAGTTGTTTGTTATTTATACATTATTTATTTTATTATTATTTGGAGTACCTTTATTTTGAAGGTTTGGTTCAAGTTTATGCGCAAATGCGCACTTTACATCCTATTCATAGTTCATGCAAGCAAGCGGCGAGCACAGACATGTATGCTCAGATAAAGAGTTATTTTCGTCACAAAGGACTTGAATGTTTGTAAGGAGATTCGAAGACTATTTCCCTTTCTCGCAGCATGCAGCCAACGAGGTATTTTGTTTTATTTGTCTGTATTTTGTGTCAGTAAAATGCTATTACATCTGTTGCACGTGCTTTTGCGCAGGCTTTCCCTTTGTGTCAAGCTTATGTCATTTCTGTATTTTGTTGTTTCTACTGTTTAGTTTTCACGGTGGATTTGGAGAAAAGTCTTCAATTAAATCAGTAGCAAGAGAACCACGTGTTTGCGTATGCTTTGGAGGGAAATACAGTGAAAACTCGACCTGTTCAACGACACGAGTGGGTGAAGCAGCAAGTTCGTAGATCCAGCCGGCTGATCACGAAGTATCCGCATGCACCGCATGGAGCGTCAGCGAAGGATTAACAGATGAGATGAAAAAAAACGCACCACACATACATAACGAAGTCAGAAGACGCACACAGTTATTAAGTTCAAGGTCTGAGTCATAAAAACAAAGAGTGGCTTAAGAAGAAGATTTGGCAAAGCTTGCTTAAAGATTTTCATTGTAAATGAAAGCAATGTTACCGTAGTGAGTATGTAGTACATGTTTTGACTTATTTTCTCAAGTAATTTAATTGAAGCTTGCTATTTAAAGACACATTTAAAGGTTCATTGAGCTTTTTATATTTTAAATTTAAAGCGTTTTCGTTAATTATAAGGGAAGGTTATTTTCCATTTGATATCAAAGTTTTCTAAGTGCTTTGAAGTGTAATATTCAAGCTGATAAGCTGTTTTTTGCACATTTTTATTTCCTGTGCAATATTATTACTGAAAAGCATCACATTTGCTTGAAGTTTTAGAGTATTTACATTCAATTGGCATTATATTTGAGCAAGTATTGAAGGTTGATTTAGATGTTTTGTTACCTGTGCATATTTTCTACTTACAAAATTGGGTCAATTTAAAGTGATTCAAAATGTCAGAGCCAACTGAGCCCACAATTCAGGTTAGGGACAGTGATAGGGATAGTGCAAATTCCCAAGACCAACCTGAAGAAGGTCAAGTGGGTGGTGCTGAAGCACACCAAGAAGATGCACAGCAGTCAAGACGAAGTAAAAGAACCATAACTCTAACAGAGAAGGGTAGAGAAATGCAAGTTGCAAAAGTTAAATCACTTCAACAAAGGTTTAACTACATTTATGACAAATGGAGAACACACGTTAAATCTTCTAAGCGGGCATTATCACATTCACAATCAACAGAAGCTTTGTCTGATGACCTGCTTAATGATCTCATTGGCGATGTTCTAGGTCTTTCTGCAGATGTCCAGCACGTTTATGATGAACTACGCAAAATCACTACTCCAGATCAAGACACGCGTCGAAGAGTGGATCTGTGTGTAGAGATTTCAAATTTTGTTGTATCCAAAGCCTCAAGTCGACTGGATAGAAGGATTCCAGAAGAAGAACAAGACTGGCCGGAAGCAGGCTCTCTCTTCAATTCAAGTACCTGCAAATCAGGTTCTGTCACTTCCATCTTGAAAGGTGCCTCAGAGCATTCAAGTAGATCTTCTATAAAGCGACAAGAAGCTGCTGCTGATGCTGCTGCAAGCCAAGCTGTTCTGAAAGTGTTACAAGAACAAAATAAAGAACAATAGGAAATTCAGCTCTTAGAAGCACAAGTTAAAAAGAAGATAGCTGATCAAGAGGCAGCGGTCGTAAAGCGTCGTTTAGAGCAAGAATCAGAAGAGGTGAAACGAAGAATACAAAAAGAGGAAGAGGAAGCCAAAATTAAAGCTCGACTTGAAGAAGAACATGCAGCTCTACAAAAGACTCTTGAGGAGAAACGGAGAAAGATACAACATTTGGAAGCAGTGAAAGGTCTAAATGCAGCACGAGCAAGAATGCAGGTGTATGACAAAGAGACGGCCATAGAAGAAGATCAGAAAGACTTCCTGAAAATGTCTCCTGTTTCACAAGCGGTGACCACCTCCTCAAATGAAAGTACAGCAGAGCTTGTGAAGGTGCTGGTAGGTGCTTTAAGTGCAAACAGAATTCCAGTTCCTGAACCATCAGTATTCAGTGGGGATCCATTGAGATATAATGACTGGAAACTCTCCTTTGAAACACTGATCGACCAGAAGAACATCCAAGACAAGGAGAAGATATACTACCTCCGTAGGTATGTAAGTGGACAAGCTAAGAAAGCACTTGATGGATATTTCCTACTCGGAACTGAATCTGCCTATGCTGCTGCATGGGAGTTTTTAGAAGAGCGATATGGAAACCCATTTACGATTGCAAAATCGTACAGAGACAAGCTCCAGTCATGGCCAAATATGGGATCTAGAGACAGCTTTGAGCTTCGAGAGTTTGTTGATTTTCTCCGTAGTTGTGAGGCTGCCATGGTCCATATCAAGGCATTGGAAATCTTGAATGACTGTAATGAAAACAGGAAGATACTTTCAAAGCTACCGGATTGGCTAGCAGTGAGCTGGAACCGAAAGGTTATCGAAATAGAAGAGGAGAGTAAACAATTTCCCACTTTCAGTCAATTTGTTAAGTTTCTGACAAGAGAGGTGAAAATTGCATGTAACCCTGTCACGTCATTACAAGCACTTAAACTAGGTGAGGTTGAAAAGCACAACTTTCCAAAACGTCAAAGCGTTGGAGCAAAAACTCTGACCACATGTTCCAATGAAAAGTCTGTCATAACATGCATTTTCTGCCAGAAGACTGGGCATACTTTGCACAAATGCAGGAAGGTCATGGAAAAAGCAGTTTCAGACAGAATTAAGTTTGTTCAAGCTGAAAAGCTATGCTTTGGTTGTCTCAAGGCTGGTCACTTCTCAAAGAACTGCAACAGTAGGAGTGTTTGCGACATGTGCCATAAGAGACATCCAACCTGTCTGCACGACGAGCGAACCAAAGAAAACCAAAAACTACCACAAGAAAAGCCAAGAACAAGTCAAGAAAAGTACCAAGAAAGACCTTCATCAAAACAACATAAAGAAACGACAACAGCTGTTACTTCAAATAGAGTAATACTTGACGAAGCTAACGCTCAAACCGCAGCGATAATTCCTGTCTGGATTTCATCCATAACTCAACCAACACAAGAAGTTCTTGTATATGCTCTGTTGGATTCTCAAAGCGACACAACATTCATTTTAAATGAAGTAGCTGAAGCATTGGAAGCAAGCAAAGAACAAGTTAAGCTGAAGCTCTCTACTATGACATCAAGAACCACAGTGGTAAGCTCTCAAAGAATAAAGAACCTACAAGTCCGAGGCTTTTATTCTGGTAAAAGGATCTCTTTACCACCAGTCTACACTCGAGAGTTCATTCCAGCCAACAGAACTCACATACCAACAAATGAAACCGCAAAAGCTTGGTCCCATCTAGAGCATCTCCAAGAAGAGATAGCCAGTCTGCAGGATTGCGAAGTAGGTCTGCTCATTGGGTACAACTGCTCACAAGCCCTACTTCCAAGAGAAGTAGTTTCTGGCCAAGAACATCAGCCTTATGCACAGCGTACGGACCTTGGATGGAGCATTGTTGGTAACTGGAATCCCTATGTAGACTATGGCGACGCTATCGGAATCAGTCATCGCATAGCAGTAAGGCAAGTGATACCAGATATGGAATCTTCTGTCAATCTCAAAACTGAATTACACTATGTGAGTCGAATAAAAGTCAAAGAAATTACTCCTTCAGAGATAATAAAGGTTCTTGAATCAGACTTTTCAGAAAAAACTGGAGAAGATGATCCTGTGTCCCAAGATGATCTCAAGTTTTTGTCAATTTTGAGAGAAAACATCACGCAAAAGAACAATGGTCACTTCGAAATGCCATTACCATTCAAAAGGGAAAAACCAAAACTTCCTAATAACAAGACTTGTGCAATACATCGTCTGAAATGTCTTGAAAAGAGATTAAAGAAAGATCAGAGTTACTATGAAGACTATGTCAAATTCATGGATGACGTCATTTCACGTGGCGATGCAGAGAAGGTCCCTGAGAAAGAAATTGACAACAGTCCAGTTTGGTATATTCCACATCATGGAGTTTATCATCCACAGAAACCAGGGAAAATACGTGTAGTATTTGACTGTTCTGCCAAGTTTCAGGACACATCCCTCAATGACCATCTGCTTACTGGTCCTGACCTGACCAATACATTGGTAGGTGTCCTATGCCGCTTTCGAAAAGGTTCCATCGCAGTCATGTGTGACATTGAAAGAATGTTCCACCAGTTTCACGTGAAAAAAGAGGATCAAGATTACCTGCGATTTCTGTGGTGGGAGAATGGAAACCTGGAAATCACACCATCAATCTACAGAATGAAGGTCCACTTGTTTGGAGCTGCCTCATCTCCTGGTTGTTCCAATTTTGGCCTGAAACATCTGGCAACACAAGGGCATGGTCAATACAGTGAGGACACCATACGCTTCATTCAAAGAAATTTCTATGTAGACGATGGTCTGACAAGTGTTCAAACTGAGATAGAAGCTATCCAGCTTATCAAAGAATCAAGAGAACTTTGTTCCACTGGCAAGTTAAGACTCCACAAGTTTGTTTCTAACAGTGAAAGTGTGATGGCAACCATCCCAGAAGAAGAACGCGGCACAGTCAAAGATCTGAATATGGCTTTGAGTTTACCTCAAATGGAGAGAGCTCTTGGAGTGGAGTGGTGCATTACATCTGATTCATTCAAATTCAGAGTACAAGTAAAACCCAATCCACTAACAAGAAGAGGTGTGCTTTCTACCGTAGCCTCTATGTATGATCCTCTGGGGTTCATGGCACCGTTTGTTCTTTTGGGGAAACAAATACTCCAGCAAATGTGCAGAGAGAAGGTCGGCTGGGATGAGGAAGTTCCAGAGAACTTAAGACCTCGGTGGGAGTCCTGGATTAGAGACTTACCAAGTTTAGCTGAAATGGAAATCAAGAGAGGTTTCTTACCTTCAAGTTTCGGCAAGGCCAAAATGTATGAGCTCCACCATTTTTCGGACGCAAGTGTCTCTGGATATGGTGAATGACTTCGACAACGTTCATTGCGGTTTGGTAATGGGAAAGTCAAGAGTTTCACCAACTAAAGTAACAACCATCCCGAGACTGGAACTCTCAGCAGCGGTTGTTGCAGTTCAAACCAGCAACATGCTTCGAAATGAGTTAGAAATCCAAGATCTAAAGGAGTTCTTTTGGACGGATTCTACAGTTGTTCTCAGCTACATAAACAATGATGCCAGACGGTTTCACGTGTTCGTAGCCAATCGTATACAGAGAATCAAGTCTAGTACAAAGCCTGAACAATGGGCTTATGTTGCCTCTGAGGACAATCCAGCAGATCACGCATCTCGAGGTTTGACAGCAGAGCAACTTAAGACCTCAAATTGGTTCACAGGACCAAAGTTTCTTTGGAAAAAGGAACTACCTGACAGAGAATGCAAGGTGGGAGAAATTGAGGCAGATGATCCTGAACTTCACAAGGCTCTTGTGTGTAACACTAAGGCAAAAGAGAGCAGATCATTACTGGATCGCCTACAGAAATTCTCTGATTGGTCAAGAGGAGTTAGGGCAGTTGCTAGACTGAAACGAAAAATCAAAGAATTCAAAGGCGTGAAGCAAAGAACCAATGAAAGTACAAGCCTAGAAGAAAGGAAAGAATCAGAACTTGTAATCATCAAGCTTGTTCAAAAGGAAGCATTCTCAGATGAGATAAGGAGTTTGAAGCTAAAGAAAGAAATTGCCAAGACCAAAGACAGTAAGCTGTACAAGTTAGATCCATTCTTAGATGAAGACGGTATCCTAAGGGTCGGAGGACGCCTAAGTCAAGCCACATTACACCCACACGTTAAGCATCCCGCAATACTCCCAAAGAACAGCCACATGTCAGCTTTACTTATTAAGCACTTTCACGAAAAGGTACATCATCAAGGCCGTGGAATGACATTAAACGAACTGAGAGCTAATGGATGGTGGATCCTGGGGTGCAGCAGTGTAGTCTCATCACACATCTTCAAATGTGTCAAATGCAGAAAGTATAGAAGACCTGCAGAAGAACAGAAAATGGGCGACTTACCGCAAGATAGAATGGAATCATCTCCACCATTCACTTACGCCGGTATTGACTGCTTTGGTCCAATACATGTCAAAGAAGGAAGGAAGGAACTCAAGAGATATGGTCTTTTACTCACTTGTCTATGTTCCAGGGCAATACACATAGAGATGATTGATGACATGACAACTGACTCATTTATCAACGCTTTAAGAGCATTCATTGCCATAAGAGGAAATGTTCGTCTACTGAGATGTGATCAAGGAACCAATTTTGTTGGAGCAAGGAGAGAGTTTGCAGAACTCATGAAAGGAATGGATCAAGAAAGAGTGAAGGCTCTAGGATGTGAATTTCTTATGAACCCTCCAGCAGCAAGTCATATGGGTGGTGTCTGGGAGAGACAAATAAGAACCATAAGAAGTGTTCTTACCGCTATTCTTGACAAGTCAGCACAAAGGCTTGACAGTACCTCTTTAAGGACATTCCTGTACGAGGTTATGGCCATTGTTAACAGCAGACCACTCACCACTGAACATTTGAATGACCCATCCGGACCTGAACCTTTAACTCCGAACCATATCCTTACAATGAAGTCCACAATCATTCTGCCCCCACCTGGACAATTTACAAGAGAAGATCTTTATCTTCGAAAGAGGTGGCGCAGAGTACAGTATTTGGCTAATGAATTCTGGACTCGATGGAAGAAAGAATATCTTTTGAACTTACAGCCAAGACAAAAGTGGCACAAGAACAGAAGGAATGTAAAGATCAATGACATTGTCCTCTTACAAGATGATCTGACATCTCGGAACAAATGGAAGCTGGCCAAAATCACAGAAGTCTACCCAGGGTCAGATGGTAGGGTGAGAAAATTAAGATTGTTAGTTAGTGACACCACATTTGACAAAAAAGGGAAACCCACAACTAAAACTGTGTTCCTTGAAAGGCCTGTACAGAAGGTTGTTACTTTGCTTGAGTCAGATTAAGGGGTATAATGTTTTCTTGAAGTTATAGCCTAGCAACACACATTGTGTTTAGAGAAATCCCACATTAAAGTTTGTGTGATTTGGTGGGAGTGTAAATGCTGCCATTTATATTGTTGATATAATTGAGATATAATATGTTTATTTTTTCTATAATCACTTTCATAATTTAGAATTTAAGTTGTTTGTTATTTATACATTATTTATTTTATTATTATTTGGAGTACCTTTATTTTGAAGGTTTGGTTCAAGTTTATGCGCAAATGCGCACTTTACATCCTATTCATAGTTCATGCAAGCAAGCGGCGAGCACAGACATGTATGCTCAGATAAAGAGTTATTTTCGTCACAAAGGACTTGAATGTTTGTAAGGAGATTCGAAGACTATTTCCCTTTCTCGCAGCATGCAGCCAACGAGGTATTTTGTTTTATTTGTCTGTATTTTGTGTCAGTAAAATGCTATTACATCTGTTGCACGTGCTTTTGCGCAGGCTTTCCCTTTGTGTCAAGCTTATGTCATTTCTGTATTTTGTTGTTTCTACTGTTTAGTTTTCACGGTGGATTTGGAGAAAAGTCTTCAATTAAATCAGTAGCAAGAGAACCACGTGTTTGCGTATGCTTTGGAGGGAAATACACCTACAGTCGCTGACACTGCTATCTTATCAGTGGAGGAAGATATCAGCCTTCACACGGGTGCTTGACAACTTGGATACCATCAAGCATCAGCACCAAGGTTCTGTAGAAAGGTAGTGGATCTGAAAAAGTGTTATAATAATCCAACCCCCTTACATCTGTATACATCTAAATAAAGCAATATAATAAGATGTAGCCTAATAAGACCAGAGAGTGTGTGTGTCATCGATATAACAACAAACTATTGTTCTTTACATCTAAATAGCCTACAAGTGAAAACATGTTGGCTCACTATTTGAAAAGAAGGTGGAGAACAAGATATAGGATGAGAAATACTGGAGGTTTGGCACAGGTACAGCCATCTAGTGCTAGCTTACAGTAGCAACAATAAATTAATAACATTTATTTTATTAACTTGGAGTCAAATATCAATATACAGTACATTCGGAAAGTATTCAGACCCCTTGACTTTTTCCATGTTACAGACTTATTCTAAATGCACTGTATATTGATATAATATTAAATAGTTGTTTTCCCTATTGGTCTTTTACCAAATAGGGCTATCTTCTGTATACCAACCCTACAACACAACTGGTTGGCTCAAACGCTTTAAGAAGGAAAGAAATTCCACAAATTAACTTAACAAGGCACACCTGTTAATTAAAATGCATTCCAGGTGACTACCTCATGAAGCTGGTTGAGATAATGCCAAGAGTGTGCAAAGCTGTCATCAAGGCAAATGGTGGCTACTTTGAAGAATCTAAAATCTAAAATATATTTTGATTTGTTTAACACTTTTTTGGTTACTACCTGATTCCATATGTGTTATTTCATAGTTTTGATATATTTACTTTTATTCTACAATGTAGAAAATAGTAACAATAAAGAATGAGTAGGTGTGTCCAAACTTTTCACTGGTACTGTCAAAAGGTCCCCAGGAACACAGTGTACATAAGTACATAAGTATTCATACCCTTTACTCAGAAGCACCTTTGGCAGCGATTACAGCCTCAAGTCTTCTTGGGAATCACGCTACAACTTTGGCTTGAGAGGATCTCTGCAGATCCTCTCAAGCTCTGTCAGGTTGGATGGGGAGCGTCGCTGCACAGCTATTTTCAGGTCTTTACAGATATGTTAGATATCGGGTTCAAGTCCGGACTCTGGCTGGGCCACTCATGGACATTCAGAGACTTGTCCTGAAGCCACTCCTGCATTGTCTTGGCTGTATTCTTAGGGTCTTGCTATTGGAAGGTGAACCTTCGCCCCAGTCTGAGGTCCTGAGCGCTCTGGAGTAGGTTTTCATCAAGAATCTCTCTGTACTTTACTCCGTTCATTTTTCCCTCGATCCTGACTAGTCTCCCAGTCCCTGCCGCTGAAAAACATTCCCACAGCTGGATGCTGCCACAGGCAGGTTCCATCCAGATGTTACACTTGGCATTCAGGCCAAAGAGTTCAATATTGGTTTCATCAGACCAGAGAATTTTGTTTCTCATGGTCTGAGAGTCTTTGCCATTTGGCAAACTCAAAGCGGGTTGTCATGTGCCTTTTACTGAGGAGTGGCTTCCGTCTGGCCACTCTACCATAAAGGCTTGATTGGTGGAGTGCTGCAGAGATGGCTGTCCTTCTGGAAGGTTCTCCCATCACCACAGAGGAACTATAGAGCTTTGTCAGAGTGACCATCGGGTTCTTGGTCACCTCCCTGACCAAGGCCCTTCTCCTCTGATTGCTCAATTTGGCTGGGCGGCCAGCTCTAGGAAGAGTCTTGGTGGTTCCAAACTCCTTTCATTTAAGAATGATGAAGGCCACTGTGTTCCTGGGGACCTTTAATGCTGCAGAAAGGTTTTGGTACCCTTCCCCAGATCTGTATCTCGACACAATCCTGTCTCGGAGCTCCACAGACAATTCCTTCGACCTCATGGCTTGGTTTTTGCTCCGACTGTGGAACCTTATATAGACAGGTGTGTGCCTTTCCAAATCATGTCCAATCAATTGAATTTAATACAGTGGACTCCAAAAAAGTTCTACAAACATCTGAAGGATGATCAATGGAAACAGGATGTACACAAGCTCAATTTCGAGTCTCATAGCAAAGGGTCTGAATACTTATGTATTTTTTATGTTTGCAAAACTTTGTCATTATGGGGTAATGTGTGTAGATTGATGTAGAAAATTGTTTATTTAATCCATTTTCGAATAAGGCTGTAACGTAACAAAATGTGGAAAAAGTCAAGGGGTCTGAATACTTATGTCAAAATATTCTATTGCGATATGCAACTGTATCTACCCCCAACCCCCCCCCCCCCCCATCATACAATAAGACATCATATTGCACCATGTGTTAAGTAATTTGGTGACAGAGTAACAGATACGCATTTACCAACTCCAGAGGATTATTAAATGCAGATGTGTAACTGCGTTGTTAACCAACTAGGAGGTGGGAATTTACCAGTTGTGAAGTCGTAAATACCAGTTGGATGCATTGAACTGGTTTACAAACGCTGATTGGCTAAACAGGAATGTAGTGTTTATTATACAGGAATGCACCTGTTTGTGAAATAGCGTTTTTAATTATCGTTTACCACTTAATTATCGTTTAATAATTAATTATCGTTTAATAATTAATTATCGTTTAATAATTAATTATCGTTTAATAATTAATTATCGTTTACCACTTATTATTGTGTTCCCAGCGTTGATCAACGATTAGAACGCGAATGTTTTTTATTTAAGTTTTAATCGCGCCTGCCTCTCTGCGAACAAGTTGAGAACAAGTTGAATCATGATTCAGGTATGCTTGTTTTGTTTGCCTACTCCCCCCGGATTTGCCTTGTTAGAAGTGCATTCATTCACCACTCTGTCCAATGGCAAACTCCACCCATTAGCCGTAAAACTAACTACCTCAGCCCTGACCAACACTGACAGTGGCCTTGCGCGATGCCGGACATAAGGCATTTGTTTTTTCACTTCCCTCACTCTCTGAGAAGGAGTGTAGACTACAAGTGGTAAATAGTCGCTGATATTTCAGTCAGATGGCTAGCTAGCTCAAGGGCTCTGGCTACTGTTAGCCAGATAGCTAGCTATAACTAGCAGAATAAAATTATGAAGTTAGAAGCTAATGTTAAATGGAGCCTGACCTCAGTAGCCTGAAGCTAGCTATAATCTTAACAAAAGATAGGCTACTGTACTGTAAACTCTCATAACACAATTACTTTTGGCGCAGTGGTCTAAAACACTGCATTTCAGTGCTAGAGGCATCACTACAGACAACCTGGTTCGAATCCAGACTGTATCACAACCGGCCGTGATTGGTGGTTCCATAGGGCGGTGCACAATTGGCCCAGCGTGGGGTCCCCGGAATTTTAAATAGGGTCCCCTAAGAGAATCTTTCATCTTATCAAACAGGTTAATAACTTGTTTCTCTTCAAATGGGTATAGAATAATCAAATCAAATCAAATGTATTTATAAAGCCCTTTTTACATCAGCCGATGTCACAAAGTGCATTACAGAAACCCAGCCCAAAACCCCAAACAACAAGCAATGCAGATGTAGAATACAACATTTTAGAGTCAACTGACTGCCTATTACACTGTTAGAATGCCCTTTAATGTTTGGACAGCCTATGGGACCTATAGTTAAGTGAAATCTAAAGACAATTTAAATATAAAGACAATTTAATATTATTCTCATGTACAGTACCAGTCCAAAATTTGGACACACCTACTCATTTTCTTTATGTGCACTATTTTCTACATTGTGGAATAATAGGAAAGACATGACAACTATGACATAACACGTATGGAATCATGTAGTAACCAAAAAAGTGGTTACTACATGAATATATTTTATATTTAAGATTCTTCAAAGTAGCCACATTTTGCTTTGATGACAGCTTTGCACACTCATGGCATTCTCTCAACCAGCTTCATGAGGTAGTCACCTGGAATGCATTTCAATTAACAGGTGTTAAAGGTTAATTTGTGACATTTCTTTCCTTCTTAATGTGTTTGAGCCAATCAGTTGTTTTGTGACAAGGTAGGGGTGGTATACAGAAGATAGCCCTATTTATTATGGTCATTGAAATGGTAGCTATTCAAATTAGATCCAACAATCAATGACTTTGTGGTGTGGTGTGAGCAGAACCACCTTCAGCTCAACATCAGCAAAACAAAGGAGATGGTGGTGGACTTCAGGAGAACCAAGGCCCAACCAACTGCAGTGGTTGGGTCATACAAGTTCCTGGGAGTCCATATGGACAGCAAGCTGAAATGGGCTGGTAACACCGGGGCCCTGTACAAAAAGGGCCAGAGCCGACTCTACTTTCTGAGGAGGCTCAGGTCCTTCAACGTGTGCAGTAAAATATTTTTTGCAGTGGTGTGCTGGGGCGCCAACATAAAAGCCAGTGATGCTTCTCGGGTAAATAAGCTGATCAGGAAGGCTAGCTCTGTTCTGGGGATTAACCTTGACACTCTAGAGGAGGTGGCGAAGAGAAGGATCCTGGCCAAACTGCTGGCCATCATGGATAACGTCACCCACCCTCTGCACGCCATGGTTATGATGCAGAAGAGCACCTTCAGTCACAGACTGATCCCACCACGGTGTTCCAGAGAGCGCTACAGGAGGTCCTTCCTGCCGGCGGCTATTAGACTATTTAATGCCTCACCTGGGTGCTGTGCCGTCAGCAACATAGACCTGGAACTGTTGGGGTGTTAGGACCTAGTTTAACAATTAGGCATCCATCCATCTGTGAGTAACTTTCTGGTCTGTAATCACTCATTCACTCAGGACTTCTAATTCAGTACTCATTCATTCAGGACTGTATGTACATATTCATGTACAGTTGTTATATCATATCACGTGAAATATTGTAAGTAATTCTTGGACTGAACTTACGTAGTCATTCACTCAGGACTGCACATTGGTATCCTGTCAGTAGTATCTTTTTTCATTGCATATAATATATAAAATGTACAATACATGAATTTATCTGTAATTAAACTCTATACTAGAGACTGTTCCTTTAATTATTATTACCCTAAATGATATCATATGCACATTTAGCTATTTAAGTATCTCTTCCTGTCATTTACCTGTAAAGTTAATTTATTTAACCATGCAAATATTCACATATTAATTTACCTGTATATTTAACCAGACTGTATATTAAGTAAACTATTATTACCCTCATTTATATCATACGCACATTTAGCTATTTAAGTATATTTTTCTGCCATCTACATGTATATTTAACCATGCAAATATTTTTTATGTATATCAACTTGCAATAATTGTATAATTGTTTAACCTAACAAATTTCTTTGTTAACCAAGCCATACAAAGCTGGTTACAATTTCAGTTTTATCCTCCAGAAAAGATGGGACAAATATTACAACAAATGTTATGATTAAAATCCAATATACTGAATAATAAATAAACATTATTTATGGAAACAATGTTTAAAAATTGAATTAGATTTATTAATGATATTATGTATAGAAACGGAGGCGTTATGTTATGTCACACATGAAGCTATCGAAAATATATGGGAATGTATGCTCAATCCAAACTGACAACCAACTGATTTCAGCATTACCACAAAAAGGGAGAAGGTAGGGAGGGAACTGGTTTGCCTGCCATCTATTAAAGATACAAATTGGCTGGAAGGAATTGGCATAAATAGAAAAATATTTGAGGACAAAAATGTTGAAAGCTGCGCCATACAGGTTGCAAAATAAATGGGGAGAGATTTTCGACGTACCGATTCCACGGCGCATGGTTTATGAACTGGTACAAAAAACAACACTTGATTCAGCACTTCGAGTTTTTCAATTTAAATTGTTATACAAAATTCTTGCCACCAACAGAATGTTATATTATTCTGGTGTTGCCCCTATGCAGCTTGTTTCTGGCCACAGGTTCAGGAATGGTTAAAAATCACAACATTCACTTAAAATGAACCTTACAAATAGGCGACTTGGAAAGCCATAGTCAGTCAATAAATAATATAATAATACTCATAGGAAAGGTTTTCATTTTAAGCTCACAATCTGTGGACACTATATGATTAGAAAGGTTCATAATTATTGTAAAATATCACAGCACAATTGAAAAATATATGGCACATGGAAACCAAATGAGGGTGGTCTATGGTGATAGGTGGGATGGGCTGAGAGCGGCTGAGGGTTGGGATTAAAGAGTTTGTTTGGTAATGTATTATTGTTATGTGACTGCTTTATATAAAGGTACCATGTACAGTTGAAGTCGGAAGTTTACATACACCTTAGCCAAATACATTTAAACTCAGTTTTCACAATTCCTGACATTTAATCCTAGTAACAATTCCCTGTTTTAGGTCAGTTAGGATCACCACTTTATTTAAAAAATGTAAAATGTCAGAATAATAGTAGAGAGAATTATTTATTTATTTCAGCTTTTATTTCACATTCCCAGTGGGTCAGAAGTTTACATACACTCAATTAGTATTTGGTAGCATTGCCTTTAATTGCCCAAACGATTTGGGTAGCCTTCCACAAGCTTCCCACAATAAGTTGGGTGAATTTTGGCCCATTCCTCCTGACAGAGCTGGTGTAACTGAGTCAGGTTTGTAGGCCTCCTTGCTCGCACACACTTTTTCAGTTCTGCCCACAAATGTTCTATAGGATTGAGGTCAGGGCTTTGTGATGGCCACTCCAATACCTTGACTTTGTTGTCCTTAAGCCATTTTGCCACAACTTTGGAAGTATGCTTTGGGTCATTGTCCATTTGGAAGACCAATTTGCAACCAAGCATTAACTTCCTGACAGATGTCTTGATGTTGCTTCAATATATCCACATAATTTTCCTTTCTCATGATGCCATCTATTTTGTGAAGTGCACCAGTCCCTCCTGCAGCAAAGCACCCGCACAACATGATGCTGCCACCCCCGTGCTTCATGGTTGGGATGGTGTTCTTCGGCTTGCAAGCCTCCCCCTTTTTCCTCCAAACATAACGATGGTCATTATGGCCAAACAGTTCTATTTTTGTTTCATCGGACCAGAGGACATTTCTCCAAAAAGTACGATCTTTGTCCCCCTTGTGCAGTTGCAAACTGTAGTCTGGCTTTCTTATGGCGGTTTTGGAGCAGTGGCTTCTTCCTTGCTGAGCAGCCTTTCAGGTTATGTTGATATAGGACTCGTTTTACTGTGGATATAGATACTTTTGTACCTGTTTCCTCCAGCATCTTCGCAATGGCCATTGCTGTTGTTCTGGGATTGATTTGCATTTTTCGCACCAAAGTACGTTCATCTCTAGGAGACAGAACGCGTCTCCTTCCTAAGCGGTATGACGGATGCCTGGTCCCATGGTGTTTATGCTTGCGTACTATTCTTTGTACAAATGAACGTGGTACCTTCAGGCGTTTGGAAATTGCTCCTAAGGATGAACCAGACTTGTGGAGGTCTACATTTTTTTTTTTACATCCACAGGTACACCTCCAATCGACTCAAATTATGTCAATTCGCCTATCAGAAGCTTCTAAAGCCATGACATAATTTTCTGGAATTTTCCAAGCTGTTTAAAGGCACAGTCAGTTTAGTGTATGTAAACTTCTGACCCGCTGGAATTGTGATATAGTGAATTATAACTGAAATAATCTGTCTGTAAACAATTGTTGGAAGAATTACTTGTGCCATGCACAAAGTAGATGTCCTAACCGACTTGCGAAAACTATAGTTTGTTAACATGAAATCTGTGGTTGAAAAATTAGTTTTAATGACTTCAACCTAAGTGTATGTAAACCTCCGACTTCAACTGTATGTTGTATTCGGCGCATGTGACAAATACCATTTAATTTGATTTGATTTGGAATTACCTTCTACACCTGCACATCGACTCGGCACTGGTACCCCGTGTATATAGCCAAGTTATCGTTACTCATTGTGTACTTATTCCATGTCTTATTATCTTTCTATTATTTTTATATTTCTCTCTGCGTTGTTGGGAAGGGCCGCAATTATGCATTTCACAGTTAGTCTACACCTGTTGTTTACAAAGCATGTCACAAATACGATGTGATTTGTTGCAACTCACTGAGAGGAAACGTATAACATTATATGGATATTAGTGAACAACATAGTCCAGCATCGCTTTATGTCCCTTCTAAGGAGCCTCACAAAATAGTGACAATGAATAAAACCTCTAGCAAATTATCGCAAATAGGCAACTGTTCAACAAGACATTCTGGCAACAAGCATCTCACCTGCTTTCTCGGCCAAACACGAGAGCCCCTTTACAAGAGCTAGCAGCACCCCAATGAAGAACATCTGCCCACCGAACAACTCCTTTCGCTTTTTCCGCTGAGCTTTGGTCTTCCGATGTTTCAGCATCACTTGAAGCGGCCGACTCCGCATCCGGACGGTCCCGGGCATCATGCCAATGGCTATCCCATCCATGGAAACGTTTTCACGGGGACAGAGTTTCTGGATACCCGGACAGGGAACGCGGAGGAGTGGAGAAAGAGGGGTTCGGAAAGTTACACAACGGAAGAGGTGTGTTGTCGACGGGTGAAAGACGATGTTGTTATGCTATCTTGTGAGTCGGTTGCGATGCTCTCTTCTATATTACTTCGCACCGAAGTGTTGCTGTGCGTCGTGGATGTTGCGATTGGACGGAGCGCTCCATGGATACGTCAGTTCTGTGCCAGTTTTCGCAGGACACGGTCTACAACGAGGCTGGAGATGTAGAAGAGAGAGCGTGGAAAGGAGAATGTGGAGGGGTGATTGTGTGTTTGTGTGTGTGTGTGTGTTTATATGAGATTGAGAGAGAGGAGAGGAGAGGAGAGAGAGAGAGAGAGAGAGCGAGAGAGAGAGAGAATAAAGCTATAGAGAAATAGTAATTGAACAATGGAGCGAGATGGGGAGCCAATCTCACTGTGCATAAATTGTATTTCAACAAATATTATATTTGACCAAAAAATGTAATGGGATGACGATGAATCAACGTGGAAAACTGATTGGATTTACGAAGCCATCAATGTTAAGAAATTGTGGGTATTTGTGTCTTTTTTTCATCTAACTTAAATCCAATAACATGCTTCACGTGTGTGTTGTTTCAGGTTGAATTCACGTTAGTTGACAACTCAATGAAATATAAATCCAAACTAGACGTTGAACTGACATATGTGCCCAGTGGGATACATTGTTTTAAAGCAGCAGGCTGAATTTTGAACGACAAGCTACACGCTCATCGTTGCCGTCTCTTGGATGCAGTATATTCCATTATTCTTTTCAGTAGCCTATTGTAGTTGATAGGCATACCTAAACTAAAGTAAGCTGTAGACAAATTGTGTTTTGCAGACCTTCGTTTGGCAACTGATGTGAAATTCGACATTGTATTTAGCCTTTACATGATAATGTCCGGCACCCATAAGTGCACGCGTGCACATGCACACACAGGCACACGGGTCTTTCTACGAATAATGAGGTCAATGTGTGACATTGGGATAAACATTTATAAAATAAAAAAAGATTTTCATGCAATTCCACATGTGTACTTAGAGGAATAAAAGTGAATATATGCAAATTAACCCAGAACTCCACCTATACAACAACATAGGCCTAGGACTATACATCCTATAGGCGTGCAGGCGATTTTTCTGTAGCCTATGTGGCCGACCCAGGCACACATAATAAAGCCATGAATAGCGGTAGCATTAGTCTCATCATTTTAATCTCAACATCGCTGTTTTTGTAATAAGAAAGTGACCAAAAACCAGGTTCCTTAATGGAAGGATTTGTATATAAAGCCAAATTGAAGCCAACATTAGACGTTGTCCTCCTAATAACAGCACGTGGTTTTACCTCAACAGAGTAGCACAAAACCCTTTTTAAGTGATATGGATTTGACGTTTAAAGTATAGACACCTGAGTTGCCTAACCTGTTCACAGTATTGGTTAACTCTTGAGGTTCCAAGGGTCTCCACCGAGCTGGTAAATCTGCTTTTAGTTTTAATGCACGATATTGCTGGAACAAAATTACAAATTCATTTCATCTTGATGTTTTGGTGCAATTTAAAGTATTGATTGTGGACTTATTTGTGGAGAAATGTAACAGTTTTTCTGGGTGATTTATGATGGGTTTTTTTTCTGCTTCCCATGACTGTGTTTTTGTATTTTAATATTTATATACAGTACCAGTCAAATATTTTGACACACCTACTCATTCCAGGGTTTTTCTCTATTCATTTTTGTAGAATAATAGTGAATACATCAAACCTATGAAATAACACATATGGAGTCATGTAGTAACCAAAAAAGTGTTAAAACAGGTAAATATATTTTATATTTGAGATTCTTCAAAATAGCCACCCTTTGCCTTGAGGACACAATGTAGAAAATAGTAAAAATAAAGAAAAACCCTTGAATGAGTAGGTGTGTCCAAACTTTTGACTGGCACTGTGTATGTATATACAGTTGAAGTCGGAAGTTTACATACATTTAAGTTGAAGTCATTAAAACTCATTTTTCAACCACTCCACAGATTTCATGTTAACAAACTATAGTTTTGGCAAGTCGGTTAGGACATCCACATTTTGTTATGTTTCAGCCTTATTCTAAAATGGATTAAATTGTTTTGGACCCCTCATCAATTTACACACAATATCCCATAATCACAAAGCAAAAGCAGTTTTACAAATGTACCCTACCGTTCAAAAGTTTGAGGTCACTTAGAAATGTCCTTGTTTTTGAAAGAAAAGCAAATTTGTTTGTCCATTAAAATAACATCAAATTGGTCAGAAATACAGTGTAGACATTGTTAATGTTGTAAATGACTATTGTCGCTGGAAACGGCTGATAATTTATGGAATATCTACATAGGCGTACAGAGGCCCATTATCAGCAACCATCACTCCTGTGTTCCAATGGCACATTGTGTTAGCTAATCCAAGTTGATCATTTTAAAAGGCTAATTGATCATTAGAAAACACTTTTGCAGTTATGTTAGCACAGCTGAAAACTGTTATGCGGATTAAAGAAGCAATAAAACTGGCCTTCTTTAGAATAGTTGAGTATCTGGAGCATTTGTGGGTTGGATTACAGGCTCAAAATGGCCAGAAACCAATAACTTTCTTCTGAAACTCGTCAGTCTATTCTTGTTCTAAGAAATTAAGGCTATTCCATGCGAGAAATTGCCAAGAAACTGAAGATCTCGTACAAGGCTGTGTACTACTCCCTTCACAGAACAGCGCAAACTGACTCTAACCAGAATGGAAAGAGGAGTGGGAGGCCTCGGTGCACAACTGAGCAAGAGGACAAGTACATTAGAGTGTCTAGTTTGAGAAACAGACGCCTCACAAGTCCTCAACTGGCAGCTTCATTAAATAGTACCCACGATACACCAGTCTCAACGTCAACAGTGAAGAGTCGACTCCGGGATGCTGGCCTTCAAGGCAGAGTTGCAAAGAAAAAGCCATATCTCAGACTGATCAATAAAAATAAAAGATTAAGATGGGCAAAAGAACACAGACACTGGACAGAGGAAGATCAGAAAAAATAGTTATGGACAGACAATTCTAAGTTTGAGGTGTTCGGATCAGAAAGAAGAGCATTCGTGAGACTCAGACCAAATGAAAAGATGCTGGAGGAGTGCTTGACGCCATCTGTCAAGCATGGTGGAGGCAATGTGATGGTCTGGGGGTGCTTTGGTGGTGGTAAAGTGGGAAATTTGTACAGGGTTAAAGGGATCTTGAAGAAGGAAAGCTATCACTCCATTTTGCAACGCTATGCCATACCCTGTGGACAGCGTTTAATTAGGGCCAATTTCCTCCTACAACAGGACAATGACCCAAAGCACAGATCCAAACTATGCAATAACTATTTAGGGAAGAAGCAGTCAGCTGGTATTCCGTCTGTAATGGAGTGGCCAGCACAGTCACCGGATCTCAACCCTATTGAGCTGTTGTGGAAGCAGCTTGACCGTATGGTACATAAGAAGTGCCCATCAAGCCAATCCAACTTGTGGGAGGTGCTTCAGGAAGCATGCAGTGAAATCTCTTCAGATTACCTCAACAAATTGACAACTAGAATGCCAAAGGTCTAGAAGGCTGTAATTGCTGCAAATTGAGGATTCTTTGACGAAAGCAAAGTTTGAAGGACAGTTATTATTATTATTATAAAAATCATTATTTATAACCTGGTCAACATCTTGACTATGTTTCCTATTCATTTTCTAATGTTTCTATACATTTCTAAGTGACCCCAAACTTTTGAAAGGTAGTGTATAAAATAAAATAATAATTAAATATCACATTTACATACAGTCGTATGCAAAAGTTTGGGCACCCCTCTGAGGCTGCATAATAATTTACTCTGTCGTCACAGAAAATGATCACAGTGTCATGCCATTCATTTTATAATAAAAGCTGAGTACTGGGGTATTGTCCAGACAAAGATTCTTAGTGTAGAAATATTAAGTTGTATGAAATTAAATCAGATGTGAAAAATAGGCTATGCAAAAATTTGGGCACCCTTGTCATTCTGTTGATTTGAATACCTGTAACTACTTAGCACTGATTAATTAGAACACACAATTGGTTTGGTGAGCTCATTAAGCCTTGAACTTCATAGACAAGTGCATCCAATCATGAGAAAAGGTATTTAAGGTGGCCAATTGCAAGTTGTTGTTCTCTTTGACTCTCCTCTGAAGAGTGGCAACATGGGGGCCTCAAAACAACTCTCAAATTACCTGAAAACAAAGATTGTTCAACATTATGGTTTAGGGGAAGGCTACAAAAAGCTATCGCACAGATGTAAGCTGTCAGTGTCCACTGTGAGGAACATAGTGAGGAAATGGAAGACCACAGGCACAGTTCTTGTTAAGGCCAGAAGTGGCAGGCCAAGTAAAATATCGGAGAGGCAAAGGCGAAGGATGGTGAGAACGGTCAAAAACAGCCCACAGACCACCTCTAAAGACCTACAACATCATCTTGCTGCAGATGGTGTCACTGTGCATCGTTCAACAATTCAGCGCACTTTGCACAAGGAGAAGCTGTACGGGTGAGTGATGTGGAAGAAGCCTTTTCTGCACACACGCCACAAACGCACATTTGGACAAGCCAGCTTCATTTTGGAATAAGGTGCTGTGGACTGATGAAACAAAGATTGAGTTATTTGGTCATAACAAGGGGCGTTATGCATGGCGGCAAAAGAACACAGCATTCCAAGAAAAACACTTGCTACCCACAGTAAAATTTGGTGGGGGTTCCATCATGCTGTGGGGCTGTGTGGCCAGTGCCGGTACTGGGAATCTTGTTAAAGTTGAGGGTCGCATGGATTCCACTCAATATCAGCAGATTCTTGGTAATAATGTTGAAGAATCAGTCACAAAGTTTAAGTTACGCCGGGGCTGGATATTACAACAAGACAACGACCCAAAACACTGCTCAAAATCTACCCGGGCATTTATGCAGAGGAACAAGTACAATGTTCTGGAATGGCCATCCCAGTCCCCAGACCTGAATATCATTGAGAATCTGTGGGATGATTTGAAGCGGGCTGTCCATGCTCGGCAACCATCAAACCTAACTGAACTGGAGATGTTTTGTAAGGAGGAATGGTCCAAAATACTTTCATCTAGAATCCAGACACTCATTAGAGGCTATAGGAAGCGTATAGAGGCTGTTATTTTAGCAAAAGGAGGCTCTACTAAATATTGATGTGATTTTTCTGTTGGGGTGCCCAAATTTATGCCCCTGTCTAATTTCGTTTTGATGCATATTGCACATTTTCTGTTAATCCAATAAACCTAATTTCACTCCCTGACGAAGGCCCTTCTCCCCTGATTGCTCAGTTTTGCCGGGCGGCTCTAGGAAGAGTGTTGGTGGTTCCAAACTTCTTCCATTTAATAATGATGGAGGCCACTGTGTTCTTGGGGACCTTCAATGCTGCAGACATTTTTTGGTACCCTTCCCCAGATCTGTGCCTCGCCACAATCCCGTCTCGGAGCTCTACTGACAATTCCTACGACCTCATTGCTTGGTCCACACCTGTGGGAGCTTATATAGACAGGTGTGTGCCTTTCCAAATCATGTCCATTCAATTGAATTGACCACAGGTGGACTCCAATCAAGTTGTAGAAACATCTCAAGGATGATCAATGGAAACATGATGCACCTCAGCTCAATTTCGAGTCTCATAGCAAAGGGTCTGAATTCTTATGTAAATAAGGTATTTCTGTGTTTCATTATGGGGTATTGTGTGTAGATTGATGAGGGACCATTACATTTTATCAATTGTAGAATAATGCTGTAAAGTAACACAATGTGGAAAAAGTCAAGGGGTCTGAATACTTCCCGAATGCACTCTAACAACAACTTACGCCATAAATGCCCACAGCATGATGCTGCCACCACCATGCTTCACTGTTGGGATGGTGCCAGGTTTCCTCCAGACGTTACGCTTGGCATTCAGGCCCAGCCATCCCATAATGCCCTCTGATGGAGGATGTGGTGTTAGCCAATGAGTTGCCAGATTAGAGCTGCAGCTCCTTGGCCCATACTCACACAATCTCACTCTCACACACTCATATGCTCACACAAACACACACCACATCTACACACTTCCTGTTTGTGGGATTGAGCATAATCCTAGTCCAGGGCGCATCATAGCAGTGATTCAGGACATTGAAAAATTAAATCAAATGGATTATGGTTGTTTTTATACTGTCTTTGTGGGAAGGAGAAAGTCTGGTTTAAACACATGATAAACCTGAGATTTAACAGTTTTGATAGGTTAGCCTCACTGGGAATCGAATGCTAGCTCAAGCAGACCTGGGAGGTATCATCTATATTCTCTCTTTTTTCCATACGTTTATCTTATTCTCTGTCCCTGTCTCTAATCCTCTTGTGCACTCGTTCGCTCGTGCACTTTTCATCCCTCTCTCTCAGCCATGCTGTTAGTTCTTTCATCTCTCTCTCTCTCTGTCTCTGTCTCTGTCTCCGGCTCTCTCTCTCCGGCTCTCTCTCTCTCTCTCTCACTCTCTCTCTATCTCGCACTCTCTCTCTCTCTGGCATGATTTGTCTCTGTCCAGTCTTTGATGTGCTGTTAGACTTGCATTGTCCTCTAACTCAGTGTGATTCTGTGTGAAGCTGGTTTCAGTTTCCTTCTTTTGATCAATAGAGAGAGAGGTTTTGTTTGTCCAGTTAAAAGGCTTCATACTGTATCAGAGTGGCCAGCTGTGTATGTGAATGCATCACTCAGACGCATCACTCAGTGGCGGCCATGTAATTTCAGATAGCCTCACGTAGATATTGTCATTAACCTGTCTAAACCAGGGTTGGGCAACTTTGATGAGGGTGGGGGCCACAAAAAAACGGAACTCATCATGAGGGGGGTGCAGAGGATTGTGGGTCTGTGTACCCGCATCCATAATTATTTGTATTTATTTATTGCTCCTGTAAGTCACTCTGGATAAGAATGTCTGTTAAATGACTAAAGTGCAATAAACAATGAATATGCAGTATCACAGTGTTTTACCAGTAGCAGAGAAGTCTTTATTTTTCTGGCATGTGTTATGGTAAATATCCATCCATATTCATGTGTTGTTAATGCCATCAACTCTCAATGGACCACAAGTTCCTTCCCTCACTGTACTCTGGTGTGAGAGTTAGATTACAATTAAATCCTATGAATGATCAGATCCTATAATTAAAATGGCCAATTTGGGTGCAATCAATTAGCTTCATTTCTCAGGGATCAAATTATATTTCAACAAAATTATGTTGTAGGAATGCTGATCTTATCTTTCGAACTACAGAAACGATTTCTAAGCACGGCTGGCCCTTAGATGTACACAGAGAGCCAGCATTGATAATATGCATGTCAATCTCTCCTGGCTCAGGGTGAAGGAGAGATTTGTGAGAAGTATTGACATTTTGAAATTACCGAGACTAGTTTAAGCGACTAGTTCACAGCTCAGATACCCATACATACCCCATAAGACATGCCACCAGGGGTCTCTTCACAGTCCCCAGGTCCAGAACAGACTATGTGAAATGCACAGTATTACATGGAACTCTATTCCACATCATGTAACTCACTCATGCAGTAAAGTTAAAACTACACCTTATGTGACAGCGCAGACCGTGAAGAGACACAGACAGACACACAGTATTTGCAAATACATGCTAACACGCACTCTACACACACATACATTTTAATATTGTTATTTTGCTGTGTTACTGGTTTTGTATTGTAGACATGTTATGGTAGTTTAGTGTGTAATAATGTGTTGTGTTATGTATTGTTTTATTGTAAGTAATTATGATTATCCCCAGGAAGAGCAATGGGGATCCGGAATGAAATACAAAATCCTGTTGAGCTACAACAGATTATAGTAGGACGTTTTTACATGTGCACACATGGCAGGCATGCACACACGCACGGATTAAATGTAATCCATTACATGTAAGGGATATAAAAAAATATATATTGTAATCAGATTACAGATACTTTTGAAAAAGTAGATGATTGCTTAGACAATTACTTTTAAATTCAGAAAGGATGTTTGGGGAAAATAATCTGTACCCTTCTCTGTTTTTTCCCAATGACATTCAAATCTTCATTGTAAAAAGGCGCAAATTAAATTTTCCATAAGGGATTTGATTATCCGCGGAGCCATCTATGGTGATTAATCTCTGCTACCAGGCCTGTTTTCTTGTCTGTTTGTTTAGCGATGATGTTCCCTGTGACATTCCCCACAATATGAGGATTATCATAAAGTAAAAACAGCCACAACCTTCCGAAATGTCCCTGATAGCCAGATTCAAGGGGAGAGAAAACGTCCAACAAGCTGGCTGACATCTTTCATTCAAAGGTGAAATAAAACTAATCACATTTTCACTAGGATGCAGCGGCGCAACTTTAAATTTGTTCCACCTGAGCGAGTCTGACCACAAGTCAGAGACCACTATGATGACTCACCAAGTGTGTTTGATGGATCGCGGGAAAAGAGCAGGAATAGGCTTTTGTAGGATACAGTCCAAGCTATGTCTTCCTATGGTGTGACTGCTGTCGGCATGCTTGGAGGGAAGGATGACAATAGTGGTGTAGTCTACGGCGATATGGATATAATGTATTATTGATATCTACATAGCGCATTGATGTAAATCACACTGCTGCTCTCTCATTTATCTATTTGCGCCTTACGGATTGTGGTTGTTGTGGATGGCTGTTCATAAATGTAAATGTGTATTTGAACCCAATAATGGTTGAATTCAAGAAGTTTAAGCTGCCTATGAATCGTTGTTTTTGAAACCAGTGGACAGGCAGTGGAAAATGCGCTCTTGCAACAGCTGCATAGTGCTGATCCAAGCATATGGAATAACAGAGGGGCTTTTATATATCAGTGGGGGGACTGGACATATTTTTGTGTTGCCTAGGGCGGCAGAACGTCCAGGGCTGCCGATGATATATACAGTACCAGTCAAAGGTTTGGACACACCTACTCATTCAAGGGTTTTTCTTAATTTTTTACTATTTTCTACATGTTAAAATAATAGTGAAGACATCAGAACTATGAAATAACATATACGGAATCATGTAGTAACCAAAAAAGTGTTAAACAAATAAAAATATATTTAATATTTTAGATTCTTCAAAGTAGCCACCCTTAAGTAGCCTTGATGACAGTTTTGCACACTCTTTGCAAAGCATGCCATTCCATGAGCACAGCAAAATCATAAACAGAGTAGGGCTGGATAATAAGTCCTTAGTTTTGGGGTCATGCTCAGGTAAAACAATTTGGCTAATCTCTACTTCCATATTTCCAAGTCCTATTGTTGAAGATCAAGAGTTATACAGAAACAGAAAAGAAAGACACTGTCAGACTCTGACCATAGCTACATAGAGAAGCAAATAGGCTTCTCTATGGCCAGAGCCTGACAGCTATGTAAACTTTAACATTTATGTATCCTGCAATAGATGTCGTTCAATTGGTAACAGACATTTTTGTCTTCTTCAAATGCCTCTTAAGGGGAAAGTAATCTAAAAGTAACGGAATGCAATCAGATTTCGTTAATGAGTTTGGGTAATCCAAATGGTATGTTACTGATTACAATTTTGGACAGGTAACTTGTAACTGTAACAGATTACATTTAGAAAGTAACCTACCCAACCCTACACACACACACACACACACACACACACACACACACACACACACACACACACACACACACACCTGCAGGACGCAGGTTGACATAAAGTGTAGTCATGTTCTAAGGGCAGAACAAACTTGATTGGTTTCTAAAAGGTCAATGGGCAGAGTTTAACTTTTGAAAACATGGCAGAGGTTTTAACTGAGAATCTTGTAAATAAAACTTTGAGTTACAAGTTGTAACATTTAGAAATCATTATTGTGTTACAGTAGTCAGACAAATGTGACAATAAAACAAATTTGAGGCAAACAGTAGAATGTCCGCCACAAGTTTCCCAGAATTGTTTGCCAGAAGTTAACAAGTTGCTGCAAATTTACCGCAACAGTTTGCCACAAAACTAATTTGCATGTGATATGAGCTTGCTGGGAAATTGGCTAAAGGTTTACAACAACTGTTTGCCAGAAGCATACATTTTCCTGAATACCCGTATCCCTCACTCCCATTAGCTCTGATTTGTTAAGTACCTATCTATCTATCTATCTATCTATCTATCTATCTATCTATCTATCTATCTATCTATCTATCTATCTATCTATCTATCTATCTATCTATCTATCTATCTATCTATCTATCTATCTATCTATCTATCTATCTATCTATCTATCTATCTATCTATCTATCTATCTATCTATCTATCTATCTATCTATCTATCTATCTATCTATCTATCTATCTATCTATCTATCTATCTATCTATCTATCTATCTATCTATCTATCTATCTATCTATTCTGGAGCTGCCCGTAATCTTTTAGATAGCGCACTGGCCACTGCATTACGAATTCCTTTGGTTCCCTTACATCACCCATTCCGGTTCAAGCCCTGGATAATCGTCCAGTAGGGACAGGGCTCGTACATCACCTCACTGTTCTTGTTTAGCTGCTGACCCATGACACTCATTTAGAACAGTTCCACGCACCCCGTTGTTTTAGGTCTCCCCTGGTTGAGTTTGCATAACCCTGTTATTTCCTGGTCCGAGAGGAGACTACTGGGTTGGTCGCAGGAGTGTCAGGGGAGGTGTTTCGTGGTGTCTGTCAACACCACTACGGTGGTGTACCATGCCCCGCAAGTCTGTACCATGCCCCGCAAGTGGATTTACCGGAGGAATACCAGGATCTGCTCTGGGTTTTCTCCTCATCACCCCTGGGACTGTGCCATTGACCTGCTGTCTGACGCAGCTCTCCCGAGAGGACACGTTTATCCCCTCTCCTATGCGGAGACAAATCAATTCCAGAACAACAGCAAAGGACCTTGTGAAGATGCTGGAGGAAACAGGTACAAAAGTGTCTATATCCACAGTAAAACAAGTCCTTTATCGACATAACCTGAAAAGCCGCACAGCAAGGACAAAGCCACTGCTCCAAAACCGCCATAAGAAAGCCAGACTACGGTTTGCAACTGCACATGGGGACAAAGATCATAGTTTTTGGAGAAATGTCCTCTGATCTGATGAAACAAAAATTGAACTGTTTGGCCATAATGACCATTGTTATGTTTGGAGGAAAAAGGGGGAGGCTTGCAAGCCGAAGAACACCATCCCAACATTGAAGCACAGGGGTGGCAGCATCATGTTGTGGGGGTGCTTTGCTGCAGGAGGGACTGGTGCACTTCACAAAATAGATGGCATCATGAAGAAGGAAAAGTATGTGGATATATTGAAGCAACATCAGTTAGGAAGTTAAAGCTTGGTTGTAAATGGGTCTTCCAAGTGGACAATGACCCCAAGCATACTTCCAAAGTTGTGGCAAAATGGCTTAAGGACAACAAAGTCAAGGTATTGGAGTGGCCATCACAAAGCCCTGACCTCAATCCTATAGAACATTTCTGGACAGAACTGAAACAGCGTGTGCGATAAGGAGGCCTACAAACCTGACTCAGTTACACCAGTTCTGTCAGGAGGAATGGGCCAAATTTCACCCAACTTATTGTGGGAAACTTGTGGAAGGCTACCTGAAACATTTGACCAAAGTTAAACAATTTAAAGGCAATACTAACAAATACTAATTGAGTGTATGTAAACTTCTGACCCACTGGGAATGTGATGGAAGAAATAAAAGCTGAAATAAATAATTCTCTCTACTATTATTCTGACAATTCGCATTCTTAAAATAAAGTGGTGATCCTAACAGACCTAAGACAGGGATTTTTTTACTGAGTTTAAATGTATTTGGCTAAGTTGTATGTAAACTGAGAGGAGGTCCCCAACGGCTTTGTTGGATGCCGGAGGCGGAGAGGGCGTTTGAGAGGCTGAAGGCATGCTTCACCACTGCTCCCGTGCTGGCACATCCCGACCCCTCACTCCCCTTTATCGTCGAGGTGGATGCCTCCAAAGTAGGAGTGCGCTGGAACAGCAGTGCTGTTCCAGCGCACTGGAATCCCTCCAAAGCTGCGGCCCTGCGCCTTCTACTCCAAGCAGCTGAGCCCCGCCTTGAGTAATTACGACGTAGGGGACCGCGAACTCTTGGCGGTCAAGAAGGCTCTAAAGGCGTGGAGGCACTGGCTGGAGGGGTCCAAACAGCCTTTCTGGTGTGGACGGACCACAGCAACCTGGAGTACATCATGGCAGCGAAGAGGCTAAACCCGAAACAGGCCAGGTGGGCTCTATTCTTCGCCAGGTTCCAATTCACGCTGTCCTATAGGCCAGGCTCGAAGAATGTGAAGGTGGATGCCCTGTCTCGCCTCTATGACGCAGAGGAGAGGCAGGGAGAGGAGACCCCATCCTTCCTTCGGCCCGTATCATCAAGCCAGTGGTGTGGGACGTGGACGCCGACATACAGTGGTTGCTTGTTTAAAAGTTGCAGCATACTGCAGCATGGCTTGCAAGATGCTGCGGTATGGCACAGCATAGTATTTTACTGTCGGCCATTTTTGCCGTTAATGCTGTTAATGCTCGTTAAAACCACCAGAGGGCATCTTTGAGGGCGTCTTTATGAAACTTGTTGGAGCTTGCTTTCTTTCCCAAATAATCCTACAGTACAGATGTCCAAGCAGGCCAGACGTTTTGATTGCTATATACTATCTGAAAGAGCATAACAAGTCAATGAATTTTGTTGACATGAAGCAAATAAAGGTTAAATAAAGCAATATCCTCAGCTACTAGAGCACAGAGAAATACATCTTAAAACATGCTTTTCTGTTATTTTGAAAGAAAATTGTCTTAGTTTCGATTTTTTTTTATGACCTATGGATTGTGATTGTGTGTATTAAATTGTTTTATTATACTGGCGGCTATTGGTAGGCTACTCGTTGAGTCCCGGATATTCTACTGTTAATATTCATACGGTACATCAGACCTTCATGGCACAGTCAAGTCCGTTTGAAAACCTGCTGCCTGTTTCTTAATGTTTGAAAATTGTTTGAAAATGTATATGTTTATTAAGCTTATGGTCACGGCATGTTTTCAAAATGCCTCCAGCTGTCCATCACTACATTAAATAAAAACAGTGGTACAATTATATCATTTAATTCAGTTTTTTAAAAATCACAATGCTTTATGCATTTTTCATTAGGGCAAATCTGGTCTGTGATATTTAATTAGAAACGTTGTTCATTTTAACCACAAAGTCCCAAATAATTGAAAACACACAACATGAGCAGATTAACTTGTTCAAAACATTGTCAGCATTTAATTGCTTTATGACCCAATTGTTTAAAGTGCCTGTGGGCGACAGAGAGAAACAAAACCATCCACATGCATTTTCTATTAGGGCAAATCTGATCTGTTATTTTTAAAGAAAATTGTCTTAGTGAGGGGACTAAAGCTGCATATGTAACAGCTTTGATTCCGTCCCTCTCCTCGCCCCTACCTGGGCTCGAACTAGGGACCCTCTGCACACATCAACAGCCACCCTCAAGGCATCGTTACCTATCGCTCCACAAAAGCCTAGGCCATTGTGGAGCAAGGGAAACAACTACTTCAAGGTCCCAGAGCGAGTGACGTCACCGATGTAAACGCACCGCTAACTAGCTAGCCATTTCACACCGTTTCACATAACCAAGTCCAAGATCGTGGGCTAGAAGAACCATCTCCCCTGGAGCTCTCCTGCAAGCCTGGAGGAAGTATAAACCCTCCTCCTAAATACATCACCATCACCCCTTCACAGTGTGCACATTCTATCACTGCTTTTCTCGCATTGGCTAACTGAGATCGCCTATTTGTATTCACACACTGTAGGTACAGTATATTCTTCGAGATTTTCTTTATGTGGATTATTCACGAGAGATATTTTCAAACAAGAAAGTGCTGCGAGTCACGTGAGACATTTTAACCAATCAGGTTCCCGGAAAGGGCCTTTAAATGCCAGTAGCCAATCGGATGCCAGGAAATTACTCAGTGTTCCAGCTCAGCTAACTTGCTAAATAGCAATTTTCGTAAATTAACTTTATGACAAAAACATATGCACAATCATTTATCTCTACATTAACTAACATATTCCTGTCAATTGTATATTCTTTGCTTGACTCGTTATGACGTGATAATTACTTACATTTGCTTCCACCATAATGTTTTTGTCAGCTATCTTTGCTTTACAAAGTCACCAGCTATGTGTCCCATAGCGTCAAATTTGTAATTGGAACCACTTGATATGATTGGTCATATAAAAACCTTGGGTCCCAAATGCATAAAGAGTGCTCTAACTCCCCCCTGCGGTGGTCTGGAGCAATGAAGCCTTGACGCTGGGTACCTCTAAATCCCGTGGCAAAAGCTTGAACCACTGTATGGCAGGCCCTGCGTACGGAACCCGCATCTGCACAGTGCCCGGAGAACCACGCCTACGTGCCCACAGGTGTACGGGACCGCCTCCTTACCTGGGCACACACGGCGCTGGTGTCGGGTCATCCTGGGATAGGCCATACCATCGCTTGCCTGACTGAGAAGTACTGGTGGCCCACCTTGGCTAGGGACGTCCGGGTTTACAACTCGTCCTGCTACATCTGTGCCCAGTCTAAGGCACCCAGACACCTCCCTTATGAAAAGCTCCTTCCCATGCCTGTTCCACAACAACCCTCGTCTCACCTCCTGGTACCGTCCTCAAGCTAATGGGCAAGTGGAGAGGGTAAGTCAGGATGTGGGCAGGTTCCTGAGGTGTTACTGTCAGAACCGGCCGGGGGAGTGGGCAGATTTTCTACCTTGGGGTGTGTACGCGCAGAATTCCCTCCGCCACTCCTTCACTAACCTCACTCCTTTCCTGTGCATGTTGGGGAATCAGCCGGCCCTGGCACCTTGGCATCCGAGCCAGACTGAGGCCCCTGCGGTGGACGAGTGGTTTCGGCACGCTGAGGAGATCTTGAACGCTGCACACACTCGTCTCCAGAGGGCCGTGCATCGGCACAAGGAACAGGCCACCGGTGCCCTGACCGACCTGCACCGCGTCCCTGTGTTCGTCCCCGAGTGATCCCCCCGGTACTGCTGCTCAGGCCGTTCACCAGCTACGGAGGTCTACGTCACCATATAAAGAATCACCAGTACATTGTTCTACCCATTGTGTTTGTAGGCCAATATTTAATGTCAAAGTAGAGCCAGAGACATTGTGTACAGGGGTTCCTCTGCTCTCCCTGCACCCTCTCCCTGGACCAGAGCTATTGGTTAATCTGTAGAGAGAGATAAGCAACAGGCATGCTGACTCTGTCTGACTGGGCCATTCAACAGGAACACACACACACTCACCAATTTACAGTGGATTATCACTTTACCATACAGACCCAACACAGGAGGGCACTAATGACAAAGACGCAAGGGAAGCCTGTTTGAAGTGGAGCATGTACAGTCTATTGGTGGATAAACGCAAGGATGGATGGATGGTTGCGTAATCCAGCAAGTTAGAGTAACTTTTTACTCCTGGTGTGACAGTTTACTCTTAGATCTCAGTCAGAAAGGTGGTGTGTGTGTGTGCCTGTGTGTGTGCCATGCTTTTTGTCTGAGATACCTGTACCTGTACTAAAAGATGTCTCTTATCTGTCCTGTTACATACTGTATAGAGCCACAAAGTGTGTACAGTGGGGAGAACAAGTATTTGATACACTGCCGATTTTGCAGCTTTTCCCACTTACAAAGCATGTAGAAGTGTGTAATTTTTATCATAGGTACTCTTCAACTGTGAGTGACGGAATCTAAAACAAAAATCCAGAAAATCACATTGTATGATTTTTAAGTAATTAATTTGCATTTAATTTGCATTTTTTCTCTCACAGTTGAAGTGTACCTATGATAAAAATTACAGACCTCTACATGCTTTGTAAGTGGGAAAACCTGCAAAATCGGCAGTGTATCAAATACTTGTTCTCCCCACTGTATGTGTGTCTTATGTACAGTGCCTTCAGAAAATATTCACACCCCTTGACTTTTTCCACATTTTGTTCCACCTTTTGCCTACACAAAATATCAGTGGAATTATGTTTTTCCAAATATTTACGAATTAATACAATATCTGTAAGGTCCATCAGTCGAGCAGTGAATTTCTAACACAGATTCAACCACAAAGACCAGGGAGGTTTTCCAATGCCTCACAAAGAAAGGCACCTGTTGGTTGATGAAAAAAAAAAAGTAATATTCCTTTGATCATGGTGAAATTATTAATTAAACTTTGGATGGTGTATCAATACACCAGTCACTACAAAAGACACAGGCGTCCTTCCTAACTCAGTTGCCGGAGAGAAAGGAAACCACTCAGGGATTTCACCTTGAGGCCAATGGTGACTTTAAAACAATTACATAATTTAATGGCTGTGATAGGAGAGATCTGAGGATGGATCAACAAAATTGTAGTTACTCCAAAAGGCTAACCTAATTGACAGAGTGAAAAGAAGGGAGCCTGTACAGAATCAAAATATTCCAAAACATGCATCCTGTTTATAACAAGGCACTAAAGTAATAGTGCAAAAAATGTGGCAAAGCAATTCACTTTTTGTCTTGAATACAAAGTGTTATGTTTCAGGCAAATCCAGTACAACACATTACTGAGTACCACTCTCCATATCTTCAAGCATAGTGGTGGCTACATCCTCTTATGGGTATGCTTGTAATTGTTAAGGACTGGGGAGTTTTTCAGGATAAAAAATAAATGGAATGGAGCTAAGCACAGGCAAAATCCTAGAGGAAAACCTGGTTCAGTCTGCTTTCCACCAGACACTGGGAGATGTGTTCACCTTTCAGCAGGACAAGTGCCTTCAGAAAACACAAGGCCAAATCTACACTGGAGTTGCTTACCAAGAAGCCAGTGAATGTTCCTGAGTGTCCGAGTTACAGTTTTCACTTAAATCTACTTGGAAATCTATGGCAAGACCTGAAAATGGTTGTCTAGCAATGATCAACAACAATCGTTGACAAATCTGCTTCTACAAAGTATTGAATCAGGGATGTGATATTTCTGTATTTCATTTTCTAAAAATTTGCTAAAAATTCTATAAACATGTTTCCACTTTGCCATTATGGGGGTATTGTGTTTAGATGGTTGAGAACAATTATTTGTTTTATACATTTTTAATTCAGGCTGTAACAGAACACAATGTGGAATAAGTCAAGGGGTATGAATACTTTATGAAGGCACTGTATATGCAGGCATACAACAACACTCTGTGTGGTAACATTGCAGCATTCCACAGAGTGCCAGTGAAGCATAACATTGCTAACCTCAATCCAAACCAAATGTTGGAGAAATTACACTTAAACTTTCATGAGAGCAGCAGAAATATTTATAACTGAAATGTCCTGTTGAACATCCCTTTGAAGAAACACATATTAATTATTAATAACCCCAAATTCTGAGATTTACTATGGGAAATTTTTCCAAATATGGAAAGAGATTAAGAGAAATTGAGAGAAAAGTACAGTGGAGAGGACAGATCCATGTACGAGAGCATTAGCTAAAGCTTGATTAACACCTGGCTGTTGCTATGAGCCTCTACTCGACAACCAAGCATCCGTAATGCATACAGTACATGGAGTAGAACTGGGGCACAGTACCAACTGACACAATAAAGACCAGGCCCTACTTCAACTCTTCATGTTCTGAGTCTGGAGCCAGGAGTGTTCTGATCATGTGTATCTGTCCACTGAAACTGAAGTCTGGGATGCATAGTGAGGGACCCACACTATAGTCAGTTAAGACGAACTATAAGGACAGAATAGGCAGCAGAAAATAAGCCAAACTCAGGGTCTGTGTGTTGAAATGAGTACAGTTGTGTTAAAGAAGCAGATAGCATTTCCAATATCAGAATACTCTTCTGGCAGAAGCATGCTTGCCTCGTTTGCTGTTTTTAGTGGTATTGCTTCTGTTTTTGCTGGAAACATACACAAGGAATAAGCAGGAAGTGCTATTCAGGAGAGACTGCTTTTGGTTTTGGACATGGAACCCTGTTATATGTTTAGCTGCAGCATTATATGTGCAGGAAGTTGGAGCTCTGTTCAGTGTTGACCTACTTTCATATGGTGTTTTTTTTGCAAGTCATTCTGGGTTAGAGGTAGAACCATTTCACCAAGTCCAGAGTGACAGGAGTGTATAGAGAGCGAGAGAGTGAGAGAGCGAGAGAGAGAGGAGGAGCTGACAAGGAGACAGTGTCTGGGGGAAGAGAGATGCTTGAGAGATTGAATGGACACAGGGATACAGATAAACACACAGAAATCAAGAGGAAAAGAGAAATATAGGTATAACGAGGGAGACAGAAATAAATCCACTCAACACTTACAACAAGAGCGAAAAACAATGATAGACACTTAATGTGAAAGAAGAGAGAGAACTTCCCATACAGTTACTACAAAACAACCAAAAATCCTTACCCAGGTCTCAATTATCTTGCATGGCTTCGTCCTCACTTATATCTGGTCTAGAGTAGACTTTGCCTTGACACCACTGTCTGAGCCTGTCTAAATATAGCTTTTGGTCTTAAACTTCCTGCTTTCTAGACCGTTTAGGATTACATGGCAGAGTCGAGATAGGGCAGTCAAGCATTGAGAGAAATACAGCGTGCAATAGCTGCTCCTCTCACCAGCCGTTATCACTGGAAAAAGGATGCTCAGGCCATTTCTCAGTAAACCTGCACCTGATACAATAAATCCCTCATGAGCCTTATCCAACAAGCTCTCTGTGCTGACACAGCGGTGGAGAACAGAACACCATCCAGAATGGAACAGATTAACGCTCTGGAGTCTAAGCTTGTTTTAAGATGGTCATACCAAGGATAAGTTAGCTATTTGATTTGGAATTTTAACCTCTAAGGGATCGGTGTCCCTCATACGGGATGGTTGCTGCTCAATATGTGATATGTGACTAGAATGATGTTGTAAACAACAGTCAACTTTCCGGGACATAGACGTCTTATATGGGCGTCTATGAAAGTTAGATTTGGGTATGTTTTTTGAGGCGAAAATTGAAAAAAAGGGTCCGATCCTCCTTAAGACCCCTTAAGGTATCAAAAATATAAACAAATTATTGGATGAAACATTGCATTTGGCATTACTGCTATTAGACAATAGAAAAGCATTGAATAACAGATTCACTACATGGAAAAACAGATGGTCCTAAAAACAAATCTAAAGGAAGTTTGTTCTGAAGTGTATTTATCTCCTTATTTTAGGCACTAAACTATCTCCATATATACTTCCATAAATGTTTGTAACTGGTAACGGGGGACGTTCAGATGAGTCTTGTGAGAGTCTCAGCTTTCCACAGATGGGTCATATTAGTGTGTAGCCCTGTCCGAATACTACAGACGTTTTCGTGAGAAGACCGTATTTCGTATTTATGTCTCATGGTCTGACAAACACTGCTCTAGCTCTGCCATCTTTCACCGCAGATGCGAAAGGGCGATATCGGCGGATGCGGTGGATCGAGCACATATTTCTCTCTCTTTAACAGACATATTTTGATGGGGATTTTTGTACTGTGTTAATTAGATTTCCAGGGGGGTGCGACCAATGTAGGTCAAGGGTTAAAACTGATGAGTGATGAGGTTTCACCATCCCTTTCACTGGCCAAGTGGGTTTGTTAGAAAGGAACTGCTCTCAGAAAACGCAATCTGAAAGATAATTTATTAATCAATTAATATAACTAGAAATAGAGTTTCTAGGCATATCAGTGAACATGTAAACCATATGATTCAATCTGTGAACTTAAAACTGTGAAAACAGGTTGCAGACCTGGACTTCTCCAGGCCTGTCTGAAATATTAGGGGCTCAGCATGGAAAAAGTGTTGATAGGTCCACGGCTCCTTATCTGTAGCATGATGACTCATGTAAACACACTTTGCATTATTACAGGTTTTCATAAAAGCATGATTGCGTAGCCGTATTGGCAGTGGCATGCTGGGAAAGGAGGAGTGTGCCTTGTCCTCCAGTCAAATTCCACCCACAACCTTTCAATTAGCCACATTCTGTACCCTACTGCGCACACACACTTAAGTCATACCCCACTGGGCAAAAACTGGTTGAATCAACATTGATTCTGCATCAATTCAACCAAACAATTTAAAGTGATGACATTGAATCAACTTATAAACATTATTGGATTTGCACCCAACTTTTAACCTAAATCCAATGACAGGGTGACATTTTTGGTTGATTTCACATTTAATTCACGTTAGTTTACAACTCAACCAAATGTAAATCAAAACTAGACGTTGAACTGACATCGGTGCCCAGTGGACACTGCACACTCCCAGTCCTGCCGCGCACACACACACAACAAATATTGTTGCTATAATCAATCAATCATTTTCATTTCATTACTATTTCCAACAACTCTTCAATTGTACACATAACATTGTATCTGTAATGAGATAATGTTGCAGAAACCCATATTTACACTGCTGTCAGTTGAAACACCACCATCTACAGGACATAATTGTGCACTACAGCAGGTAAATTAAATGATGGCTGCGTAGTACCATAATGCCTGTTTTTACTCCCTACTACTGTCTACTTAAAGAGTTGTCTTTAACAAATAACCACCATAATCTGTAAGATGGAAGGTGGGTCTCTCCTCTTCTCTCCCTCTGTTCTGTGGCCGTGAAATAGAGCTCGCCAGCTTGTAGTCCTAAAAAAAGGAAAACGAGTGACCTCTGGTTTGTTCAGCCATTCCTATGGGGGAAATTAATGGGGAAAGAATGGGGTTTTGGGATGAACTCCAAAAATAAGGTCTGAGGTTAACACAGGCTTAGGAGATCTTATACATTTTATTCGAAGATGAGAATGATATTCTAAGAACGTGGCTGGACACTTTGGTTCATTCAACCTATTCTATTCAATTTGTCTGAAATCTAATTTGACAGATAAGTGTGATTTTTTTAATTGAATGAAAGCTTCTAAAACACATTGCTAAATTGCGCATTGCATAGTGGAGGGGGCAATGTAGCGGTGGCTGCCTATCAGAAGAGTTAGTGGCACTGCTTATTGGGGGCGTGGCTTTCAGTTTATTATTTTTGGCCACCCGGGAGAGTGAATGTCATTCCGGTTAATTGGTTCTGTTGTATTTGTTAATTAGGGTTAACCTTTTACACTGCCAGCCTTGCATTTCTAAAGATATTTGTGTAAGTTAATGTGATACTAAAGAGCCTGGTAAGGTTTCCATTATTAAGATAGTCACCATGTGGCCAATAAATGTGGAAGAAGCTGGCTTCTTGAACCAACTTACATTCTTGATTTACAGGGAATGTATCTAATTGCTTGTTACTTATTTTTTTTGTATTGAGAAACACTTTACAGTGAAGAAATGTCCCTCAACCCAAATAGAAATTGCAATTGTTGCATGGCTAAAATACTGAGGTAAAAGTAGCTACAGAATTCTGAGGTGGCAGACAATTTAGCTTTAGGCCTTGATTCAATGGCATATTGTAGTTGACATATCAACTTTCATAGCTTATTATTTTATCATTACAAATGACACACTCAATATGCATGGGCAAGTACCCACCATGGAACATTTGTTTAGAATGGGAGAGTCGGTTTGACTAATTTTAATTCTCCTCAGACTGCATGATTCAGACCTTCTTCAAGGTGTGCTGCAAGTTGACCTCTGACGCAAAACTGCTGAAAGTTCTGAGGGAGAGAGAAAGAGAGGGAGAGAGTAAAAAAACCACCTAAAGTAGGATTTGTCCCATAGTTCGTAGCTGCTTGGCGAATAAATTTCCCCTCAGGGATCTATCTATCTATCTATCTATCTATCTATCTATCTATCTATCTATCTATCTATCTATCTATCTATCTATCTATCTATCTATCTATCTATCTATCTATCTATCTATCTATCTATCTATCTATCTATCTATCTATCTATCTATCTATCTATCTATCTATCTATCTATCTATCTATCTATCTAGTTAGTGAAACAAGATGGCAACGGTGGTTCCTCCCATGACATTATTGGTGTCAGCAGGCATAGTCTCCTCCCTTATTGAAGCATCATTGGGAACGGGGAGGACTGTATGTTCTGCAGCCACATAGAAAGAGATGCATACTTCTCTCCACCATCCTCTGCCTCAGTCGTAGAAATGAGTTCAGGTATGAGTAATGAGTTCAGGCCAGGTATGAGTATTGAGTTCAGGCCAGGTATGAGTATTGAGTTCAGGTCAGGTATGAGTATTGAGTTCAGGCCAGGTATGAGTATTGAGTTCAGGCCAGGTATTAGTAATGAGTTCAGGCCAGGTATGAGTATTGAGTTCAGGTCAGGTATGAGTAATGAGTTCAGGCCAGGTATGAGTATTGAGTCCAGGCCAGGTATGAGTATTGAGTTCAGGCCAGGTATGAGTATTGAGTTCAGGCCAGGTATGAGTAATGAGTTCAGGCCAGGTATGAGTATTGAGTTCAGGCCAGGTATGAGTATTGAGTTCAGGTCAGGTATGAGTATTGAGTTCAGGCCAGGTATGAGTATTGAGTCCAGGCCAGGTATGAGTATTGAGTTCAGGCCAGGTGTGAGTATTCAGTTCAGGCCAGGTGTGAGTATTGAGTTCAGGCCAGGTATGAGTATTGAGTCCAGGCCAGGTATGAGTATTGAGTTCAGGCCAGGTATGAGTATTGAGTCCAGGCCAGGTATGAGTATTGAGTCCAGGCCAGGTATGAGTATTGAGTCCAGGCCAGGTATGAGTATTGAGTTCAGGCCAGGTGTGAGTATTCAGTTCAGGCCAGGTGTGAGTATTGAGTTCAGGCCAGGTATGAGTATTGAGTCCAGGCCAGGTATGAGTATTGAGTTCAGGCCAGGTATGAGTATTGAGTTCAGGCCAGGTGTGAGTATTGAGTCCAGGCCAGGTATGAGTATTGAGTTCAGGCCAGGTATGAGTATTGAGTTCAGGTCAGGTGTGAGTATTGAGTTCAGGCCAGGTGTGAGTATTCAGTTCAGGCCAGGTGTGAGTATTGAGTTCAGGCCAGGTATGAGTATTGAGTTCAGGCCAGGTATGAGTATTGCCATGTTCACCTGAGAAATAATTATCCAAAACAATAAATGCTGTATCCAACAACCAAAGAGCAGATAAAAAGGGCTGATTAAAATATATATTCACCCTTCAGATTAAGTTAATTTAAAGATGTTAAATTAATATTGTGAAATGATCCACATTAGCTCACCACTCATTAGACTGAATAGCGAGGTGATTTCCCACAGTCAAATTCCTACAATACGAAACTAATTGTTGTGTACACTCTTCACATGCACTGCACTGCACTGCGGAACCTAGACTGTGGAACCTAGACTGTGGAACCTAGAACACAGTGGCCTCCATCATTCTTACATGGAAGAAGTTTGGAACCACCAAGATTCTTCCTAGAGCTGGCCGCCCGGCCAAACCGAGCAATCGGGGGGAAAGGGCCTTGGTCAGGGAGGTGACCAAAAACACGATGGTCACTCTGACAGAGTTCCTCTGTGGAACTGCCCAGTCATGTGAAATCTGTAGATTAGGGCCTAATTAATTTATTTCAATTGACAGATTTCGCTATTAGAAAGTGTTTGCATGTTGCGTTTATATTTTTGTTCAGTATAGCTTCAACAATAGCTATTCATTCTATAGTCTCCTTTTTCATTGTTAGTTGATTTGAACAGTAGCCAATGCCTGCCACGCGGATTTGTTATTTATTTTTTTATTTCACCTTTATTTAACCAGGTAGGTCAGTTGAGAACAAGTTCTCATTTGCAACTGCGACCTGGCCAAGACAAAGCAAGGCAGTGCGACAAAAAACAACACAGAGTTACACATGGGAAATAAACAAACGTACAGTCAATAACACAATAGAAAATCTATATACAGAGTGCAAATGTAGTGCAAAATGCAGTAAGGTTAGGAAGACAATAAATAGACTATAGTGGCGAAATAAATTACAGATTAGCATTATCAATGATGGAATGTGCAAATGATGATGTGCAAATAGAGATACTGGAGTGCAAAATGAGCGGAAGTTAAAAAAATAAATAAATATGGGGATGAGGTAGTAGTGTGGGCTATTTACAGAAGGGCTATATACAGGTGCAGTGATCGATAAGCAGCTTTGACAGCTGATGCTTAAAGTTAGTGAGGGAGATAGGAGCCTCTAGCTTCAAGGATTTTTGCAATTCGTTCCAGTCATTGGCAGCAGAGAACTGGAAGGAATGGTGACCAAAGGAGGTGTTGGCTTTGGGGGTGGCCAGTGAGATATACCTGCTGGAGCACATGCTACGGGTAGGTGTTGTTATGGTGACCAGCGAGCTGAGATAAGGCGGGGATTTACCTAGTAAAGACTTATAGATGACCTGGAGCCAGTGGGTTTGGCGACGAATATGTAGTGAGGGCCAGCCAACGAGAGAATACAGGTTGCAGTGGTGGGTAGTATATGGGGCTTTGGTGACAAAACAGATGCACTGTGATAGACTACATCCAATTTGCTGAGTAGAGTGTTGGAGGCTATTTTGTAAATGACATCGCCGAAGTCAAGGATCGGTAGGATGGTAAGTTTTACAAGGGCATGTTTGGCAGCATGAGTGAAGGAGGCTTTGTTGCGAAATAGGAAGCCGATTAGGTAAGTGTTGGTAGTAGGCCTGTAGTAAAGCCTGCTTGTAGGCCGTTGTATACATTTGTAAATCTAACTGTTACTTTTTCTTGTTTACATTTTGCATCTGCACTTTTGAACAACTGACAAACAGCAGAAAATAAAATCATCCACTCCTCAACACACCTTACTTCCTGCTTTGTCTCGCATGAAGTCCACCTCTCTGGCCCCCAACACTATGTTGTAGCATTCATTAGTGAGTTACATGGGGCCCACATAGTCATCATGATGAGTGGTAGAATTCTGCCCAACCATGGTAAGAGAGCTCCCCTCAGTGGTCAATAGAGCAACTAAGTATCTTCTTCTATGGCACAGGGGTTCCCAAACGTTTAATGTCAAGGCACCATGAATATAATAAGGCTCCAAATTATGGAAACTCATTCTCACCACCATTTTTTAATTTTTTATTATGTCGATACTATCTAAAAATGTGTAGATACTATCTGAAAATGTCAAGATACTATCTCAAAATGTTGAGATGTTTAACAAAAATGTTGCAGATACAATATAAACATGTTGAGACAGTAGATCATACATATAGGATGTGTTTCTTCTTTTGTAACATTATTACAGAGATCAGTACAGCAGGGCTGTATGGCGAGCTAGCATTTGCCCCAGCACTTTTGATTTGGTTCAATAAAAAATACTGACACAAAAGCGTTGGAAATGGGTACAATATACTGTTGTTTAGACTGTTCTTTGCCTCATGATTTGTCAACTTGTGCACAATTAATCTTTGCTTCAGTCTGAACTGTAGCCTACTGATAACAACCACAGCTGCAGGTAGCCTAGAAAAGCCTATGTGCTCTGGTCCCCTCTGGCTAGGGGAGATCAAGCAGTAATGTCATGAATTTATAGCCTAAGCCAGGGGTGTCATGCACCCCAAACATCTGAGGGGCACAAAGTACGTGAGGATGGCTGGGGGATCATCTGGATTGCATTTTTCAAACCCCTGAAACATTTTTCCAGCAATCTAGAGCCAGAATCATTATGCTAAATTCTATGTCAAACATATATTTATTATTCTACATGTCTAAGAATACCTCTTGAGCTGCTGGTATCCTCCTGACTGGTGGATATTCTTTTAAATAAACAAAATATTTAACATCTCTGTTAAAATCTGGGTAAAATGAAAGGAATGTGAGTCTTATTCAGTATGTGTAGTAATTCCTACCAACCTGGATATGGAGTTGGTACCCCCTTTGCTGCTATAACAGCCTTCACTCTTCTGGAAAGGTTTTCCACTAGATGTTGGAACATTGCTGCGAAGACTTGCTTCCATTCAGCCACAAGAGGATTAGTGATGTCGGCACTGATGTTGGGAGATTAAGCCTGGCTCGCAGCCAGAGTTCCAATTCATCCCAAAGGTGTTCGATGGGGTTGAGGTCAGGGCTCTGTGCATGCCAGTCAAGTTCTTCCACACCAATCTCGACAAACCATTTCTGTATGGACCTCGCTTTGTGCATGGGGTCATTGTCATGCTGTTGACAAAAAGTCAGAAGCACAGAATTGTCTAAAAAGTCATTGTCTGCTGTAGAGTTAAGATTTCCCTTCACTAGAACTAAGGGGCCTAGCCGAACCATGAAAAACAGCCCCAGACCATCATTCCTCCTCCACCAAACTTTACAGTTGGCACTATGCATTCGGGCAGGTAGTGTTCTCCTGGCATTCGTCAAACACAGATTTGTCTTTCGGACTGCCAGATGGTGAAGCGTGATTCATCACTCCAGAGAATGCGTATCCACTGCTCCAGAGTCCAATGGCGGCGAGCTTTACACCACTCCAGCCGACGCTTGGCATTGTGCATGGTGATCTTAGGCTTGTGTGCGGCTGCTCGGCCATGGAAACCCATTTCATGAAGCTCCCGTCAAACAGTTCTTGTGCTCACTTTGCTTCCAGAGGAATTTTGAAACTCTGTAGTGAGTGTAGCAACCGCGAACAGACGATGTTTACGCGCTACACGCTTCAGCACTTGGCTGTCCCGTTCTATGAGCTTGTGTGGCCTACCACTTTGCCATTGTTGCTCCTAGATGTTTCCACTTTACAATAACAGCACTTACATTTGCGCAGGGCAGCTCAAGCAGGGCAAAAATTTGACAAACTGACTTGTTGGAAAGGTGGCATCCTATGACGGTGCCACGTTGAAAGTCACTGAGATCTTCATAAAGGTAATTCTACTGTCAATGTTTGTCTATGGAGATTGCATGACCGTGTGCTCGATTTTATACACCTGTCAGCAGCTGGTGTGGCTGAAATAGCTGAAACCACTAATTTGATGGGGTGTCCACATACTTTTGTACATACTGTATAGTGTAGTTATGCGGTTGGGAGATTGGAAACCTATCTGGGCTAGCTAAAGCTAACTTAATGGAATTGCTTGGTCACTAGTAGTGTTAGAGATAAACAACTACAAAAAAGCTAACTATCTTAGCTGGTATGCCTGCTGGCAAGGTTGGTTGACATCTCAAGAGTGATTAAATACGCAGAAAAATAAACGTTTTTATTTTTTCAAGGTTAGTTGTCATCTCAGGAAGTGCTTAGATATGCAAAAAAATATTTTGTTTACATAGAATTAAGCATAATTATTATTATTACAAATGCAAAATTCTCTACCCCTCAGCCATCCTCACATACTTTGTGCTCCATCCGATTTGTGGGGTGCATGACACCCCTTAACTATCTGCCATCACAAAACAGAATGCACCTGCTAAAATTGAAGGAAATCATACAGCAGATGGCGCAAGAAGACCACGCGTCCTAGCCAGTCTGGAGAGGGAGAGCGAGAGGGGCACGAGTTTTCCAGTCAGCCAAATTTGTATCAGAACTGCAGTCACGCACCCTTGCTTCTCGACTCCCCAGCGCGAGCTGCTATGCATCTGCAGCAGCCACTCCTTATTCTCTCCTTTGGCCGAAACCCGGGAGTGCCCTAGGCAACGGATAAAAACAGCACGAGGTAGCAGGCATGCCCAATGCCAATGCCCAGAAGCCGCGGCATAGCCGGCAAGGGGCTCTGCCGAAGAGACCGAGTGCGGACTACTTTAAGAAAGGCGGGAATATAGGAGAACATCGCTCTTTAAGGAGAGCTTCAAAATGGGCGTCTGGGAAATAGAGCAAACATGAATTTGGTATAATTATATGGACGTTAGATAAAGAGTGTATATTTGGGTCCATGTGTGAAGTTATGATTAGGTGGCTTTTGCATTGAATTCGTAGGTTACTGACCGTCGTAGGATAGATACTTTTATCCTCCCATTGGAGTAGCCTAGTTCAACGATGGAGAAGGCAACTCAGCCCCTGCTGATGGTCAAGAGCGCAGAGAGTCCAGCGGAGGAGCTCTCCAAGATAAGCGACGAGGAGCTTCTCAAGTGGAGCAAAGAGGAGTTGGTGCGGCGGCTACGGAGGGCAGAAGCCGAGAAGATGGGCGTTATGCTTGACCACGGGAATTTGATCCGGGAGGTGAACCGGCGACTCCAGCAGCACCTGACCGAGATCCGGGGTTTGAAGGTGAGGCAGGTGGGATAATGCCTTGCGCGCAAGTTTACACACTGCTCTATGGATGTCTGACGGTCTCATGTTGTGTAGCCTTTATAGGCATGTTTCCTAATGCAAAAAGCCATGGTCTAATCATGCGTTAAAAAAGCTGTAGCCTATAGGCCTACCTCTGCAAAATCCTTGAAAAGTCTGAAGGTAGGTGGTTTGAAGGTAGCAATGTAGTCTTCAAGTAGCCTACATCATAATCCAAACTAATGATCCACTTGTTGCTTTTATGCTTTTCCTATTACAGCTGGAACTGCTGAGGATATTTAAACACAACCACAAAAGTACATTTTGAGGAAGGCCTATTATTTGTTTCAAAATCACAGTAAATGAATCAATCAATAAAATACATCGCCATCAACAACACACACACACACTCTCCCTCAATACACAATTGAATGCTCAACATTTGTTATTTAAAATCCCATATGGTAAATGATATATCACCTCCTCTGTGCTTTCTTCTGTGTGTGTGTGTGTGTGTGTGTGTGTGTGTGTGTGTGTGTGTGTGTATCCAGGATGTGAACCAGAAGTTGCTAGAGGATAACCAGGAGCTGCGGGACCTGTGCTGTTTCCTGGATGACGACCGTCAGAAGGGCAAGCGTGTGTCCCGGGAGTGGCAGCGTCTGGGCCACTACAGTGCCGGCCTTATGAGGAAAGAGGTGGCCCTCTACCTGCAGAAACTCAAGGATCTGGAGCAGCGCCAGGGAGAAGTGATCAGAGAGAACCTTGATCTCAAAGAGCTGTGTATCCTACTAGACAAGTTGAGAGGGGGAGGAGGGGGGGGAGCAGGGCAGAGTGCAGGGTGCAGAAGCTCCATCGACAGCCAGAGTAGTCTGTCTCAAACTGGGGGGGCTACACTGGGCTTGCTCCGAGACATGGGGGATGGTAGTAGCACCTCGAGTGCGGGAAGCACAGACAGCCCCGACCACCCCCACCGCAAGCCCCCTCATCAGCGCTCTGGCCTGGACTCCAACCCTGGCTCCAAGAATGACAAACCAGAGGGCCCGGGCCCCGAGTCTATAGGCCGCCGCCACAGCTCCACCCCGGACTATCACACTTTTCCCCAGGCCTGCAGGCCCCGCGGGGGGTCCCTCACCAGCCCTGATCCCAGGGGCCTCCGGGGGCCCTGCAGCCCAGAGAAACACAGCATATTCCCTACTCGACTGACGGCTGAGGCCCACTCCAAACCCAGCAGTGCTGACATGCTGGTCCAGAAACAGCTTTTGGGGTCTGGGCAAGGGTTAGTGCCAAACCATGGTTCGGGCCAGTCAAGTCCTGACCTCTCACAGAGACACAGGGTTAATGCGGTCGGGTTTGGGGCTGGATGTGGGACCCCTGAGCCCAAACAGGCACTGACGGGGACACCAGAGCACCCGAGGAAGGGTCAGGTGATTGTGGGGAGCCCTGAAGTGTTACGACACTACAAACACAGCCCCAGTTCAGAGCACGGGAAGGGGAGGTACGGCAGCAGCCCCCCAGCAGGCAGGGAGTGGGGACAAAGGAGGACCGCTGGAGATGAGTTGTCCCCTCACCACGGCAGCATCTACAACGGCATGAACTGTGAGTTTTATCCAGAATAGTAATAATGCTTTATTTAATTATTTATCAGGGACAATATGAGGTGGTTCAAAGAACTATGCTTGTGTGATTAGTCTGAGACATTAACCCCATCTGAGATACAACACTCATGCCTAGGCTTTAGCTGAGTGGGCTTACACAGTCTTTTAGTGTGCAGGCAGTCTGGGTTAGCACACCCTGTAGCCCTCCAGAACTAGGGTTGGTGACTATTGTTGGCTAGGTCAACCGTATAAATCAAATACACATGTATTTGTCACATGCACTGAATACAAAAGGTATAGACTTGAAATGCTTACTTATGAGCCCTTCCCAATGATGCAGAGTTAAAACCAATGCAAATAAAAAATATGAACAAAAGAGGAATAAAATACACATGTACCAGTACCAATACCATATCACTGTGCAGGGGTACCGGGTATTTGAGGCAGGGGTAAATTGACTAGGCATGTGTAACAAAACTGTCCTTGCAATTTGTGTCTAGTAGCCAATGGGGAGGTTGGGCTATGGCAGGTTCAGTCACCGTGGTATCTAAGCTCGGGCGATATACAGTTTATACTGTATACTGAGGTATTTTCAAAATACAGACGATATGATTTTCAATACCCTAAAAAAAAAGGTTGCGGGGGTGCGTGTTACGCCACTGATGATAACTAAGTTAAGAGTAACTAACTAACTAGCTAAGTGGCAAGACGTCAAGATTCAGCCACTAGAGCATTAGTAAGGTCGGACACGGATGTTGGGCCTGGCTCGCAGTCAGCGTTCCGATTAATCCCAAAGGTGTTCAATGGGGTTGAGGTCAGGGCTATGTGCAGGCCAATCAAGTTCTTCCACAACGATCTCGAAAAAATAATTTCTGTAAGGACCTTGCTTTGTGCATGGGGACATTGTCATGCTGAAATAGGAAAAGGCCTTCCCCAAACAGAGAATCATCTAGAATGTCATTGTATGCTGTAGAGTTAAGATTTCCCTTCACTGGAACTAAGGGGCCTCGCCCGAACCATGAAAAACAGACCATTATTCCTCCTCCACCAAACTTTACAGTTGGCACTATGCATTCAGGCAGGCAAAGTTCTCCTGGCATACGCCAAACCCAGATTTGTCCATCGGACTGCCAAATGGTGAAGCGTGATTCATCACTCCAGAGAATGTGTATCCACTGCTCCAGAGTCCAATGTCGGCGAGCTTTACACCACTCCAGTCGACGCTTGGCATTGTGCATGGTGATCTTAGGCTTGTGTGCGGCTGCTCGGCCATGGAAACCCATTACATGAAGCTCTCGACCAACAGTTCTTGTGCTGACGTTGCTTCCAGAGGCAGTTTGGAACTCAGTAGTGTGTGTTGAAACCGCGGACAGACTGTTGCAACACCCACTTCAACACTCAGCGGTCCCGTTCTGTGAGCTTGTGTAGCCTACCACTTCGCGGCTGAGCCGTTGTTGCTCATACACTTTTCAATTCACAATAACAGCACTTACAGTTGACCGGGGCATCTCAAGCAGGGCAGAAATTTGGCGAACTGACTTGTTGGAAAGGTGGCATCCTATTATGGCGCCACGTTGAAAGTCACTGAGCTCTTCAGTAAGGCCATTCTACTGCCAATGTTTGTCTATGGAGATTGCATAGCTGTGTGCTCGATTTAATACACCTATCAGCAATGGGTGTGGCTGAAATAGCTGAATCCACTAATTTGAAGGGGTGTCCACATACTTTTGTATATAGAGTGTAGTTTTGTGTGTACATTTTTTAAAATATATATATATATTTTTAATAGCACCCCTTGTGTGCACTTCCGGTAATACCGTATAACCCGGTATGGTACAGAAACGGTATGACGGTATAAAAATCTGGGTACTGCCCAACCCTAGTGGTATCACCTATTTGGTTCAGAAGCAGTTACTGTGCTAGAAATGCAGCAGTGATGTCACCACTCTGTGGGATACTCTCTCTGTGAAGTTGTGGTGGTGTTTGTGCGTGTGTGTGCTCGTGTGGGTGATTGGGGGAGGGCATATGATGTAACACTCCCCGTGGTGTCTGTAGTCAACACAGGTAACATAGCCGTGTGCGTTCAGGGCCGTGATTCAGGCAACACACACGCACGCAAACAGCCTGCAGCTGTGCCACTAAGCACAGCACTATTATTATTATTATTATTATTATTATTTTTATTATTATTATTATTATTATTAGCATATTTTAGTTATTTTTACCTACAGTTCCAGGGGCACGTGTGTGTGTCTAAGAGTTCAGGGAGTTATTTAGCAGCACTGTGTGTCCTGGATAAACCCAGATAAAGAGAGGGAATAGGTCTGTCTACTTAGTTAAATAAGAGGCTTTTATTTTACATTTAAATAACATTAAAATCAAACAGATTTTCATAATAACCTTGACAAATGTTCCTCTTTTCATAGTAAAAGCCTCCTTTATACCTACAATTTACAATTTCAGTGAGTGCATTGACTGAGGGACAGTAAGTATGCATGTTTTTCCTTTTAAGAATGTATGTGCATGTGTTTGTATGTGTGTGAGAGAGAGAGAGAGAGAGAGAGTGTGAGAGAGAGAGAGAGTGTGTGAGAGTGCTGAGTGGATCCTGTGTGTAAGGCCATGGGGTTTGAGTCCTGGAGGTGAGAAGTTAGCCTGACGCTGCGCTTATCACCACAGAACTACACTCTCATTTACACACTACTGTCTACTCGGTAAGAAAGACACTACAATATATACTGAACAAAAATATAAATGATTTCAAATATACAGTATTACTGAGTTACAGTTCAAGTCAATTTAAATAAAATCATTAGGCACTAATCTATGGCAGTAGTGGAAAAGGGTACTCAATTGTAAAGATACCTTAATAGAAAATGACTGTAAATGTGAAAGTCACCCTGTAAAATACTACTTGAGTAAAATTGAAAAGTATTTGGTTTAAAATATACTTAAGTATCACAAGTAAAAGTGGAAATCATTTGAAATGGCACCATTTTCGGACCACTGATTTATGGATTTCACATGACTTGGCATACAGATATTGGTCTGTTGGTCACAGATACCTTTAAAAAAAAAAAGTAGGGTTGTGGATCAGAAAACCAGTCAGTATCTGATGTGACCACCATTTTCCTCATGCAGCATGACACATCTCCTTCGCATTGAGTTGATCAGGCTGTTTATTGTGGCCTGTGGAATGTTGTCCCACTCTTCTTCAATGGATGTGCGAAGTTCCTGGATATTGGCGAGAACTGGAACACACTGTCATACATGTCGATCCAGAGCATCCCAAACATGCTCTATGGGTGACATGTCTGGTGACTATGCAGGCCATGGAAGAACTGGGACATTTTCAGCCTCCAGGAATTGTGTATACGTCATTGTGACCTGAGCCGTGCATTATCATACTGAAACATGAGGTGATGACGGCAGATGAATGGCACGACAATGGGCCTCAGGATCTCGGCACAGGATCTCGTCACGGTATTGCCATCGATAAAATGCAGTTGTGTTTGTTGCTTATGCTTGCCCATACCATAACCCCACCACCATGGGGCACTCTGTTTAGAACATTGACATCAGCAAACCGCTCCCCCACACGACATCATACACGGTTATGAGGCCGGTTGGACGTACTTCCAAATTCGCTAAAAAGACAGAGGCGGCTTATGGTAGAGAAATTAACATTGAATTATCTGGCAACAGCTCTGGTGGACATTCCTGCACTCAGCATGCCAGTTGCATGCCAGTTGCACGCTCCCTTAAAACTTAAGACATCTGGCATTGTGTTGTGTGACAAAACTTGTGATTTTAGAATGGCCTTTTATTGTAGCCAGCACAAGGTGCATCTGTCTAATGATCAAGATGGTTAATCAACTTATTGATATGCCACACCTGTCAGGTGGATGGATTATCTTGGCAGATGCTCACAGGGATGTAAGAGAAATAAGCTTTTTGTGCGTATGGAACATTTCTGGGATCTTTTAATTCAGTGCATGAAACATGGGACCAACACTTTACATGTTGCGTTTATATTTTGGTTCAGTATAGATGAACTGGGGTGATGTAGTTGCTACCTTATTCTAAGATCTAAGAAGTATAACCTATTTGAAGGTAGACTCAGCGATATGACGTAGATGGAGAAAATAAACCACATAGTGGGTCAATTTCCGCAAAAAAAACTAAGAGTGTTGAAGTGCGAGGCTCAACTTCTCCGCTGTTTTGGTGCCCTGGCCACCATGCTGTAACAGTGTGAAGCGAACCCGTGCACATGCGCAGACACTGTGTGTGACTGTGTGAGCCGGAGTGGTGCATCTCACTCATCTCAATATCTCCGGTTCTGCTGGTGGCAACGTAATTTCACTAAGTCTAACATTAAGATCCATTTTGATTAGAGGATTGATAATTTAGAGGCATATTGAACAGGGATTGGAGAGTAATTGAGAAGTGGGCCTGTGCTACCGTGTACACTAGAGTTTATTATAAGGCTTTAGAAGCCACATCACTGTCAGAACAGGGTGTACAGTAAAGTATGAAGGGCTTGAAGTGTCTCTCTCTCTCATCCTCTCTCTCGTCCTCACCCTCCTCTCTCTTTCTGTCAGCCTCTCACTCTCTCTGCTCCCTCCCTCCCTGCTGTGGAAGCTGAGTTTATTGGGAAATGAATGTCTGGTGCTCACTCACCCCTCTAACACCATGAGCGAACGAGGGGAGAACAGTCTTCAGGAGCTGCCGCCGCTTAAGAACAAATTGCCCTCCCTCCCCGTTCTCTCTACAGTATATCTTAACACTGCCCTCTCTCCCCGTTCTCTCTACAGTATATCTTAACACTGCCCTCCCTCCCCGTTCTCTCTACAGTATATCTTAACACTGCCCTCTCTCCCCGTTCTCTCTACAGTATATCTTAACACTGCCCTCCCTCCCCGTTCTCTCTACAGTATATCTTAACACTGCCCTCCCTCCCCGTTCTCTCTACAGTATATCTTAACACTGCCCTCTCTCCCCGTTCTCTCTACAGTATATCTTAACACTGCCCTCCCTCCCCGTTCTCTCTACAGTATATCTTAACACTGCCCTCCCTCCCTGTTCTCTCTACAGTATATCTTAACACTGCCCTCCCTCCCCGTTCTCTCTACAGTATATCTTAACACTGCCCTCCCTCCCCGTTCTCTCTACAGTATATCTTAACACTGCCCTCCCTCCCCGTTCTCTCTACAGTATATCTTAACACTGCCCTCCCTCCCCGTTCTCTCTACAGTTCTATCTCCTCCTGCCTCTCTGTTTTATCCCTGTCTTTCTTTCACCCTCTATCTCTCCTCTCACCCAATAGTCTCAAATCACCCTACCTCGCTCTCTTCCTCCCAGCACCTTCTTCTTTCTCCCCCTCGTTCTGTCTCCAGCCCTCTCTTAATGTTACAGAAGCAATTGGGCTAGCATACTGTGTGTGGTCTGGTCTGTTGGTCTCAGGGTTATAGGCACATAGAGGCACCAGTTAGCCTGGCTGGTGTTCTGACATTGTATGTGACAATCCGGTGCATTGTGCTCTATCAAATAGTCCAATATTGCCATGGTGGTAAACAACATGGTTAATCACAACAAGCAATTAATTAATGCTTTATCACATTTTTCAAATGCCTGAAGGTATCATGCTTCCTGTCTGTTTGGTTTCCATGGCCTCTAGCCATATCTGCTCTCTCTGTTCTCCTTCTGTCCTGCCTGCTACTCCTCCTTTGATCATTCATAGTTTTTTTTAACCCTTATTTAACTAGGCAAGTCAGTTAAGAACAAATTCTTATTTACAATGACGGCCTACCTCCCAGGGGTCAGCCCCTGGATCAAATTAGGGTTAAGTGCCTTGCTCAAGGACACATCGGCAGGTTTTTTTTTCACCTTGTCAGCTCAGGTATTCGAACCAGCGACCTTTCGGTTACTGGCCCAACACTCTAACCGCTAGGCTACCTGCCGCCCTACTAGCTCTCATCTAAGGTCAGCAATGTCCTCTCTCTTCCAGCATGGCAGTATGTGCTGTAGTCTCTGGCATGGGTAAATCTTCAAGATCAAACGGCTTTGTTCGACAAGAGCGGGCACCTTAACAAATGATGGCCATTAACACTATGGCTGTGCTGTGTTGAATCATTGAGAAGGCCAGCCTTGTGGTAGTCAGTTGACATTTCCGAATGGTAAGAGTTTCTTTCAATCAGTTTATTTATGCATTCTAGTTGCTTTATGGACATCAGCTGGGCCTGAGCAGGTCCGACAATCACTATATTTCCTTCAGACAGGGTGGTGATATAACCAGCTCCACACACACCTCACTGGGACTGCTTCTGGGGGACCTGAGTCAGGGATGTGTTTGTCTTTGTTTACGTGTGTGTGTGTGTGTGTGTAATTGCACAGCGCATACCTTCTGAACATGGTCCCCTTGAATCTACCCTCTACCCTAACACACACACACACTTCCTGGGGGCAGCCAATCCAGTGCTAGGGTGCTCATCTGAGAGGACATGGGCTGTGACCTGGACTACCTTGAATATGCACCTTCCAAATAATTGCATTGTTTTGTCTATTACCCGGTAGAAATGCATTCATAAGGTGTACCTCTGTGATATAAGGCTAAGAAAAGAGAAACCCACACACTGCTCTTGCTCATAACACTTGTTTTATAAGCCCAGAATATCACTTTGCGCACCTGGCAACCGTCAGCAAGGTTTGTTTGGGAAAATATATTGTAGCGATCTGCCCGGCATACGCTAGCCACACGTTGCGTGGCAGCGAAGAGCGCTAGGGATTGTGGGTAGCTCATGTCCCGGTTCTAAAAATGTTGTGGTATGCCTTTACGTTTCAGTAGTTAAGCTAATGTTATGTGTTTATGTTTCTTTAAGTTGTCGTAGTTCAGGTTATGGGGGAATGTTAAAATGCCTACCGTGACCGAGCCTTGCATGGCCGGAGGATGTGTTCTTTGTTGATCGTTGAAGGAGGTAAGAAAATAAAGGGTGACGTTCCTGGAGTCGTGCGGTGTATGGGGCACAGGAACTCTCCAGTAAAATCAATCTCTGTCTCTTGCCATCTTCTTCTGGCTGAGCTCGCCACATTGGTGTCAGAAGTGGGATTAGCGAGCAGAAGAGGATGGAGAGAGAGATTGACGAGCTGGAGAGGACACTCGCACAGACCCAGGGGCACCTAACGAGCCTACTGCGGCAGAAGATGGAGTCTGCCAGAGGTGGTGGCTACATGGCATGCCCCGACGGTGCCAGTGTCCCACGGCTACCCCAGCAGGGTACTGCAAGACCACGCCCACAACCCGTGGCTACAACCAGCAACGTCATGCTACCTACCAGTCCAGAGCTGCAACAACCCCTCCTCGGCACGCCCAGCCTACCACGTTCTGCAGGGGTGCCAAGATCATCCGCCAAGCTGCCCAAGTACAACGGGACGACGCAGCTAGAGCCCTACCTCGCCCAAGTCCACCTGGCGGTCCGACACAGCGACTGGAGCAGTGAGGAAGCCGCTACTCACCTGGCACTAGCGTTAGAGGGGAACGCAGTACAGGTGCTTCTCGACCTAGCCCCAGCGGAACAACGGGACCTCCAAGCCTTGACCAGGGCGCTGGAAATGAGGTTTGGGCGGAGACTCTTCGCGGACCAGAGCAGGGAGCAACTGGCCAGCCGCCATCGCCAAGGAGAAGAGAACCTGGGCACCTTCGCTGCTGATGTGCGGCTGCACGCTCGACAGGGCTACCCCGAATTCCAAATAGCTGCACAAGAGGAGCTGGCCCTCCACGCTTTCCTGCGGGGGCTCGCACCAGAAAAGCTGCGACAACATGTCTGCCTCGCCAGGCCTAAGACTCTCGGTGAGGCACTCCATGAGGCTGAACAAGCCGAAGGGGTACTCTCCAGGTGGCCCACCCAGCAGAGGGTCACATCACGCCAACCATGTGTCCGGGTGGCCGACTACGACGAGGGGGAAACGACAGAAGAGGTCTGTCAGGTTCGGCCTCCGCTACGACGATTCCAGCACCAGACTCCACCACCTCTGGCGACGCCCCCCCTGGTCTACAGACCGGTGTTACAGATGCGACGAACCTGGCACCAGCGCCAAAAGCCAGAGCTTCTCCGTTTGGGGGAAACGACGGAGGAGTGGTCTAACGAGGGGTTCACCACTCCGGTCTCCATCCCCCCTCCAGGGCCGATGCTCTGTGGTCGGACGCCTCGGCCACACCAAGGGACTATACCTGCAATGTCGACTGGACGGCCGACCTTGTAGAGCACTGGTAGACACGGGGTCAACCATTTCCTTGGTGCGACCTGGCGTCCTTCCGAATACCACCGGGCCACCTTCCAAGGCTTGGTCGCCAACCACCACGCAGATGGTCACAGTGACGGGAGAAGAGGTTGGCATGAGAGGGAAGAAGCCAGTAAAAGTCCAGGTTGGAGACCAGGAGCTGGAGCACGGGTTCTGGCTTGCCGACATCCGTGACGCATGCATCATTGGCCTGGACCTGCTGAGTCGTTGGGGCGCCCGTGTTAATGTGTCAGGGACATCTATCACTCTTGGCACGGAGACCGTGGCGCTCCAGTCTGGTAAAGAGAAGGACTGGCCCAAAGACAGGCGAGCCAGTCGTCGAGCAGCGACCAGACAGCCCAAACGGCCTTCCACTGCCCGTGGGCCCAACCAGCATCAGGCCGCTTCAGCCCCAACCACTGTGTCTGCTGCCCTTCCCTCCGCCGAGACGACAGAAAGACGAGAGGAGGCCGAAACACAACCAACTAAGGTCTTGGGGACGGTCAAATGGTTCAACGTCCGAAATGGCTACGGTTTCATCAACAGAAATGACACAAAAGAAGACGTCTTTGTCCACCAGACCGCCATAAAGAAAAACAACCCCAGGAAATACCTCCGCAGTGTTGGAGATGGAGAAACTGTGGAGTTTGATGTGATTGAAGGGGAAAAGGGAGCAGAGGCAGCCAATGTGACCGGCCCAGCGGGTGTTTCAGTCCAGGGGAGCAAGTATGCCGCTGGCCGGAACCGCTACAGGCGGTACCCCCGTAGGAGGGGCCCAGCCCGTGACCACGCTACCCCCCATACTTGGGTGACGAGAGCCAGGGAGCTCCAGCCCAGGCCAACTCCGGGGCGAGACAGAAGCAGACCTACGATGCCCCAAAAGGGTGTTTCTCCCAAGCTCTGCAGCCATTGGCAGGGGCCCGGGGAGATCTTGGGCCGACTATCGGGGGTGGGTACAGGGTGCGCATGCCGGGCCGAGACTGCACGGCGGAGGCGTCCTGAACACTTGAGGGACTTTGTGTTGAGAGATTGGGTCGTCGGGGGCGACTGACCCCTCTGGTGGGGGCTATGTAGCGATCTGCCCGGCATACGCTAGCCACACGTTGCGTGGCAGCGAAGAGCGCTAGGGATTGTGGGTAGCTCATGTCCCGGTTCTAAAAATGTTGTGGTATGCCTTTACGTTTCAGTAGTTAAGCTAATGTTATGTGTTTATGTTTCTTTAAGTTGTCGTAGTTCAGGTTATGGGGGAATGTTAAAATGCCTACCGTGACCGAGCCTTGCATGGCCGGAGGATGTGTTCTTTGTTGATCGTTGAAGGAGGTAAGAAAATAAAGGGTGACGTTCCTGGAGTCGTGCGGTGTATGGGGCACAGGAACTCTCCAGTAAAATCAATCTCTGTCTCTTGCCATCTTCTTCTGGCTGAGCTCGCCACAATATGTTCTCTTTCATTCTGTTTCATTCCATTATATGCCTATTCTTACTATAAAATATCAAACATATGTGTGTTGTTGACTGTGATAAAGGCACGGAATCATAGGCAGCGCGAGTTTCAAGCTAATTTTCACTATAAAAATTCACCTTTATATTAAAGCATTCCATTTGCAGACTTACAGTATGTAAAACCACACTATTCGTAATGTGTTGAGTAGATTGGATAGTCATAGTTTAGGCTAATAATCTAACTCAATCACTGTTCGCAAAAAACAGTGCATGGCTGAGCACGTATAGTGTAGAGTAGGCCTAGGCTATAGACTATATCAGATAGTCTACCTTTCCTTGCACGGAAAATATTTTGACACATTCTACTACACTTTCTATGACTGGAGGCATTAGTAGAATATTTTGTTAATACAACAAATTAGGGGTAGCCCACTTTTCGGCTCCCGAGTGGCGCAGCGGTCTAAGGCACAGAATCTCAGTGCTAGAGGCGTCACTACAGACACCCTGGTTCGAATCCAGGCTGTACCGGCCGTGATTGGGAGTCCCATAGGGCGGCGCACAATTGGCCCAGCGTTGGCCGGTGTAGGAAGTCATTGTAAATAAGAATTTGTTCTTAACTGACTTGCCTAGTTAAATAAAGTTTAAATAATTTTAAATAATCTAAACTGGAGGAAATTATTGTCCAAAAACCAACTTTTAGTGGAACTGACACAACAATGATAAAGAGTGAATATGCGCAGTGTGTACTCACCCTGGATATGGCCGATGCTCTCCGCTGGTGCCAATAAGATACTGTTGTTCGCTCAATTAAGTTGAGATTTTTTATACCTAAAAAACCAGATTAGTCTTCATTACCTTCACTTTGCAGCATTTGCCATTTGCTTTCCAAGCTAAGGTTTCCTGGGATTGTATTTGGAAATGTGTGACTGACCTCCTTGATTCGGTCTTATGTAGCAAAATTTGATATGGTGTTTACATTGGATAAAAGCAGACACAGAGTTACAAAATGGTATATCATTCTCTTCATTTGAGGAGCAATGGGAAAGTAATTCTGCTTTGAAAGTTGATAAACTTGTAACTTCACTTTTGAGAACATGCCGACCTCTTTGTCTACACCCATTCAGCATCGTTCACACCCTCTTAAGCTTTAGCCCCACCCATCTCTTTAAGGGTTGATCCGAGCGTTCTGTACTAACAACAGTAGTCAAGCACCCAAGCTAACTGGCTATCTTGCTAGCTACTTCCAGACAAATGAGAGAACAGCTCACTGACCATTACTCGCCCTAGCTGTTTTTATGTTATCTAGAGTGTTGGTGACTGCAACTGAGCTGCTGGCAACAATTTACGCTTTTTTGCCTGTGTTTACTGACACCGGCCATATTCAATGGGTGTTGAGTGTTCGTAAATTCGTCAGTTATTCTGCGCTCTGGCACACTCAGACGAGAGTGCTCTGAAATTGGAGTAGATAGCCAGAGCGAATTTATCAGCTATGTCTATCAACAGTTGTCGCAGTGAAATTCTATTGAAATGGATACTTGCATAGTAGAGTCTTTTGTTAAGACATGTAGCTAGCTAGCTAAACAATGAACCATAATCCCAACTCATGACATTACTACCCTGCTTGAATCTGCAGGTAGCTAACCAACCAGGTTCAATGTTGGCTAGCAAAGCAAATGGGTCTGAGATACGAATAACAAGTTCATACACGTAACGTTAGCTAGCGAGACAACCACTTTCTGTCAAAATTTGAAATGTGTAATATCTGAAAATGTTCTTACCCATATACATCATCATGGATGGACACGTCTCCCTGTCACGAATGCCATGGTTGCCCTTAGTTTGAAGATGTAATCTGGAGACGTGTGTTTTCTCCATATCCTTAGCTATCATACTCTAATTCCACTGATTTCAAAACTCGGTCCTCCAGAAAGTGGAGAACAACATTTATGCAGTTTTACTACGCAATGCATTTTTTTTAAAGCCACGTTAGACAGGATTACCTACATATACTGACCAGCTCAAATAGACAGAAGTGTGCTGTATGGCAGACCAATCCGAACCCTCTTGGCATGTCCAGCCCACTCATTATCTCAGCCAATGGTTGATGTCTTTTTCTGTGGCTAAACCATCTAGGCTCGTAGTTTAACAATTTTATTTGTATTTACAGATGGCATACAACTTTGTTATTAACGCACATAACTTCACATGTTCCAGAAGGCATTTCTGCATTTTGATTTTTTTTTAAAGTTTACGTTCAAATGGCTCTCCTTTGAAGTAGTGACATGTAACAACAACATATCAATATATCGATACAAATCAATGTTCTACTACAGCCACACAGCCCTAGAATAGCACTATAGATGTGTAGTCGATGTCTTTTGAGAACACTTACTTAATATTCTGTGGGCCTTAGTGGAGGGATCTCAGTCTATCAGCCAGTCAGTCGTGGTGTCGGTTGCTGTGTAAATAGGGCATCTTCCTCCATGTTGTGTGCCCAGGGTAAGAGGCATTAGCATTGGAGATGTGACACCCAACAGGCCCTGCTGAATGTTCAGGCAGTTTCATGCTCTGTACATTTCCCCTACTGTAGCCTGCTCCTGTACCTCTGGGCCTGATGTGACATCACATCACAGCACTGCTCTGGTCTGTCCTGTTCTGTTCTGTTTAGGACATTTACATTGCAGTATTTCATTGAATTTAGAGGGCTTTTGAATTGCTCGATGGGCTTCAATGAGTGATGGAGGTAGAGGGGTGGGGGTGGGGGGTGTAGAAGGGTAAACATTGTTTGCTTTAGTGTCAAGCTGCTTTCTATCTCTCTCTCTCTCTCTCTCTCTCTCTCTCTCTCTCTTGCTCCCTCTCTCCCACTCTCTCTCTCCTTCACTTCCTTGAATCTCCCTCACTCTCAGAAACTGAAGTAATTTTCTGAGAAAACCTCTTATGTGCCCAGCTGTTGGTAAGAGGAAGCCCACTTCATCAGTCTGGTACACTGAGCAGTAGGGCCATGTTCTGTGTTTCCTCCTTCGCTTGTTAACACCCTGACTAGTGTCTCAAAATACCTTTTGGATTTTAATGAAGGTGGTCCAATGCATACAACGCTATTAGCAGTTGTCCAATAAGGATGGACATGTCTGATATCCCAGTAGGGAGTCATCAGTATGACAGGCCTATTATGGCTAATTTATAAAGCCCAATTGTCGTTTATTATGAGAGTTGCATTCATATTCAATATGGAATTGGGACTAGGGAGAGTGAAAAAGCATGGGCTGAAAGCCCTTATTTTTTTGGGGGGTCTGAGATTCAGAAGTGAGTCTCTATTCAGAAGTGAGTCTCTATTCTGAACTGAGCCTCTATTCTGAACTGAGTCTCTATTGAGAACTGAGTCACATACAGTCCTTGGTCCAGGCAATCTGTCAAAATTCCCCAGTGCCATTTTCTGTTCCTCCCTGCCACCTCGGTTGCCATCTGTTTAGAAAAGTACAGTACATCCACATATAACAATGGGAGTGGAAAGAATTGTTGTGCTTTCAGTTTAAGTGTTACCCCTTCACTGCTGCTGCCCATGGATCTGTCTCATGGGGAGTGCCAGTGGAGGGGCAGGAGGGGACAGGGAGGAAATTAGGCTTTTGCTAGATTAGAATAATGTAGTGTAAAATACGTCCCAAAATGGTAAAAGTACAGAAGCACTTTCTGGTCTCTAAGAGCTTTCCACACATGAATTGAGCAACATTTTCCCATTATTCTTTTCAAGATTCTTCAATTTCTGTCAAATTGGTTGTTGATCATTGTTAGACAAACCATTTTCAGGTCTTACCATAGATTTTCAAGCAAATTTAAGTAAAAACTAACTTGGCCACTCAGGAACATTCACTGTCTTCTTGGCTCACTCCGACTGATCGTTGGACTAGGGAAGGAAACCGAAGAACAGGCTGGCTTACGACCCAATAAGCGTGCAGAACGCCTTCCAGAACTGGGAAGAGAACTGGGGATCCGGAAGACGTGCGGTCTTCCACTTGTCCCCCTCCCATATCCGCACCAGATGGTAGGCGTTCCGCAGATCCAACTTGGAAAACACGGTGGCCCACTGGAGCAGCTCGAAGGCAGAGGAGATGAGTGGTAACGGGTAACGGTTTTTCTCTGTAATGTAATTTAGTTCCCGGTAGTCAATGCACAGGCGTAGGGTCTTGTCCTTCTTCTCCATGAAGAAAAACCCTGCGGCGGCAGGTGAGGAAGAGGGATGGATAAATCCTGCCGCTAGGGAGTCCCCAATGTAGGTCTCCATCTCTGGTCCCGACAACGAGTACAGACGTCCCCAGGGCGGCGTGGTGCTAGGGAGAAGGTCAATCCTGCAGTCATAAAGGGGGGATGCGGCGGAAGGGAAGTGGCCTGGGCCTTACTGAACAACTCTTGGAGGTCCTTGTAGTCAGTGGGAATGGCAGAGAGGTCCGGGGGAGCTTCCGAGCCCCCAGGAAGACATCCCGTGGCAGGCTGCGCCGACTTCAGACAATGGGTGAGGCAGAACGGACTCCAGCCCACAATGGCCTCCGTGGCCCAGTTGGCCTCCCAGGGATTGTGATGTTGTAGCCAGGAGAATCCCAACACCACAGGAATCTGGGGGGATCAGATCAGCAGGAACTGCATCATCTCGCTGTGATTCCCTGACACCCGTAGGTTGATGGGAGTGGTGTTATGGGTGACCCGCCCTATAGAGCTCCTGTCCAGGGCTCTAACCTCCATGGTTATGGAGAGGGACTGAGTGGGGATGTTCACCTCGGCAGCCAGGGTGACGTCCAGGAAGTTCTCATCAGCCCCAGAGTCAATGAGGACCCACAGTGATTTGAACTGGTCTCCCCACTGGAGAATAACATGAAAAGGGGTGCGAGTACAGGAATTTGACAAAGTCTCCATATGGCCCACCAGAGTACTTGCTCCTACTAGTGGGCCGGATCTTTTACTGGGCAAGCGGACACAAAATGACCAAGAGTCCCGCAGTACAGACACCTCTTAGTACTGGTGCTGTACTGCCGTTCCGCTGGTGACAGCAGTCACATGGTGCAAACCTGCCAGTGGAGATGCAGAGCAGGGTGGAGCAGAGGGAGATACTTCCTATAAACCAGCAGAAAGGGAGAATCCAATGGCCCATTTCCCAGACTCCTCCTATGAGGGGGGACAAGTTTCACCACCCATCATGCTGGCCTAGCCACAGCAATCTGTTCCAACAGAGAGAGAAAGAAAGAGAGAGAGAGAAAGAAAGAAAGAAAGAGAGAGTGGTTGATTCAGCCATATAACTGTGGTCGCTCACTGTGAGTGAATGAGTGTGGGGTGCACATTGAGGGTATGATGAAGGCTGAGCGGTTGTATTTGAAGTACTCTTTGTGGTCTATGCCATTGTTATGCCAAGCTGAAAATCATTCTGTCTTTCGGGAGCTGGCTGTATGCACAAGAATGCACACACACACACACACACACACACACACACACACACACACACACACACACACACACATGCTCTAGATTCTTCTGCTCCTGTTATCAGCGATGGGCTTTGTTCAGGCTCCTCTTTTGAGAACTTGTTGACCCAGTCAAAAGACGACGCAAAGAACACAGAGACAGGACCTTGACTCTGTTTTCCACACCATCCCAATCCTGCTAAATGCAGTGTAGTATGCACGATTGGGAGCTTGGGCCGGTGGCTGATAGGTCGCTGGTTCGGGTCCCCGTTTTTGACCTTGTGGGAGATCTGTCAACATGCCCTTGATTTTTGCACCTGCCCTGTGTTTTTTTCGTAGCTGCTGGACAAAAAAATGTCCCCTCGGGGATCAGTAAAGTGTGTGTGTGTGTGTGTGTGTGTCTGGGCGTTGACCCTGGTTGCTTCTGTGTGTCGCTCTGGATGGGAGTCAGTTAGATGACTAATGTGATGTAGTTGTTGAGTGGCTTCACTGCAAGTATATTGTATGTTTTAAATATTCAATAAAAAAATACAAAATCAAATAAATAAAAGTACTATGCACATTCATTTTCTCCCAATCTGGATGTGGGTGTCCCTTACAGAAGTCTGAATTAGTCCCATGATAATAGCCTGACTAGGGCTGTTACGGTGACCATATTACCGCCACACTGGCGGTCACGAATCATGACTGCAGTCAAATTCCACCGTTTAGTCACAGTAATTAGGCTTCTCCAAGCTCTGATGCTGCTGATGGTCATTAGTAGCCTGCCAAACTTGCTAACTGCCTGGTACTCAGCACTCTATTGTCCCTCTAATCACTCTGACATCAATGCAAATGTAATCGAAAATCAAACACTTCATGAGTCCATGAGCTCATGTTGCGCAACATTTCTATAGGCTATGCAATTGCATGAGAAAACAGAGTTTTGATAGCCTCTATTAAAAAGAGGAGGATCCCTATAGCTTGCTTTAGGCTAGGCCTACTATATTTATTCATACATTTTCCTAATATTAAGCACATTGCTTATCTTTACAACAGGAGTATAGCCTACCTGGCTGGCATGAAAATGAACCACAGGAAAAAAAAGTCCTCCATTAATTGCTACGATTATAATGTGAAGAAATAGCCTAATAGTTTATCAACATTTTAAGCTAAACATTCTGTTGCATCAGCCTCATTGCTTTTAAACATTTTTGATGCAAGTGGTTGTATTAATTCTCCCAGAGTATGTTTGGAATATTTATTTATTGCACAGGAGGACAAGTTGACCAATAGAATAGGTGAACTTTTGTACTATGGGGGATGGTAGATTGACATAGGCTAGTGCTTTTGCTGTTCGTTAGGCCTACTCATCTCGTTGGCTTATGAAAGTAAATGTGGACAGTTCTTCCAATATCGTCAATATGCACCTCGGAATTGTATAAGAGGGACGTGCGCAGTTATATCCACGATGTGTCTGTCTTCATTCACTTGTAGCATACTTCTTACCTGAAAGAAGGCTAATAAGAATGGAGATATCTGAGAGAGCAATGTGAGTGAGAGGTGCTTCGGAGCACAGCAGCCGGGAGAAGGGAATTCTAACTATTATATTCAGCCCAAGGGCACAACGGCCACTTTGGCCGCGAAAGGCATGGATATTTTAGGGGGCATTACAGCCAAGGGGGATGCCGCCGGGAAATTCGATGCCTGGTGACAATATTATCAAGTGCTTGTCAAATTGTGAATGAGAGACTGATGAAGTGTGTGCAGCTTGCACAAGATACCAGAGCTCATGCCTTTCATTTGACTTTAAAAAAAATCATCATTAGAGTCCCAGCCTTAGAATGTATTAAAAGTCAAAACCTATAGCCCAACGTTTGAATCACAACTGAAGTTGCATGAATAACTCTAAATTAAGCATATAGGTGGACCTGTTTCTTTGTTAAACGCTCAACACAGAATAGCTTAAAGGAATAGGAATAGTTTAAAGGAATAGTTTAAAGGAATAGCGTACTTCCTTTAAAATCGTTTGGAGAAAATATCAGTTCAATTTTATTATGCTATGTTCAATTGTATTCTTCATCGGTAAAAACAACCAACTAGATAGCTGACTATACAGTGGGGAGAACAAGTATTTGATACACTGCCGATTTTGCAGGTTGTCCTACTTACAAAGCATGTAGAGGTCTGTAATTTTTATCATAGGTACACTTCAACTGAATCTAAAACAAAAATTGTATGATCACATTGTATGATTTTTAAATAATTAATTTGCATTTTATTGCATGACATAAGTATTTGATCACCTACCAACCAGTAAGAATTCCGGCTCTCACAGACCTGTTAGTTTTTCTTTAAGAAGACCTCCTGTTCTCCACTCATTACCTGTATTAACTTCACCTGTTTGAACTCGTTACCTGTATAAAAGACACCTGTCCACACACTCAATCAAACAGACTCCAACCTCTCCACAATGGCCAAGACCAGAGAGCTGTGTAAGGACATCAGGGATAAAATTGTAGACCTGTACAAGGCTGTGTTGGCGCAATTATTAGAAAATGGAAGAAGTTCAAGATGACGGTCAATCTCCCTCGGTCTGGGGCACCATGCAAGATCTCACCTCGTGGGGCATCAATGATCATGAGGAAGGTGAGGGATCAGCCCAGAACTACACGGCAGGACCTGGTCAATGACCTGAAGAGAGCTGGGACCACAGTCTCAAAGAAAACCATTAGTAACACACTACGCCGTCATGGATTAAAATCCTGCAGCGCACGCAAGGTCCCCCTGCTCAAGCCAGCGCATGTCCAGGCCCGTCTGAAGTTTGCCAATGACCATCTGGATGATCCAGAGGAGGAATGGGAGAAGGTCATGTGGTCTGATGAGACAAAAATAGCTTTTTCGTCTAAACTCCACTCGCCGTGTTTGGGCGGAAGAAGAAGGATGAGTACAACCCCAAGAACACCATCCCAACCGTGAAGCATGGAGGTGGAAACATCATTCTTTGGGGATGCTTTTCTGCAAAGGGGACAGGACAACTGCACCGTATTGAGGGGAGGATGGATGGGGCCATGTATCGCGAGATCTTGGCCAACAACCTCCTTCCCTCAGTAAGAGCATTGAAGATGGGTCGTGGCTGGGTCTTCCAGCATGACAACGACCCGAAACACACAGCCAGGGCAAATAAGGAGTGGCTCCGTAAGAAGCATCTCAAGGTCCTGGAGTGGCCTAGCCAGTCTCCAGTCCTGAACCCAATAGAAAATCTTTGGAGGGAGCTGAAAGTCCGTATTGCCCAGCGACAGCCCCGAAACCTGAAGGATCTGGAGAAGGTCTGTATGGAGGAGTGGGCCAAAATCCCTGCTGCAGTGTGTGCAAACCTGGTCAAGAACTACAGGAAACGTATGATCTCTGTAATTGCAAACCAAGGTTTCTGTACCAAATATTACGTTCTGCTTTTCTGATGTATCAAATACTTATGTCATGCAATAAAATGCAAATGAATTACTTAAAAATCATACAATGTGATTTTTCTGGATTTTTGTTTTAGATTCCGTCTCTCATAGTTGAAGTGTACCTATGATAATTACAGACCTCTAAATGCTTTGTAAGTAGGAAAACCTACAAAAATCGACAGTGTATCAAATACTTGTTCTCCCCACTGTATGTCCGCTTCGGTGCTGTTGTTTTCAGTGATTAAGTAAATAAAAAAAAAGTTAAATGACAGCATAACCTGTTTCCAGTTTCTGGTTGATGACAACAGCCACGTGAATACAACAACAGGTTGTTAGCTAGTTCATTTTGCAATATTGACACAGATGTTATTGTTAGAGAAACAAGGCCGTTCGCGGCCACTATAGTAATTTGAAGAAAGGCCGCTATGGGTTCTAAAGGGTTAATTAACGGTCAATTACCGTGAGACCGGCAGTTATTTGCTTGACAATCACCGGCTGCCAAAATGTTAGGACCACCACAGCCCTAGACCTGTCCTATAGAGTAAGCAGAGAAGCACCTGAGGCAGACCGTCACAAGAAGTCCTATAGAGTCAGCAGAGAAGCTCCTGAGGCAGACCGTCACAAGAAGTCCTATAGAGTCAGCAGAGAAGCTCCTGAGGCAGACCATCACAAGAGCTGATGACATGGCTTCTCCATTCTTTCAATAAAGAGTTAACCACACCTACCTCTCCTCATGGCGGTGTGCGTGCATGCGTGCATTCGAGCGTGCATGAGAGAGAGATTGGAGTGGCAAATAGAGGAAAAACAGTGGCTGTTTATTCTCTAGGGTCTCATACAGTGTATGGTGCTTGGGCTATTTTTAGGCCTGAGATTTGAGCCCTGTTGTAGCTGTGAATAAAGATGCTGAGAAAGAGGATATGATGTCAGCATATGCTTCACATCCTGTTTTCCCTGTCAATCACACTTCCTGTTGTCATGACAGGTATGCTAACTGGGCTGCATTCACTTTCAATGATAAGCTGTGTAACCATTTCAGAATAGCAATGGTGCTGAACTCAATATAGGGTTGCACAAACCAACAGCATAGAGACGAGGAAGATGTTTTTGTAATTGATGCATGGACCATGCCTGGTATGTATTTGATTTTATGTGCGAATGTGTTTCTGGTGTATGTAGAGCAACAATACTACTAAGTACCATTTGGTACCAATTCTGATCAATTCTCTGTGGTAGTCTAAAGTACCAAAACATGCTTTTTACCATACTACCGCTAAGACCAGGCCTTTATATACTGTATTGAGTGTTCCCCAGTACCCGTGCTGTGTTTCTGCTGAGAGAACATTGCTCTGTTGTGGGTGGATGTTCTGGTTAGGACTAGCCTAATTTACCTCCAGAGAAAACACACACAGCATAAGTGTGTGAGTGTGTTTGATCTTAGGGTTTTTAAATAGTAGTTTAAGCCCATAACAGCGCTGATTCCCTGATGTGCTCCAATCACTTACATTTACTCCGTCTCTAGGCTGCCGACTGCGAGCGCTAGGAAACAACAAACAACAACAACTGGAAAGTGTGTTTGGAAGTGCGAGGGTGTGCGTGGGTGTGTGCTGCCACTGTCGGGTATTTTTCTCACTTTTGGTTGCTAGCAGGAAGGAAGTAGGCCAATAAGGTGGTAAACCCACCACAGATATTTGGTAGGAAACTCATTAAGTGTTGACCTGGGGTGCTGTTGGATTATGGGATGTTGGAGGAGGTCAGGCGAGGTCCATTGGACTGTGAGGCAAAGGCCAGTGCCAACAATAATTCATCTGGGTCTTTTGTGTCTGTGTGTCTGTGTGTCTGTGTGTGTAAGCATGTGTATTTGTATTTATTATGGATCCCCATTAGCTGCTGGTTAAGAACAGCAACTTTGTGCCATTGATGATCAACACCCTTCCTCTGCACGCCCCCCACCTTCACCAGACAAGAAGCCACAGCATACATTTTAACCCAGGAAACAAAGTGATCCCCAAAACCAAAAACAGACAATACCTTAAACAAATATACATTATCCACTGTTAAATGCCTTTACTTGGTCTAAAGAAAATATAAGAAATTAAGGCAGTTATATACAATTAAAAAAACCGCAGAGTGCTGAAGCCCATAAAAATCGTCTGTCCTTGGTTGCAACACTCACTACCAACAGCACAAGAACTGTTCGTCAGGAGCTTCATGAAATGGGTTTCCATGGCCGAGCAGTCGCACCCAAGCCTAAGATCATCATGCACAATGCCAAGCATTGTCTGGTGTAAAGCTCGCCGCCGTTGGACTCTTGAGTGGTGTAAACGCGTTCTCTGGAGTGATGAATCACGTTTCACCATCAGGCAGTCCGACGGACGAATCTGGGTTTGGCGAATGCCAGGAGATCGCTACCTGCCTGAATGCATAATGGCAACTGTAAAGTTTGGTGGAGGAGGAATAATGGTCTGGTGCTGTTTTCCTGGCTACAGCATACAATGACATTCTAGGCGATTCTGTGCTTCTAACTTTGTGGCAACAGTTTGTGGAAGGCACTTTCCTGTTTCAGCATGACAATGTCCTGGTCTACAAAGCGAGGTCCATACAGATGGTTTGCCGAGATCGATGTGGAAAACTTGACTGGCCTGCACAGAGCCCTGACTTCAACCCCATCGAACACCTTTGGGATGAATTGGAACGCCGACTACGAGCCAGGCCTAATTGCCCAATATCAGTGCCCGACCTCACTAATGCTCTTGTGGCTGAATGGAGCAAGTCCCCGCAGCAATGTTTCAACATCTAGTGGAAAGCCGTCCCAGAAGAGTGGAGGCTGTTATAGCAGTAAATGGGGGACCAATTCCATGTAAATGCCCATGATTTTGGAATGACATGTTCGACGAGCATGTGTCCACATACTTTTGGTCATGTAGTGTATCTACAACACCTCGTCCAGTGTGTGTGTGTGTGATAGTGATCACAGCTCCTAAACTAGGCCAACAGCTGCTTCCCTGGCATCTCATTTACATTTCCACTTTGAAGCAATTTTTTCCCGCTGATGAATATTTTACATATTAATTGCTTACATGTGAAGCTAACCCACCCACACACACTTTCATGAACGGATGCATGCACTTACGTGCACATGCACACATGCAAATATTTGCCTGCACAAGCAAGCGCGCACACACACATAACTCACATTGGGCAATGGTTTGGGAGGCAGGTAGCCTAGCGGTAAGAACGTTGGGCCAGTAACCAAAAAGTCCCTGGTTCAAATCCCTGAGCCGACAAGGTAAAAAAAAAAAAGTGCCCTTGAGCAAGGCACTTAATCCTAATTGCTCCAGGGTCGCTGTTGTTAATGGCTGACCCTGGCCGTGACCCCACTGTCTGAGGGTGTCTCGGGTGTATTTAGGATATGCAAAAAAACGTATTTCCAAATCACACATGTATAATACACCCTTGTACATGTGTGAAATTGGACACATATAAGCATCCATGTCAGCTTCAGGCTTCTGACTGATCCTAGTGTACAGTGTGTATTCAAATAGATGCAGGGAAATCACTGTTAATTTGCTAGTGTAAGCAACACTTAGGGGTTGTTCCTGGTACTTTGAGCTTTTTGGGCCCCACAAGGAAAATAGCCTAATGCAGGGGTTCAGATTCAGAACAGACCTTCACTGTGTCTATTTTCTGCCATGGAGGGATTCAGGAACATAATGAATACTGTTGATGTGCTGTGTGTGTTGCTTTGAGTGTGTTTACTCTTTGTAATCTTCATAGAAGCACAGTGCTGTTGTTCAAAGAGTCACTTCTTTCTATGCTGCCATCTTTCCTCCCCTCACAATGAGGCTATGCCTGAGAGGACCCTAACAAAGGAGAGCCAAAACACACACACACACACACACACACACACACTCCAAGTGTATGACAGATGATGAATGACCGTGGTCACTAGTCAGCTCTTCTTTCTTCCTGCCTCTCCTTCTGAACACCTGTTCTGCCACATGCTCACTGGAAGTTTGATCTGGTCCTGCATCAATAACCAAGATGGCTGAGGGTTCTGAATGGTACAAATGTACTGCCTAACATCGACAACACATTACATTTACAGAACATTTGAGTCATTTAGCAGACGCTCCTATCCAGAGTGAAGGGGGGGGGGGGGGGGGGTTTAGCTGTGGAATTATTTAAGATACTCTTTGAAGAGGTAGGGTTTCAGACGTTTTCGGAAGATGGGCAGGTTCGCTGCTGTCCTAGCGTCAGGGGGAAGCTTGTTCCACTATTGGGTGCCATGACAGAGAAGAGCTTTGACTGGGCTGAGAGGGAGCTGCCCTCCCGTAGCGGTGGGAGGGCCAAGAGGCCAGAGGTGGCAGAACAGAGTGCTCTGGTTAGGGTGTAGGGTTTGATAATAGAACAGAACAGAACAGAGTGCTCTGGTTAGGGTGTAGGGTTTGATAATAGAACAGAACAGAGTGCTCTGGTTAGGGTGTAGGGTTTGATAATAGAACAGAGTGCACTGGTTAGGGTGTAGGGTTTGATAATAGAACAGAACAGAGTGCTCTGGTTAGGGTGTAGGGTTTGATAATAGAACAGAGTGCTCTGGTTAGGGTGTAGGGTTTGATAATAGAACAGAGTGCTCTGGTTAGGGTGTAGGGTTTGATAATAGAACAGAGTGCTCTGGTTAGGGTGTAGGGTTTGATAATAGAACAGAGTGCTCTGGTTAGGGTGTAGGGTTTGATAATAGAACAGAGTGCTCTGGTTAGGGTGTAGGGTTTGATAATAGAACAGAGTGCTCTGGTTAGGGTGTAGGGTTCGAGTATAGAACAGATTGCTCTGGTTAGGGTGTAGGGTTTGATAATAGAACAGAACAGAGTGCTCTGGTTAGGGTGTAGGGTTTGATAATAGAACAGAACAGAGTGCTCTGGTTAGGGTGTAGGGTTTGATAATAGAACAGAGTGCACTGGTTAGGGTGTAGGGTTTGATAATAGAACAGAACAGAGTGCTCTGGTTAGGGTGTAGGGTTTGATAATAGAACCGAGTGCTCTGGTTAGGGTGTAGGGTTTGATAATAGAACAGAACAGAGTGCTCTGGTTAGGGTGTAGGGTTTGATAATAGAACAGAGTGCTCTGGTTAGGGTGTAGGGTTTGATAATAGAACAGAGTGCTCTGGTTAGGGTGTAGGGTTTGATAATAGAACAGAGTGCTCTGGTTAGGGTGTAGGGTTTGATAATAGAACAGAGTGCTCTGGTTAGGGTGTAGGGTTTGATAATAGAACAGAGTGCTCTGGTTAGGGTGTAGGGTTTGATAATAGAACAGAGTGCTCTGGTTAGGGTGTAGGGTTTGATAATAGAACAGAGTGCTCTGGTTAGGGTGTAGGGTTTGATAATAGAACAGAGTGCTCTGGTTAGGGTGTAGGGTTTGATAATAGAACAGAGTGCTCTGGTTAGGGTGTAGGGTTCGAGTATAGAACAGAGTGCTCTGGTTAGGGTGTAGGGTTTGATAATAGAACAGAACAGAGTGCTCTGGTTAGGGTGTAGGGTTTGATAATAGAACAGAGTGCACTGGTTAGGGTGTAGGGTTTGATAATAGAACAGAACAGAGTGCTCTGGTTAGGGTGTAGGGTTTGATAATAGAACAGAGTGCTCTGGTTAGGGTGTAGGGTTTGATAATAGAACAGAGTGCTCTGGTTAGGGTGTAGGGTTTGATAATAGAACAGAGTGCTCTGGTTAGGGTGTAGGGTTTGATAATAGAACAGAGTGCTCTGGTTAGGGTGTAGGGTTTGATAATAGAACAGAGTGCTCTGGTTAGGGTGTAGGGTTTGATAATAGAACAGAGTGCTCTGGTTAGGGTGTAGGGTTCGAGTATAGAACAGATTGCTCTGGTTAGGGTGTAGGGTTTGATAATAGAACAGAACAGAGTGCTCTGGTTAGGGTGTAGGGTTTGATAATAGAACAGAACAGAGTGCTCTGGTTAGGGTGTAGGGTTTGATAATAGAACAGAGTGCACTGGTTAGGGTGTACGGTTTGATAATAGAACAGAACAGAGTGCTCTGGTTAGGGTGTAGGGTTTGATAATAGAACAGAGTGCTCTGGTTAGGGTGTAGGGTTTGATAATAGAACAGAGTGCTCTGGTTAGGGTGTAGGGTTTGATAATAGAACAGAGTGCTCTGGTTAGGGTGTAGGGTTTGATAATAGAACAGAGTGCTCTGGTTAGGGTGTAGGGTTTGATAATAGAACAGAGTGCTCTGGTTAGGGTGTAGGGTTTGATAATAGAACAGAACAGAGTGCTCTGGTTAGGGTGTAGGGTTTGATAATAGAACAGAGTGCTCTGGTTAGGGTGTAGGGTTTGATAATAGAACAGAGTGCTCTGGTTAGCGTGTAGGGTTCGAGTATAGCCTGACGGTAGGGAGGGGCAGATCCCTCTGCTGCTCAGTATGCGAGTGGATGTGACAACACATACTGAAGTAATAGTGCATTCATTTGTTATTTTGCAAATGCATAGCTCCACATACAGAGTCAGTGTAGTGGTTTGGGGCGGCAGGTAGCCTAGTGGTTAGAGTGTTAGGCCCGTAACTGGAAGGTAGCAGGATCGAATCCCCGAGCTGACAAGGTAAAAATCTGTCGTTAAGGCAGTTAACCCACTGTTCCTAGGCCGTCATTGTAAATAAGAATTTGTTCTTAACTGACTTGCCTAGTAAAATAAAATGTATGTGTTGTGATAATTGCTTTCAAAGCAGTGCCTTGCCATTATCTCTGTCCCTGGCCAAGGACATGCAGAGAAGCAACTGGGGAACATTCATATGTAGTCCTGTCATTGGTAGACATTACATTTAGCTCAAAGCCATAGTGTGACCATGGCAACCAATAATGATCATTTCTAGTTAAAAATTTTCTTGATTGCTAACACACAAAAAATGGTAGTGTAAGCCATCCTCACGAAACCATTATGCCAATTCCCAGCAGAAAGACCATGTACCCCAACCCTTAACAAACAATTGTCCAAGTGTAAGCACTAACGACCAAAAATACTCAACAGTCAATCAGGAGATTGGAATGAATAAAGAGGGCAACAGGTAAGCTCACCTGTGTTTCAGAATCATGGATGCAAACATCAGAGAACGAGCCAGAGGAATGGTAAGAATGAGAGGAGGAGGAGGAGGAGGAAGAGGAAGAAGATCTCAAATGAGATCTGTACTACTGTAGTGGACCATGTTGTACACGATATGACAGGAAGCTGGGCTGAGAGTACAGCCAAACCTGAGCCGTTTCAGTGTTGCATCGATTGTCCAGACTTTCAGGGATGAAAACAGGTATCATACTATGAAGTTGTACTTTTCTGTACTATATGTACCATGAAACTATATGCATTACAGTAGCAGAAGCAGACAATACAAGAAAATGTTGAGGATTCATATTGTCAATCATGTGTGACAATGTCAAACACTGTTTGTTTGCAGATTTGAAAGACAACCAGTTGTTGGTGGTAGACCAAGCATTTTTTTTAGCCCAAGTCAACTCCGTCGTGAACATGGTTGTGGTAAACAACCTCATACACCTCAGAGAAATCCAGGCAAGAATTATTGAAGACAATGACATTTTCCTAAATATATAGAGTCATCATTTCAACAATTGATTGCTTCCTTCGGCGCAACCATATGCTCATGAAACAAGTGTATCGGGTCCCATTTGAGAGGAACTCAGAGAGAGTGAAAGAGCTGTGTTTCCAATATGTCCAGGTATGTGTTTACATGTATTCCATAATTTGTGTGTAAATATCAACTATTGTACAGTGTAGGCTGCAGATGTTATGATATCGTTTTCTTGACTTACTGTAACAATACTGGATTGGCTGTAATGAAATGTAATGTAATCAAATCTCATACAGACAATACTCCAGTGACACCTTGCATGAGTTCATCTTTGTGGATGAGGCAGGATTCAACCTCACAAAGCGAAGACAAACAGGGCGCAACATTATTGGCCAACGTGCTCTCGTGGACGTCCCTGGCCAGCGTGGGGTTAATATTACACTTTGTGAGCCATCAGCAACCATGGACTCCTTCACCACCATGCTACTCTTGGCCCACATAACACTCAACGTCTTCTGACTTTTCTGGATGGCCAACTGGAAACTCTTTTCCAACATGCCCAGAGAGAAGTGCAGCCTTGTTATGTTGTTGTTTGGGACAACGTACGTTTCCACCATGCTGTTCTGGTCCGGAACTGGTTCATGAATGATCCAAGATTCACAAATGTGTTCCTCCCACCATACTCCCCTTTCCTCAATCCGATAGAGGAGTTCTTCTCAGCATGGCGGTGGTCTATGACAGAAATCACTATGTACAGAACAACCTTCTCCAAGCCATGGAGGAAGCTTGTGGGAACATTGCTGTGGAGTCCTGTCAGGGATGGCTCAGGCATTCCAGGGCATTTCCCCCCCGCTGTTTGGCTAGGGAAAACATAGATAGATAGATAGATAGATAGATAGATAGATAGATAGATAGATAGATAGATAGATAGATAGATAGATAGATAGATAGATAGATAGATAGATAGATAGATAGATACTTTATTGATCCCCCGAGGGGGACATTTCTTTGTCAGGCAGCTACAACAAAAACACAGGGCAGGTGCAAAATGCCACAACGAAAGTACACAAAAGACAGATACACGGTACATGATACATAGAGCGGCAGTATGAAAAAGTATAGAAATACAAGATATCTGGAGTGCAAAAAAAAAAGCTATAAAAAGACATTGCATAGTATGGGTGGTTGGCTGAATATGTACACTATACATTGGTGGATGTTGGATGGTTAACTATACTATACAGGTTGATGGCAGAGAAATACTTCAGTAGCTAAAAATGCGTATGATATGAGCGAGGGTAATAATAGTTTACTTAATAGACATACTGGTTAAATGAACAGGTAAGTGAAAATGTTGCATGGTTAAATTAGCTGTACAGTTAGGTATACAGTTATATTTACAGATAAGTGAATACTTGCATGTTTACACAAACTGTACAGGTAAATGACAGGAAGAGATACTTTAATAGCTAAATGTGTGTATGATATAATTTGGGGTAATAATAGTAATTCCCTTAAAATACAGTCCTGTGATAGCCTGTGATGTTGATGTGACAAGCATGATTGTTCAACATGCAATTGCAGTACTGTACTGTAGAATGTTTAAATGTAAAATAAACATATTGTAAGAAGGACAATTGTAGTATTTGTGTGATTGTATGATTCACATCGTATCAAACTCATGGAGTGGAACATTCTTGAAATTCAGGGACCAGTTATAGTTATTAGTTTTTTTATAAAAGTTTTAAAAAATGTCTCCCAGCAGTGTGTAAAGGGTATTCAGAAGATTGATTGTATTTGATGGTTTTGTGTGTAATTTGAATGCAAAGTTTGGTTTCTACGACAGATAATATGGTTTTGACTACAATGTTTACTTTTGGGTCAAAAGTCAAGGGTTTGGCCAAAATGGTGTGAGTATCAAGACGTGTGTTTAGGGTTTTCAGAAAACGTAGAGAAAACTGTAATAGAGGCCTAGGGTCACAGTTAGAATGTGTAAGTGATTTATGGCTAAATGGAATGCTATGTGTGAGTAGGCTCTGTGTTTGTGTGCCTGCATGTTTGACTGAACAGACAACCGATATGGACAGGGGCATATCTCAGCCCTAACAGAATAACATCTTTATTAAGGAGGGATGGAGGGAGGTAGGGAGTTTTTTTAAAGACATCTTCATCACATTAATACATCCCCACCCACCCACCCCCAACACACACACACACACCCTCCCCCATAAAACCCACATGTTGTGCTGCTACAACGTTTACACATACATCTTACATCTTATACAAACACATACCTCAACACCAACTTACACTTGGACCTCAAAGCCCTCCTGTCCAACCACACAGACAGCTCCCCCAAGTCCCCAAACCTCCTCAAACAATTCAACACTGTGAATCAGTTTGTAAAACTCAAACTCAAACCTAAGGAGCGCAGAGACCATCCCCCTAAATAGTAAAACAGGGTCTGTAGCCCCATGCCACTGGTGACCCCTAACACCCTCCAACTCCCTAACGTGCCTGACCTACCTTCACACAGAGGGAGGTTCTGGCAGCGCATCCTGGACCTCGCCCATGAACCTTTCCAGCAGCCGGTGTGATGTAATTCCAGACTGCTGCGCCAGCTCTTGAGGGGTCTTCCACCCTTCACCTCCAGGCTGCCGTAAATCTTTCAGTGTCCTGATGCCCGCTGCCATCAACCGTCCATGCAGGGTTGCAGAATGGACTAAAACTGGTTTTGGAAAATGGGTCCAGGTGTCACTCCCTCCTCACGCTCAATCTTCAGAAACCTCCAGGCCTTCAAAACTGCAGCATAGAAGTCTGAGAACCCGGCCAGCTTTAGCTTCTGCAGCCTCATGAGGAAGAGCTGCAGATCCAGCCCCAGACCACCAGCCCTCCTCAGCAGTGCGCATGCCGGTCCCCTCCAACCGACACCTGTGTGGTATAATAGTCTCTGTGCTGCTGTGAGACGAAAAGCTGCCACCCTGCTCTCAGTGTCCACCAGGCCCTGACCGCCCTCCCGGACCAGTAAAAGCAACACCGCCGCCTTCAGCCAATGATGACCAGACCAGAAGAAGCCTGCGCTGTAAGTCGGCCAGCAGCCCAGCGGGGGGGTTAAGAACAGCAACTTTGTGCCATAGGGAGGATGCCACCAGGTTGTTGATGATCAACACCCTTCCTCTGCACGCCCCCCACCTTCACCAGACAAGAAGCCACAGCATACAACATTTTAACCCAGGAAACAAAGTGATCCCCAAAACCAGAAACAGACATTAACATTATCCACTGTTAAATGCTTTTACTTGGTCTAAAGAAACTAGTCCAAAGGTCACATTCAAACACTTTTGACAGGTCCTACATGTCCCTGATTAGAAACAGATTGTCTGTGATGGTGCGACCTGGCACACAGTAAGTTTGATCCGCATGTACAATGGAGTCCAGGTGGGATTTATGCCAAATAGCAAGGACCTTGGCAAAGACCTTATAGTCCGCGCAAAGCAATGCCACAGGTCGCCAGTTCTTCAGGTCGCTCAAGTCCCCTTTTTTTGGGAGGAGAGTCAAAACTGCCCCCCGGCAGCTCAATGGCAACTCCCCAACCCTGACGCACTCACACAAGACACAACACAAATCTCGACCAATGAGGCTCCAGAAAATTCAATTGGCAATCCATCCGCTCCCGGGGCGCGGCCGGAGTTCATCTGGGTGACAGCAGTCTCGAGTTCGCTCAATATCAGAGGAACGTCCATGTCATTCCTCTGTGACTACAACAGTGTGGGAAGGTCTGTAAGCAATACCTGGGAACATGCAGGATCACACTGTTCTGCCCTATACAAATCAGAATAAAACTCCACAGCCCGTCCCCGCATCTCCCCCACAACAGAAGACACCTGACCATCAGCCATACTACGTAAACGGTGCATACGCTTCCTTTATCCACTTTGCTTTTCTAAGCCAAAAAATAGAGCTGGGGGCATCCATCTCATTCAACGTAGAAAACCTAGCTCTTACAAGTGCCCCCTTTGCTTTCAATTGAAAAGAACGCACCCAGGTCCCTACGCAATTCAGATAAGTTCAGAATCATTCCCACCCCATTTCGCCCCAGCGACTCAGTCTGCCTCGCTTATATTTTATTCAAGCTTCCCCAACACTCTCCTAGACTCATTGGAGGAAAAAGCAGTAAATTGTCCGCTGCCCCCATCTCCCCCTTACATACAATTTCCAATAGGAAGCCTGTCGGGGCCCAGGTGTAACAGAGAACTGAGCCATGGTAATATGATGGTCAGAAAACCCAACTGGGAGGATCGAGGCCGACACCAGCCTATTGCTCTGGTGCCTAAACAACCTCCACCTAGATATATTGTCTGGTGGTGAGATACTGAGTCCTCCATGTATCCACCAAATCATACTGAATCAATACATCATTCAGCACCCCTGCTGAGACTGGATGTGGCTCCTCACCATTCCAGTCCTTGGTAAAATCAATTGTGCAGTTCCAATCCCCCCCTAGAACTAGCACCTCAGCCTGAACTATCAATGGCAGCTGTTTATGTAAGCACCCAAAAAAAATATGCCCCGCTCCCGCCCTGTACAACCTGCCGCCACACACCTAACACGTAATGGTAACGCCCAGACCAAGGGAGAAAACACTGCCACCCCTGCACTAGTGACGGATCTTAAAATGTACATTAAGCTGCTGATCCGTGTGTGTGTGAGTGTGTGTGAGTGTGAGTGAGTGAGTGAGTGAGTGAGTGAGTGAGTGAGTGAGTGAGTGAGTGAGTGAGTGAGTGAGTGAGTGAGTGAGTGAGTGAGTGAGTGAGTGAGTGAGTGAGTGAGTGAGTGAGTGAGTGAGTGAGTGAGTGAGAGAGAGAGAGAGAGAGAGAGAGAGAGAGAGAGAGAGAGAGAGAGAGAGAGAGAGAGAGAGAGAGAGAGAGAGAGAGAGAGAGAGAGAGAGAGAGAGAGAGAGAGAGAGAGAGAGAGAGAGAGAGAGAGAGAGAGAGAGAGAGAGAGAGAGAGAGAGAGAGAGAGAGAGAGAGAGAGAGAGAGAGAGAGAGAGAGAGACTATGTGTGTGTTCTTCTGACTCACTGTATTGAACATAATTAAGAGGGAATTATAAGCTAATTAAACCAGCAGACCCTCTCAGTGTAATTGATGCTGCTATATTACAACACACTTGAATTATGAGGTTGTTTTCTACCTAATGACTGTCATTACTACAATAACTCACTGCTATGGCCACACACACATACACACACTGTACTCTGGATATACATAAATTGAGGTTTCCTTAATTCTTAACACTATGTCTGTTAAATTAAATACTCTATTCAATATTCAATATTTTCTATGCTATTCTATTATTTGCTGGTATTATTGATAGGATGTTGTGGATGTCCTTGGTCATGTAAATAATTGATCATATTTATTGATGTTGTTTGCAGCTCTCATATCTGCTGGCTGCTGCACCAACACCTGTAGGAGTGTGAGGCTTTGGGACAGGTAAGACATTCATACACACGCTCACACACACACACACACACACACACACACACACACACACACACACACACACACACACACGCACGCACGCATAGGCACATGCACCTACAGTAGGCTAGAAGTCATTTTCATCCCTTTTATCACCAGACAGGGAACATTCAGTACAGATATTTTCAGAAAGATATTGATGACCATGGACTCTTTCATGTAGGTGTGTATGTTTAGTGGAATACTGTATGCTTGCGTGTCTGTATGTGTGTCTTTATGTGCGTGTGTGTGTATTTGGGGTCACTCTGCTCTGACCCCAGTCTTAATGTGCTGCCTGTAGGGTGAGTGATGGGCTGGGTTAATATTTAATGATTAAGCACTTTTAATGGACAAATATATCAGCCCTCAGGTTACCTGGACAGGTTGGCCCTCTTCATTCTGCTGAGCACAGGCTCACACACACACACACACACACACACACACACACACACACACACACACACACACACACAGACACACACACACACACACACGCACACGGACACGGACACTGGCACGCACAGTAATGGTAATACCCATTTTCCACTCTTGTCTTTCAGCTTTGATGCCTCCTGAACACCACAAGCCTCAGTCATACATGCTGCTGTGACCAGAGGCCCTAATGGGAGGGAGGGAGGGAGGGAGGGAGGGAGGGAGGGAGGGAGGGAGATACAGTACAAAGACAGGTGCAGTAGAGAGAGATACATATAAATAAAGAAAGAAAGACAGACAGAAAGATACAAAGAAAAAATGAATGAGGGTGACTCTCCCACTTCAGCCATGATCTTTCTTGACTTAGTTTGAGAGGCAAAGCCAAACACTCCATAATTGCCAAATGACTATTGCTGTCAGTGAGAAATTATAATCCTTCTGTTGCCAACAGAATAGTCCTACCTCCTTTAATATAGAAACCTTATGAAAGAGAACGGAACAAGACTTGTAGGCCGTGGGCCCTTTACAGACCAACACATGCTCCCCTTAATACAGTGCAGTACTCTGTTCCCCTTTCAGCTTTGTGTGAAGTTCCAACCAGTGTTACAGTACAGTACATAAACCTTGTGTCAAAGTTGAACTAAGAAGATTGCATCATATTGGCCCCATATTATACATTTAGAAATTCACAAACGTTGCTATAGAACCTCGCCTCCCTGTGACTTGATACATTTTTGGTGACAGAACTAAGATAAATAAGTCAAGAGTAGTGTATATCATCTTAGTTTTCTATATATATATATAACAGTTATTATTTTTTATGTACTGGTATTATTATATCTATAAATATCATATCAAGAGATGTATGTATAAGATAATAAAGTGTCTTTATGTAAAATAAGTCATCTAGAGAGTCTCCTGTTTGGCCCCACACACACGCACCATACACTGGCACCATGCACTGGCACCATATTTGTGTTTTTTTGTGTAGAAGTGCATGGATTCATGTTAAGAAGCTTATGATGATCAATCTCACCTCTCCGCTTGACCGAAGATATCCAGAGGCTTATCTGATCAATATCTCTCAATGGTCAACTTGTTTGTGTGTGTTTTCATAACACACTATGTGATACAGCTTGCTGCCATGGGAAATGGTCTCACATTATATATTTACTCAGATGGCATCAGATCAAATCAATTGTAATAAGAAACCGCCCACGCACACTCTCCCAGCTAGAAACACACATACACCTCTACACTAACCCAACACACACACAAATCAATTGTATTTCGTCACACAATTATTTGTAAAAAAAAAAAAAAAAAACCTGTGGTGGCGTAGGCGAGGGGAGTGGTGTGCTTATTAACACTCTCTGTCAGCAGGGAGCCTACTGCAATGGTCCAACTGCAATGCACCAGTAGAGGGTCCTACTGGGGTTGCCCTGACTACTGCCTGTCTGTGTCAGCCTACCTGACTACCCTACACACTGTGTCTATCGGTCTATCCTTCTGTGCTTACATAGAAAAACAGGCTGGGAGGCTGAAGAGAATGGCATAGATTTAATAACTGCACTATTGTTCAAAGAAAACAAGACATTTCCTAAAGACTGCGATTGTCTACTTTGCAGCACTTTCATACCTGGTGTGTTTGTGTATGTGTACATGTGTGTGCTGATTATGCAAATGTATTAAAAATAGAAAACAGAAGTATAAGAAGCTGCTGAGGATTTCCTGGGGATTATGGAAGTGACAGGGGAAATGGTGCATGGGATGTTGTCTGAAAGAGGAGATGTGGATTGTACTGTTATTTAATGTTCGTTTGTGGTCTTATAGTGGAATGCAAGGAGTTAAGTAGCAAATGGACAGGAGTGTAAGAAATATGTGTATGAGTTAATGTCGTACAGGAAACGTGGCTCAAACCTCAGCTAGACTTTGTGATACCAGGATTCACTACTGTAAGATACGCAATGGGAATGTGGTGGAGGAATAGATGGATGGTTCAATGTAGCAAGGATCATGTTTAGACTTGATCTTGATGGCTGCATCTCTGGCAGGGAGGTGTGAATGGGAAGTGTTGAGAGACTCATTATGGGTAAGATTAAAGTGTGTGTGCAGAGTAGGGGGCATTATGGGAGATGGTGTTTTTTGAGAAGGCTAATTGGGTGATGTTTAAGTATGTGTGCGAGAGGGAAGAGTGCGCTGAGGTAGTAACAGGTGTGCTTATATCAGCAGCAGATGTGGCTGTATCAGTAAGTAAGGGGGAGGCAGGCGGAGGCTGGTACCATGGTGGACAGATGATTGTTCAAAAGGGAGACATGATCGGGATGACGCTTTTAGGAAGCTGAGGAGTAGTTTAACGGCTAGCAAGGTATTAGATTATCAAAGGAAGAGAGCGGAGGCTAGGAGGATGATTAAAAGAGCAAAAAGAGAGGCATGGCATGATGTGGAAAACATTTAGGGAAATGTTGGGAAATGTTGGAATTCCAGTGTTGGTGGAAGGTGATAAGATTGCTATTACTAGTAAAGAAAAGGCAATTGCCCTTGGTGGTGGGTTTGTTAAGGTCCTCAGATGTGATCATCTATGTGAGGAGAGGAAGAGGAGACGTTGTGATATGTTGAATAGAAATAGAGAAGAAGGTGACTGCAGCATTGACAAGGTTTGAGTTAATAAGGGCGTTGGTGGGATGCAGGCGGACGGCGCTGGGAGAAAATAGAGTCTGATTAAGAAGGCACCTGATAATGTACTGGAGACTATAGTAGGGCTGTATAATAAGGTGTGGAGGACCGGGGTGTTGCCAGATGGATGGAAACGTGCAGTAGTACTACCATTTGCCAAGCCTGGTAAAGATCCGGAGAAGGTGACTAGCTACAGACCTATTGCTCTGACCTCCAATATGTGTAAATTTATGGAGAAGTTGATAGTGAATAGATTGATGTGTTTATTGGAAGGTAGGGGCTTGTTAAGTGAAGCACAGAGTGGGTTCAGGAGAGGGAGGTCTGCTGTAGATGCATTGGTGGTGGTTTGCACGGAGATAGCTAAGACGTTAGCAATGAAAGAAATGATGACGGTAGTGTATTTCGACATTGAGAAGGCATATAATACCATGTGGAGGGAGGGAGTATTGATTAAGTTGAGTGCACTGGGTATTGGGGGTAGAATGTATAATTTGATTATGGATTTCTTCTTCGATAGAGTTATACAGGTAAGGGTTGGGTCAGTACTGTCAGAGGTGTTTGAGGTGGTCAGTGGTACCCCCCAGGGCAGTGTTATTAGCCCGGTGTTGTCTACACTAATGATAGATGATGTGTTTTAGGAGGTAGGGCAAGGTCACGAGCCTTGAGGTTGTGTGTGGGTGCCATCAGGACTACTCCGGTAGTGGTGTTACAGGTGGATACGGGATAAATGCAGCTGAAATTAAGGCGGGACAAATTGGCTCTGGCGTGAAAGGGTGTGCAGAACATCACACTGCGGTCAAAGCGACCAGGAATTGTTTGGAGAGAGAAATGGGTGGAAAGAATGAGTATGGGTGGACGATTGGTCAGAAAGTGGTGGAGTATGGATTGGGGGAGATAATGATTGGCCCGGCAATAGCTTTGGGGCCGATCCTACCATGGTTATTTCCGACGCCAAGTATGGATGTGGGAATGATCGAGGACAGGAGGGAGTGGGAAAAGGAGGACATGGGTATGTTGGTTGAGAGATATATCAGTAATCGTTATTATGAGTTTTTGAGGGTGTATACGGATGGGTCCAAGTCAGCAGATGGGGGTAGAGTGGGTGCAGGGGTGCATATATCTGAGTTCCAAGTAAGTTTATGTCAGAGAGTGACTGATAATATGTGGGTTTATACGGCGGAGATGGCGGCTGTGATACTTGGTCTGAGATGGGTAGAGGATGTGAAACCAGGCAGGCTGCAGCTGAATCAGAAGAAATAACCAGTGTTGAATAGTGTGAGAAATGGTAGATCAGATAGGGAGGATCTATTAGGTGAGTTGATGGGGATATTGCTGGGATTGGAGGGAATGGGGGTGGTAGTGAAGTTTTGTTGGGTACCATCTCATATTGGAGTAGAGGGAAATGAAGAGGCTGATTTGGTGGAGAAAAGGGCTGCGAGGAGGATGGAAGTAGATGTCCGGGTCCCATTGGGGCGCAGGGAGGTCAAGTCCTTGATTCGGGCAGCAGGGATTGAGGTATGGGAAAGACAGTGGGGTAAGGGTAGTACAGGGAGACATTTTTAGAGTGCATAGGTCGGTGAGGGTAGAGATGGGAATTGTGGGGTGTAGGAGAGAGGAAGTGGTATGGAGCAGGTTACGGTACGGACACACAGGTTTGAACGCAACATTAAGAACAGTGGCAAAACATGATACAGGATTCTGTGACGAGTGTATGGTGCTGGAAACAGTGAAACGTAATGTTTTTCTGTGAAAGGTATGATGTTGATAGGGAAAGACTGTATGAAAAGGTTATAGAGGCTATGCGGGGCTGGGACCTGGGTGGTGTTCCTGGGAGTGTGAAAGGGAATGAGGAAGTGATAAAGGGGGTGTTTTCTTTTCTTAGGAATACAGGCCTTATTAAGAGGATATAATAGAAGGGAGGCCGTTTCACTACATCCATGTGCTTTTATGGAGAAAAGATGCAGGTCTAAACAAGTTTATTGTTAAGGAAAACACTGATCACTTCTGGTCCAAACATATGTGATGAAGTGGATGATTATAATAACGCATAAAAAACATTGTAGATGTAAGTGTAGGTCAAATGTCTTTGTAATATAGCCTATAGTGGCAATGATTATTTATGTAGCAGTGCCAGTAGCCTATGTGTTGGACTCCAACAAGAAGCTCCTTATTAAATGTATTCGTAATATTAATTTACAAGGTTTTGGCTGCACTTCTATTCACAATAGCAACACACTAACACAATAAATGTAATTCTACATTTCAAAGGAAAAAACAATATCAGCTGGGATTCAAACTTGCTGCAAACGGTTAAAATCACCAGGAGCCAGGCTTGCAACACTGTGAGCTCATCGTCCAATTAAAAATGTATGTGTGTTTGACCGCTGTTAAGGAAGGTCTCATGGAAAAGTGTTCTATCACGTTCAACTACGTCAATGATTTTAATTGGTTGATATGGAATTTGAACCGGATATAATCACGGCTACCTGGTGAGGATAGCATAGGGCAAAACCAACAGGATTGGGTCAAATCCAATACAGTACAACATAAAATGAAACCCACTGTATTTTCAAGTATTGTGGCAGCATCATGTTATGGGTATGCTTGTCATCAGCAGGGATGGGGGAAATTGTCAGGTTTGAATATTGCTTTCCAGCAATGATTCCCAATAGAATTTACTGAGCTTGAGCAATTTTGTCAGAAACAATTGATATACAGTATGTTACCCTAAGAGTTATGCAAAGTTGGTAGAATCGTATTCAAAATTATTCACAGCAGTTATTGCTGCCAAAGGTGCTTCCACCAAGTGTTAACTCTAGGATGTGAAGACACGCGTAATCAAGACTTTTTGGCTTTTTTATGCATTTGGAAAATGTTCCATAATGTTCTTTCACTTTGAAATGTGCAGTAGGTTGTGAAGACTGTGCATTGGTGGGTACAATTGTATTTATGTTTGTGGATAAATTTTCTTCTGCCAGATCCCTTTTATTAAGTTTTATTTTATTTTATTTTAAGAAAATGTGTCACTTTCATAGCGTATATACCAATATTTAGCAAGTTTCAGGGACCCAGCCAATGACAAACAATCAGGACAGGGCAGCTCGTGTTAGCTAGCTTTGCCATAGCTTAACAACAAAACTGCCGTCATGCATTATGATTCCTAGCGGTTAGGGTTCCTCACCCAGGCGGCCCGGGTTCGACTCCCGGTGTGGGAACGATTGTTCTGGGGCTCCCGAGTGGCGCAGTGGTCTAAGGCACTGCATCTCAGTGCAAGAGGTGTCACTACAGTCCCTGGTTTGAATCCAGGCTGTATCACATCTGGCTGTGATTGGGAGTCCCATAGGGTGGCACCCCGGGTTTGGCCGGTGTAGGCCGTCACTGTAAATAAGAATTTGTTCTTAACTGACTTGCCTAGTTAAATAAAGGTTAAATAACTAATGTAATGCGTGCTGTTTGCAGGCTACACCCATCACAGGTCTGAGTCCCCCGTAATACTCACACATACATGGGTAGAAGCACAGATCTAAGAGGTAGAATGCCAATGAAGGAAATGGGGTTGTTCTGTCTAGGAAAGATAGGAGGCGCTTCGAGGACAAGACATGACAGTTCCCTGTGCTAGCCTCCATCGTCGTTCCTGACAGGGGCAGCAAAGCAAGATGGAGAACAAGCTTCAGCTGAGAGGAGGGAGAAACTGTCTACTGGTCATCTCTCACATGCTGTCTGCGTCTCTCACCCTTTCTCTCATTATAAACCATGATGCTTCCAACCTGCCACTGACTCCTGTAAAGAAATGGAAGTGATGTGTACCTTTAAGCTCGTTTAAATGATCCGGAGAACAGAGACAGCTTGGCACCTTCAGAAATACATGGCTAGCCTCACACACACACACACACACACACACACACACAATTCTCCATTACCTCCTAATTGAAAGATTAGCTAATGCTAGTCTTCATTATACCAGTACAAGGCTACAATAGACAGCTCATTACAACCCAGCCCAGCCCAGCTATAATACACTCATCATTATAACTGGGGACAGCAATTACAGAGCACAGGCAGATAGGAAGATGGGAGATAGATAAGTCATGTCTCAGCATAGTGCACTGTTCACATCTCAGCCCAGAGAGAAAGGAGAGAGAACATCTGAGGTGCTACAGATGTAGTATCTTAATTTGAAACAGCTGGAAAATAATCCTGTAGAAACAGGAAATGTAAATTATTATGTGTATTATAATTAATGGACATTTTTGTAGGGGTTGATACATTGTTCATAAGGGGAAATACAGTCTGAAATGTACACACTTTACATTTACTGCATTGCAGGAACGTTCTCCTGCAACAGGGTGATCAAATTAACATATTACATATGTATGGGACTGTACAAGCACCTAACTGACCATAATACGAAGGGCAATCCCCCTTGTTTTTTCTCCATCTCTCTTTTCCTCTCACTTCCTCACCTTGTCATGCAGTGTGAAAACTGTAAGAATGACCGGGGATGAAAATGACTGTGTGACATTGGATCATGCATGCAATTAAGATTACCCAATCACTGCAACCACACACACATGCACACACACCACCAGGCTGGTCAATCACCAGCAACTACCATCTGGATTAAACACATTTTAAACCCCACTTAATACCCACTGATACTAGTGTATCTCCTCTCCTCTTTTCCTGGCTCTGTGCTCTCCTGCCTTCTCTCTCCCAGTTGGCACTTTTTGATTAGATCAGAGGTGCACCTCAGCTGCTGTGGTGGGGGGTGGTGTGTGTGTGTGTGTGTACAGCTTTATTGCTTTCTCATCCCTCAGTGCCAACAGTGCCACCACTGTTTTGTAATTTTCCAGTTTGTCTCCCAGGTCTCTGTGTGTGTGGCTTCTATGAAGATATATAAGATCAGACTCTCATAAATGTCCCTCTGCTAGAGTCTGAGACAAGGATGTGTATTCATGGATGCCAAGGGAAGCCAGTCTTCCCCAATTTCTTTCCAATCATTTTTTTATTATTATAAAATAATGATCTCTGTGTTTTCATACTTTTCCGTCAATTCGCAAGTGGCTGAATCTCGCCGGAGAAATCATCATAGCGAGGGAAACAGCGCCTCTCTGTCTCAGTATGTGTAGCCATGTGTCTGATGCTGTCTGGACCAAAAGAGCATAACGTGTTGCCGCTGTAGCATTTGATTGATTGATGCCAGTAAGCATTTGGCCTCCCTTGATGAAGAAAATAAAAGTAATTAGCTAATCAGTGTTGAGCTGAGCTCAACTGTGTGTTTCCCTGGTACAGTAAAACGCCCCCCCCCCCCCAAGGGAGGTCAGTTTGGCTTTGGCTTCACACCAGTCAAATCGCATCCTAAGCTAAACATAATTTTCAGAAAAACGTGTCAGTTTCTGATCTGCTATTGTTGATGTCCCATAGTAGCTAGCTTGCTAAATCAGCCCTTTCCTAAGTCATGGATGGAGATGGGTTTTTCCAACATGAAAAAGAGGAGGATGGTATTCAACTAGTCTACATGTAGGGTGATTCCCAAATAAATGTTTTACTTGCACACACACACACAGAAATCAGTGCCATGGACAGCCACATGATATTTAGCAAAATTGATTGGACTAAATTGTTTTTGGTATCTTTAAGTCTGTTTTCAGTGTATTAAACTAAGCATATATAGCCTTGTTGATTTGATGATGTTTAAATGTTTAAGTTGAAATAGTGCTGGAATAGCGGAGGCAGTTGTCTTTGTGCTAACTTTTTTAAGCAAACCATTGAAAACATTAACTTGCTTGACCATGTTGCAGGTCATATAACTGTTTGTTACATGCCATATTTGCCTTGTGGACTTCACTGGACAGACGTTGCTCTCCGGTTTTGTGATAAAACAAACATACACCCCCGGGTCAAAAGTTTGGAATATTACTCATTAAAGGTTTTTTCTTTATTTACACTATTTTTTACATTGTAGAATAAAAGTGAAGACATCAAAACTATGACATAACACATATGGAATCATGTAGTAACCAAAAAAAGTATTAAACAAATCAATATATAATTTATATTTGAGATTCTTCAAATAGCCACCCTTTGCCTTTATGACAGCTTTGCACAATCATGGCACACTCAGTACAGAGAATGAGGAAAAATTAAGTGCATGGCTTAGAGTTTTTTGGAATGATTTAGTTATTATTGAGTTTCCCTCTACCTTTTTTAGGATATTGTTGGATGAGTGTTAGTTCCACAGAACTAGAATTGACTTCCAAAAATACAATAACAGCTTTTAGAAACATCTAGGCCAATCAATGAAAACAACAGTTATCAAATAATATTTTTTTTTGAATTATAATTAAATTGTTTCATATTATAGCATAAAGCAAAGCAAATCTAGAAAGAAACAAATAATATTCGTATGCAAGAATCCTCATTCATTCATTATGTTCATGAAACATTACAGATGGCAATTCTGCAATTCCAACTGCAGCTTTGGGGTTGGTTGGCTGAATTATTATGGTAATATTTCCTTTAGAGCGCTCCAACTGTAGTAAAATAACACTTAAATCCACACTCAAGAGCCATTCCTATTATTCAACAGCTGTATAACAACCTCCTACTTTTAACTTTAAGGTAAGATAATTTTTGTTTAAAAAGTACATTTAAAGTGATTTTCAGGGTTATTTAAAAAAATGTAAAATAAAATTGAACATTTATTTAACTAGGCAAGTCAGTTAAGAACAAATTCTTATTTACAATGACGGCCTACATCGGCCAAACTTGGGCAATGCTGGGCCAGTTGTGCACCGCCCTATGCGACTCCCAATCACGGACGGTTTTGAACCTGTCGAACACGGCTTTTTAAAAATGTATCGTGTAGTGGAGCTGTATAAGTGTTGCTCTCCAATTTCAGGAGGATTGAGTTTTGAAGTCAGTGGAATTATGATAGTTAAAGAGATGGTGAAAACACCTGTCTCCGGATTACATCTTCAAACTAAGGGCAACCATTGCGTCTGTGACAGGGAGACGTGTCCATCCATGAGGATGTATATGGGTAAGATAGTCTAGCTTGCCACATTTTCAGATATTACACGTTTCTAATTTTGACAGAAAGTGGTTTAATTTCAAGCTAAAGTGTACTGTTAGCTAGCTAGCTAAGGTTAGCTGGCTGGCTGCCTAGCTAACGTTACGTGTATGATGTTATTATTCATTGTTGTTTATCTAGCTAACGTTAGCTTGCTGGCTCATTAGCTAATGTTACGTGACATGTGTGATCTTACACGTTGTTTACCTAGCCAGGTTCATTGTTTACTTAGCTAGCTAGATAGCTAGCTACATGTCTTAAGCTAAAGTGTACGACACCCGTTGAATATGGCCGGTGTTAGTAAACGTTGGCGAAAAAAGCGTATTGAAATTGTTGCCAGCAATGCCGATTAGGATGTTGCCATGTTATCCAGAGGTAAACAAATAATCGGCCAGTCAAGTGTGCGGTCTGAATGCTCTGAGAGTGAAACGAGATGGGTGGGGCTAAAGCTTAAGAGGTGTGGCTAAAGCTTGTGAACGATGCTGAATGGGTGTAGACAAAGAAGAACTCTTCACTAGATACCAAAACATTCAAATGCCATTTTCTCAAAAGTGAGTTTACAAGTTTATCAACTTTCAAAAAAGAATTACTTTCCAATTGTTCCTCAAAAATGTAGTGTATGATATACCATTTTGTAACTTTTATCCAATATAAAACAGCATTTCAAACTTTGCTACGTAAGACCAAATCCAGGTGGTGAGTTAGGCTTATATGGCTGAAAAACAAGACATTTGCTTGTTTTAACAACTGTATGTGCAACTTCATAATTAATGTTTTGTTATTACTAATTCATCATTACTTGCAATATAGGACAGTGACCTCAGAATAACTTGCATTGTACACTACATGCCTGTGAAAACAGGACGAATGTACTGTATTTGCTTGTACAGTTTATGGAGGAGCTTGTATTTTCAAACTGTGTGTTTATTTGTCTCTCTGGATCTCCAATGTGTTGCTATTGCCTTTAGTTTCCCAGTGAATATGACCACATGCTCAGATGAAAGCTATACAATAAGTTGGATCTGTTCACATTTCACATATCTCTAACCCTCAAATCTTGTCTGTAGAGTGGCTGCATAATTCATTCAACTTCTATTTAAATCCTTTTAAACATTTAGGGGTACACCGCCCTCTTGAAAATCCTTGGAAAATTATGATATCTTTCAGCAGAAAGACACGCGTTGGCTCAGCTCAGTTTCATATTTGTCTTTGTCTACAAGGCGGAGCATGACACAGATCATGTGTACAGAGGTATTCAAAAATGCACACTAAATTGTCATTTACAGATGACATAATGTATTTCAGATTGGCTAAACAACAGTGTTACTAGCAATAGAAGTGTGCAGGTTGCTCTTTTCTTTTAAGATGAGCTATTTCTGAAATGAACATCAAATAGCATCTTTAGCAGATAAACTAAGCATTTGTGATAACAGAGAGGAAGTGTTGTCTCTGTTTAGTTATGCAGATTAGATGTGAGCCCTCATGCGTTGAACGCCCACACTATTAACTAAACAGATGACGGATGGTCCGACATTTTTCCCACCTCTCCTGGAGTATTGGCAAGACAACAGTGATTGGGAACGCTGTTAATTTGCATCGGACAAAGACCGAAAATGTGATTCCCGTGGTGATGGATTGTCTTACTCAGACTTAAACAGACTGAGTGAAATTCTAGATCAGAAATTCTCATCATCACATCCTCCCTCCACAATGGCACATGTATTTCATCCTGAAGTTGTCTAAATGAGAATTTAATATAAGGTGAAATTATGGTTGTTTTCAACCACGCTAATGCTCATCACAATAGCTAATATGAATATAGTGACATTGGATTTCTACATGAAAGGTTATTGATTTCCTCATACAAAACAGCTACTCCATTTTGGCTCTATTTGAAATGCTAAAGATTGTGTTTCTGCTGTTTGGAAGCATTATTTACACTACCGTTCAAAAGTTTGGTGTCATTTAGAAATGTCCTTGTTTCTGAAAGAAAAGCAAATTTTGTCCATTAAAATAACACCAAATTGATCAGAAATACAGTGTAGACATTGTTAATGTTGTAAATGACTATTGTAGCTGGAAACGGCAGATTTTTTATGGCATATCTACATAGGCGTACAGAGGCCCATTATCAGCAACCATCACTCCTGTGTTCCAATGGCACGTTGTGTTAGCTAATACAAGTTTATAATTTTAAAAGGCTAATTGATTATTAGAAAACCCTTTTGCAATTATGTTAGCACAGCTGAAAACTGTTGTGCTGATTAAAGAAGAATAAAGAATAAAACCGGCCTTCTTTAGACTAGTTGAGTATCTGGAGCATCAGCATTTGTGGGTTCGATTACAGGCTCAAAATGGCCAGAAACAAATAACTTTCTTCTGAAACTCTTCAGTCTTTTCATGTTCTGAAAAACTAAAGCTATTCCATGTGAGAAATTGCCAAGAAACTGAAGATCTCGTACAACGCTGTGTACTACTCTCTTCACAGAACAGCGCAAACTGACTCTAACCAGAATAGAAAGAGGAGTGGGAGGCCCCGGTGCACAACTGAGCAAGAGGACAAGTACATTAGAGTGTCTAGTTTGAGAAACAGATGCCTCACAAGTCCTCAACTGGCAGCTTCATTAAATAGTACCCGCAAAACACCAGTCTCAACGTCAACAGTGAAGAGTCGACTCCGGGATGCTGGCCTTCTAGGCAGAGTTGCAAAGAAAAAGCCATATCTCAGACTGGCCAATAAAAATAAAAGATTAAGATTGGCAAAAGAACACAGACACTGGACAAAGAAGATTGGAAAAAAGTGTTATGGACAGACAAATCTATGTTTGAGGTGTTCGGATCACAAAGAAGAACATTCTTGAGACGCAGACCAAATGAAAAGATGTTGGAGGAGTGCTTGACACCATCTGCCAAGCATGGTGGAGGCAATGTGATGGTCTGGGGGTGCTTTGGTGGTGGTAAAGTGGGAGATTTGTACAGGGTAAAAGGGATCTTGAAGAAGGAAGGCTATCACTCCATTTTGCAACGCCATGCCATACCCTGTGGACGGCGTTTAATTGGAGCCAATTTCCTCCTACAACAGGACACTGACCCAAAGCATAGCTCCAAACTATGCAATAACTATTTAGGGAAGAAGCAGTCAGCTGGTATTCTGTCTATAATGGAGTGGCCAGCACAGTCACTGGATCTCAAACCTATTGAGCTGTTGTGGGAGCAGCTTCACTGTATGGTACATAAGAAGTGCCCATCAAGCCAATCCAACTTGTGGGAGGTGCTTCAGGAAGCATGGGGTGAAATCTCTTCAGATTACCTCAACAAAATGACAACTAGAATGCCAAAGGTCTGCAAGGCTGTAATTGCTGCAAATGGAGGATTCTTTGACGAAAGCAAAGTTTGAAGGACACAATTATTATTTCATTATTTATAACCGTCTTGACTAGGGTTGCAAAGGGTCTGACTTTTTCCGGATATTTTCCATCAGAAATTAAGCCCTGGAATTTTGTAAATTTTGCTTAAATTCATCAAAATAAGTTAGCTTATAACATTTAACCTTTTTTGTGGGATACACATAAGGCAATTCTAGGTCTTGTGGCATATTTTGGTTAAACTATCCCCAATTCAATGGAATTGCAACCCTCTGCATGCACAGTGCATTCTTCCATCAAATGTGCAGTGCATTCTTCCATCACATGTACAGCTGATTCTCAAGATCTTGCACACTAATGAGGTGCATTTAGCCCACACTACTACACTGTCTGAGTCAAGGACTACATGCTTTCTGGTAAGTTTTGATTACAATACTGGGTGGGGTGAATATATTTTATATGACATACATGATTCTCTGCTACAGCAAAGTGTGTTTAAATCATTTCTAACATGTTAACAATTTCCTCTAGTTAGTTTTTGCTACCATGTGGGTTTTAGCTTGCTTGAGCTTGCTAACTGAGGAGTGATAATTCACCTGTTCATATTAAAACATGTATCTTACAAAGGAGTTGTTTAATCTAACTGCTTAACTATTTACAGTGGGGAGAACAAGTATTTGATACACTGCCGGTTTTGCAGGTTTTCCCACTTACTAAGCATGTAGAGGTCTGTAATTTTTATCATAGGTACTCTTCAACTATGAGTGACGGAATCTAAAACAAAAATCCAGAAAATCACATTGTATGATTTTTAAGTAATTAATTTGCATTTTATTGCATGACATAAGTATTTGATACATCTGAAAAGCAGAACTTAATATTTGGTACAGAAACCTTTGTTTGCAATTACAGAGATCATACGTTTCCTGTAGTTCTTGACCAGGTTTGCACACACTGCAGCAGGGATTTTGGCCCACTCCTCTATACAGATCCTTCAGGTTTCGGGGCTGTCGCTGGGCAATACGGACTTTCAGCTCCCTCCAAAGATTTTCAATTGGGTTCAGGTCTGGAGACTGGCTAGGCCACTCCAGGACCTTGAGATGCTTCTTACGGAGCCACTCCTTAGTTGCCCTGGCTGTGTGTTTCGGGTCGTTGTCATGCTGGAAGACCCAGCCACGACACATCTTCAATGCTCTTACTGAGGGAGGGAGGTTGTTGGCCAAGATCTCGCGATACATGGCCCCATCCATCCTCCCCTCAATACAGTGCAGTCGTCCTGTCCCCTTTGCAGAAAAGCATCCCCAAAGAATGATGTTTCCACCTCCATGCTTCACGGTTGGGATGGTGTTCTTGCTCTATTTTTGTCTCATCAGACCACATGACCTTCTCCCAGTCCTCCTCTGGATCATCCAGATGGTCATTGGCAAACTTCAGACGGGCCTGGACATGTGCTGGCTTGAGCAGGGGGACCTTGTGTGCGCTGCAGGATTTTAATCCATGACGGCGTAGTGTGTTACTAATGGTTTTCTTTGAGACTGTGGTCCCAGCTCTCTTCAGGTCATTGACCAGGTCCTGCCGTGTAGTTCTGGGCTGATCCCTCACCTTCCTCATGATCATTGATGCCCCACGAGGTGAGATCTTGCATGGTGCCCCAGACCGAGGGAGATTGACCGTCATCTTGAACTTCTTCCATTTTCTAATAATTGTGCCAACAGTTGTTGCCTTCTCACCAAGCTGCTTGCCTATTGTCCTGTAGCCCATCCCAGCCTTGTGCAGGTCTACAATTGTATCCCTGATGTCCTTACACAGCTCTCTGGTCTTGGCCATTGTGGAGAGGTTGGAGTCTGTTTGATTGAGTGTGTGGACAGGTGTCTTTTATACAGGTAACGAGTTCAAACAGGTGCAGTTAATACAGGTAATGAGTGGAGAACACAAGGGCTTCTTAAAGAAAAACTAACAGGACTGTGAGAGCCGGACTTCTTACTGGTTGGTAGGTGATCAAATTCTTATGTCATGCAATAAAATGCAAATGAATTATTTAAAAATCATACAATGTGATTATCTGGATTTTTGTTTTAGATTCCGCCTACCACAGTTGAAGTGTACCTATGATAAAAATTACAGACCTCTACATGCTTTGTAAGTAGGAAAACCTGCAAAATCGGCAGTGTATCAAATACTTGTTCTCCCCACTGTATTTCTAATCTTTACAGAAAATTGCCACAGGCACTATCTGATGTGTGGAGACATTTCACTGCAGCTAATGTAATGTAGAAGGAAAAACTGTGTACATTTGTTAATGCTGTACCAAATCATATGTGAAGAATGCAACAAAGATGCAGAATCATCTGGCTAAGTGCATCAAGTTCCCTCAGTGCTTACAAGTGAAGGTCAAGCAAATCATAGAGAAAGCAGACTGTATTGCAATCATCTCTGATGGGTGGTCGAATGTTCGTGTGCAAGGAATAATTAACATTTATTTTTAGGAGGGTTTGTATCATTTGATTTACACAACATGCCTACCACTTTGAAGATGCAAAACAAACAAGAAATAATACAAAAAAACGGATAACTTGAGCGTGCATAACTATTCACCCCGCCAAAGTCAATACTTTGTAGAGCCACCTTTTGCATCAATTACAGCTGCAAGTCTCTTGCGGTATGTCTCTATAAGCCACTGGGTTTTTTGCCCATGCTTCTAGGCAGAACTGCGCCAGCTCCTTCATGTTGGATGGGTTCCGTTGGTGTACAGCAATCTTTAAGTCATACCACAGATTCTCAATTGGATTGAGGTCTGGGCTTTGACTAGACCCTTCCAAGACATTTAAATGTTTCCCCTTAAACCACTCAAGTGTTTAGATAGATAGATAGATAGATAGATAGATAGATAGATAGATAGATAGATAGATAGATAGATAGATAGATAGATAGATAGATAGATAGATAGATAGATAGATAGATAGATAGATAGATAGATAGATAGATAGATAGATAGATAATAGTTTACTTAATATACAGTCTCATTAAATGTACAGGTACATTAACATTTGCATGGTTAAATTAACTTTACAGGTAAATGACAGGAAGAGATACTTAAATAGCTAAATGTGCATATGATATAATGTAGGGTAATAATACTAATTCCCTTGAAATACAGTCCTTAGAACAAGGTTAATTATAGATAAATGCACGTATTGCACATTCGATATACTAAATGCAATGAAAAATAAAGATACTACTGACAGGATACTAGTATACAGTCCTGAGTGAATGACTACTCAAGTTCAGTCCAAGAATTACTTACAATATTGCTTGTGATATGATATAACAACTGTACATGAATATGTACATACAGTCCTGAATGAATGAGTGCTGAATTAGAAGTCCTGAGTGAATGAGTGAATACAGACCAGAGAGTTACTCACAGATGGATGGATGCCTAATTGTTAAACTAGGTCCTAACACCCCAACAGTTCCAGGTCTATGTTGCCGACAGCATGGAACCCGTTGAGGCATTAAATAGTCTAATAGCCGCCAGCAGGAAGGACCTCCTGTAGCGCTCTCTGGCACACCGTGGTGGGATCAGTCTGTGACTGAAGGTGCTCCTCTGTGTCATAACCATAGCGTGCAGAGGGTGGGTGACGTTGTCCATGATGGCCAGCAGTTTGGTCAGGATCCTTATCTCCACCACTTCCTCTAGAGTGTCAAGGTTAATCCCCAGAACAGAGCTAGCCTTCCTGATCAGCTTATTTACCCGAGAAGCATCACCAGCCTTTATGTTGGTGCCCCAGCACACCACTGCAAAACTGGTATAAAGTATGCAGTAGTTTACTGCACATGTTGAAGGACCTGAGCCTCCTCAGAAAGTAGAGTTGGCTCTGGCCCTTTTTGTACAGAGCCCCGGTGTTACCAGCCCATTCCAGCCTGTTGTCCATATGGACTCCCAGGAACTTGTATGACCCAACCATTTCCACATCCATCCCCTGTATAGGGACTAGCAGTATGCTTAGGGTCATTGTCTTGCTGGAAGGTGAACCTCCGTCCCAGTCTCAAATCTCTGGAAGACTGAAACAGGTTTCCCTCAAGAATTTCCCTGCATTTAGCACCATCCATCATTCCTTCAATTCTGACCAGTTTCCTAGTCCCTGCTGACGAAAAACATCCCCACAGCATTTTTATTTATTTTATTTAACCTTTATTTAAGCAGGTTAGTCTCATTGAGATTAATAATCTATTTTGCAAGAGAGGCCTGGCCAAAATAGCTGCACATTACATATGCCTACAGATTATATAACAAATTTACATGAATAAATATACATTAATTTACAAAATGAGCAGCAAGGATGGACACTGAATAAGAACAGTTTAAAGTATATTATAAAAACATTTACGGTCAGCGCATTTACAGCCTCCAGCACTGACTGCAACCTATCTTTAAATACAATTAAAGAAGTGAGCTTCTGTAATTTCAAGTCCTTCTGCAGCTTGTTCCGTGAGTATGGGGCTGAAAACGGAAAGGCTGTACGTACCTTTGGGACACTCAGAAGAACACATTTTTGCGAGCGCAGGCTGTACTGAACACTTGTCTGCGGCACAATGTGTTTACATAAGTAAAAAGGGAGCTGTCCCAAGATCGCTCTATAAATAAAAATGTACCAGTGATTCAATCTCCGCTGACCTAAAGAAGGCCAACCAATTCTCAAATATAGGGTGCAGTGGTGAATGAGAGATTTACTGTTTGTTACAAATCTCAATGCACTATGATACACAGTATTTAGCTTACACAGTGATGTCTCAGTGGCATGCATATACACAATATCCACATAATCAGTTATGGGGAGGAAAGTGGCAGAAAAACAAGACTTATTTCAAAAATATAAACCTAACTTTAGCCTGAGCTTTCTCAAAAGACTATCAATGTTTGTAAGTTCATCTTGGAATTTTCAGCATTTAGTAACAACTTCAACTGGCCAAGCTGAGTCTGTACAGCAATAAAAGCAGACTGCAAGTCTACTTTTTAATAGATGATGCACAACAGTAAATTACTGTGTCATCAGCGTAAAAGTGAAAACTATCATTGGGGATATTTCTACCAAGATTATTAATATAAATAGTAAACAAAAGAAGAAGAACAGAGCCATGTGGCACCCCCTTCTGGACTGGTACCACACTGAGTACGATCAGACAGGTCATTTTTTAACCATGACACTGCCCAATCTTACGTTGACAAGTCTTTGGATTATCAGATCGGGCAGTGTCATGGTTAAAAAATTACAGTGAAGCATGCCACCACCATGCTTCACTGTGGGGATGGTGTTCTCGGGGTGATGAGAGGTGTTGGGTTTGCGCCAGACATAGCGTTTTCCTTGATGGCTAAAAGCTCAATTTTTGTCTCATCTGACCAGAGTACCTTCTTCCATATGGTTGGGGAGTCTCCATCATGCCTTTTGGCGAACATCAAACGTGTTTGCTTATTTCTTTCTTTAAGCAATGCCTTTTTTCTGGCCACTCTTCCGTAAAGCCCAGCTCTGTGGAGCGTACGGCTTAAAGTGGTCCTATGGACAGATACTCCAATCGCCGCTGTGGAGCTTTACAGCTCCTTCAGGGTTATCTTTGGTCTCGCCCTCCTTGCCTGGTCTGTGAGTTTTGGTGGGCGGTCCTCACTTGGCAGGTTTGTAGTGGTGCCATATTCTTTCCATTTTTTAATAATGGATTTAATGGTGCTCCGTGGGATGTTTAATGTTTCTGATATTTTTTTATAACCCAACCCTGATCTGTACTTCTCCACAACTTTGTCCCTGACCTGTTTTGAGAGCTCCTTGGACTTCATGGGCCCCTTGCTTAGTGGTGTTGCAATATATACTGAGATCATGTGACAGATCATATGACACTTAGATTGCACACAGGTGGACTTTATTTAACTAAATATGTGACTTCTGAAGGTAATTGGTTGCACCAGATCTTATTTAGGGGCTTCATAGCAAAGGGGATGAATACATATGCATGCACCACTTTTCCGTTATTTATTTTTTAGATTTTTTTAAACAAGTTATTTTTTTCATTTCACTTCACCAATCTGGAAGACACGGTACCTTGTACATGTATGAACCTCATTCACTCAAGTCATTCATTCACAGAATCCAGCAACTGCTCGGCCTCTGACCGCAAGGCACTACAGAGGGTATGGCGTATGGCCCAGTACATCACTGGGGCAAAGCTTCCTTCCATCCAGGACCTCTATACCAGGCGGTGTCAGAGGAAGGCCATAAAAATTGTCAAAGACTCCAGCCACCCCAGTCATTCCATCCCCAACTACAACATTTCCCGTCAAGATAGAACTACCAAAGGGGGCGGAGTTGCAATCTACTGCAGAGATACCTACAGAGTTCTGTCATACTATCCAGGTCTGTGCCCAAACAGTTTGAGCTTCTTCTTTAAAAAATCCACCTTTCCAGAAATAAGTCTCTCACTGTTGCCGCTTGTTACAGACCCCCCTCAGCCCCCAGCTGTGCCCTGGACACCATATGTGAACTAATTGCCCCCCATCTATCCTCAGAGTTTGTACTGGGATATGCTTAACACCCCGGCCTTACTACAATCTAAACTAGATACCCTCTATCTCACACAAGTTATCAAGGAACCTACCAGGTACAACCCTAAATCCGTAAACAAGGGCACCCTCATAGATATCATCCTGACTAAATACACCTCCGCTGTCTTCAACAACGATCTCAGCGATCATTGCCCCATTGCCTGTGTCCGTAATGGGTCCGCGGTCAAACGACCACCCCTCATCACTGTCAAACGCTCACTAGCGAACAGGCCATTCTAATCGACCTGGCCCAGGTATCCCAGGTATCCTGGAAGGATATTGACCTCATCCCGTCAGTAGAGGATGCCTGGTTGTTCTTTAAAAGTGCTTTCCTCACCATCTTAAATAAGAATGCCCCATTTTAAAAGATTAGAACTAAGAACAGATATAGCCCTTGGTTCACTCCAGACTTGACTGCCCTCGACCAACACAAAAACATCCTGTGGCGTACTGCATTAGTATCGAATAGGCCCCGCGATATACTTTTCAGGGAAGTCAGGAACCAATATACACAGTCAGTTAGGAAATCAAAGGCTAGCTTTTTCAAACAGAAATCTGCATCTTGTAGGACTAATTCCAAAATGTTCTGTGACGCTGTAAAGTCCATGGAGAATAAGAACACCTCCTCCCAGCTGCCCACTGCACTGAGGCTAGGAAACACTGTCACCACCGATAAATCAATGATAAAATCAATAAACATTTTGCTACGGCTGGCGATGCTTTCCACCTGGCTACCCCTACCCAAGCCAACAGCCCTGGACGTCCCCAGCAACTTGCCCAAGCCCCCCCCCCCCACTTCTCCTTCACCCAAATCCAGATAGCTGATGTTCAGAAAGAGCTGCAAAATCTGGACTCCTACAATCCCACCATACCTTCTCCACTATGCAATCTGGTTTCCGAGATGCTCATGGGTGCACCTCAGCCACGCTCAAGGTCCTAAATGATATCCTAATGATATGTTCTGCTGTCTTCGTCGACGTGCCTCGCCTGGTTCACCAAATACTTCTCAGACAGAGTTCAGTGTGTCAAATCGGAGGGCCTGTTGTCCGGACCTCTGGCAGTATCTATGGGGGTGCCACAGGGTTCAATTCTCGGGCAGGCTCTTTTCTCTGTATATATTAATGATGTCGCTCTTGCTGCTGGTGACTCTCTGATCCACCTCTACGCAGACGACACGATTCTCTATACATCTGGCCCATCATTGGACACTGTGTTAACAAACCATCAAACAAGCTTCAATGCCATACAACACTCCTTCCGTGGCCTCCAACTGCTCTTAAATGCTAGTATAACTAAATGCATGCTCTTCAACCTATCGCTGCCCGCACCCGCCCTCCTGACTAGCATCGTTACTCTGGACGGGTCTGACTTAGAATACGTGGACACCTACAAATACCTAGGTGTCTGGTTAGAATGTAAATTCTCCGTCCAGAATCACATTAAGCATCTCCAATCCAAAATTAAATCTAGAATCGGCTTCTAGAATCGGCTTCCTACTTCCTGCCGGCACCAAAGGCATATTTGCACATCGTCATCCGCACATTTATCACTCCAGTGTTAATGCTAAATTGTCATTATTTTACCACTACGGCCTATTTATTGTCTTACCTCCCTAATCTAACTACATTTGCACACACTGTATATAGATTTTATATTGTGTTATTGACTGTATGTACCTACCTGCTTAAATAAAGGTGAAAAAAAATATATATATATATTCTACAGCACACAATCATAAGGTTCACAAAGGAGCTTCCTCTGCACACACTAGTCTTCTCCCCAGCTGTTCATTCCAGGAAGTCGTGGAAACAAGTTCTCTTTGTTCCTGTAAGAACACAACTGCATTGTTTTTAGCGGGCTGATATTATGGAGTTCTAACCGACACAGTAAGGAGTGAGCATTACTTTAAAGCCATTGCTATTAGAAACACAACCAATTATAGCATGTTTATGGGATGAAACATGAACACATAGTTACAGAAAGCCATATTACCATCTCCACAAATTGCCCCAAGAGTTCCGTCATTATTTTCTATAATAGAAGGTAAGCAGAAGAGGAGATTGTGCTGAGAGGGAAACTGCATCTGAGGCAGCTAATGAGTAAACAGTGTGGTTTCTTAATTGGTTCTATATTGTTGCAGTTGCTGATGGTTATTGGTTTTCTTGGTTTATTCGGATCCCCAAAAGCTTTTGCAGAAGTAGCAGCTACTCTTCCGGGTTGTCCACACAAAAACATAAAACAAGGCAATTATCAAAACACTGATACACTGAGAAACAAGAACAGCGACACAAATTTTAAATACAACGTTATACAAACAATACAACTAAAGAATAATGTGTGTGTAGATTGTGTGTTAGAGGGTCATATAGTGTGTCTGTGTGTTTGTGTGTGTGTGTAATTTCACAGTCCCTACTGTGCCATATACTCATTGCCTCCCAACTCTCTTTCTTTCTACTCACAGACATGTGCACGCACACACACACACACACACACACACACACACACACACACACACACACACACACACACACACACACACACACACACACACACACACACACACACACACACACACACACACACACACACTATACTGTAGATACTAGAAGCTGGTAATGAGAGTGATTTAGAGAAACACAAAAGGAGTTGTAGAGAATGTTTTACAGTTTCATGAGTAAGCGATCCACTTCCTGTCTTACACCACTGCGCCACTCGGGAGCCCAAATCCACAGGAACATACGTATACTGTCCAGCGCTGTATCCCCAGAGAAAAACCTCTACAGTGTGGCTCTACAGCAGAACTGGGTCTCACAGTGCTACTGAAAAGGTATTTCGAGGGGAGATCCAAAATAGAGAAAATGAAAGCAGTGAGAAACTGAGAGTGGGGTCTTACTGCTCTATACATGTTTTGTAGCATGAGAGCTGAGGATACTGGAGTCTACGTAGCCAACATTATCTTACAGAGGGCAGAGCACATCGTGGAGAGGATGCTAGCTGTCTGTTCTCACCGTATCCATGTCCACACCAGAGACAAATCTAAAGCATCCTAGAAACGTAACCAATCATTTCTGGGGGAAAAATACAAATGTAAAAAAGTGGTGGATAGAGCATTTTGGAAATAAACTCACTTCTAAGGTCTCAGGTGGTACTATGGATCCTGTCGGGACAATCATCACTGCCCCACAACAACCTATTGATGGTCAAAGTCCTCCAAAGCCCTCTCATTCAGGTACCAACAACATCAATTAGTTGCAAATCAATCGCATAGGGCTCTGTGTGGCATTGCCCTTGATGGTAATCATAATTGCAGTTCGCACAACTAGGAGGAACCGTCCACAAATAGAGGTGTCCTCTGGTATAGAGCTGTAAGTTTATACTCTAGAGCGAACAAACCATTCCTTCTCAGTCTGCATCCTAGCTTAGTGCCAGACTTACTCCACAGTACCTTTAATGAATGTGTACGACTAAGCGATTATTTGCTGATGCATTTGTGCTGACATAATAAATAAAGGCTTTGAAATAAAGAATTGAAATGTAGTGTATGTACAGTAAATGGTATCTACTCAATGGGTGATGACATTTCATATTTTACAAATAAATATATTATATTTCTGTTGTGAAGAAAGTATTTCTCTTGTCAATTACCCAAGCAGGGCAGAAATGTGATAAACTGACTTGTTAGAAAGGTGGCATCCTATGACGGCGCCACGTTGAAAGTCACTGAGCTCTTCAGTAAGGCCATTCTACTGCCAATGTTTGTCTGTGGAGATTGCATGGCTGTGTGCTGAATTATACACGTCAGCAACGGGTGTGGCTGAAATAGCCAAATCCACAAATTTGAAGGGGTGTCCACATACCTTTGTATATATAGTGTATCTGCCTCAAATAAATTGTACCTTTGCAAATTGGTCTGGTATTCCTGTATAAAGCACCATTCTGGTGTACTTTATTTTATTCCTCATGTTACTATTTTAAACTCTGCATCGTTGGGAACGGCTCGTAAGCAAGCATTTCACAGTAAAGTCTACACCAGTTGTATTCGGCACGTGACAAATCAAATTGTGGGTCCAAGTCCTTAAATGCCCTCCAATTAGTGTGTGTGTGAGTGTGTGCGTTTGTGTTGTGTGTATGGTGGAATGATTCTTGAATTTGCATCAATATTCTAATCATTTGTCTTTTGAACTGATATGTCATGAACCTTCAGACCACAGTGTGATATGTAATCCAAATCAACCACATTTTGATAGTAGTTATTGTAAATATCATCAGTGAAAGTTGTTTCACACCTCAGTTATATTTAACAGATACAAATTTGGGATATGAGTTTCTGACAATTACGGAAATGGCTTTTTGTTTAATTCCTACCTAATTTAGCCACGCTGTTGAGTGAAGAGGAGGAGAGAGATGCTGACAGTTTATTTCCCATGCCAATAAAGCTATGACTTTGCATTTTTACTCCTCATCAGAAGTCTAGGTGTCTAAATTGTATGGGGCCTTTCCCTGTGTGTGCTCTTACTACAGTCGTTTTACTTAAAGGCTTCGTCTCTGCCTCTACCACTAATGACAGGGTTAGTATCAGGGCATCCCCATACTACGTGTGGTATAAATATTTAAAAGTGGGCATAAGTGTTGAAAATATCAACATCGGTCCTTTCTCCATTCAAATCTTACCGTAACATTAGAATTATTCCACAGTACTGATGACGGATCAGCTCCTGGAGAGATGTTACTAACCTATGGCTGCAAATAGAATAATAGGAGGCGGCTAATTATGCTAAACCAATAAGAATGCACTACATCACAGATTGGGCACACCATTGCTGTCACACATCATGAAACACATTGAGGCAAAACAATTACAGACAGTAGCCTAGTCGCCAAAAAGAACATGAACTTATGCAATCATCTTTGTTTTCATTTGAAGCATACTTTTGAGATCTTCTGTGAATAAAGTGATGAGGAAGGGCAAAGCATCTCACGATGCACTTCGGCTGTTCGAATGTGTTTATTTGCTCTTAAGGGACTTTTGGAGGAGGTCCTTTATGATTGCTGAACCCATTTTGTCAAAGCCTGTAACATCTTATGTACAAGATGTATCAAAATTGATCGAGTTTGAGAGGCTCATCGACACTTTATGCAACAGTTCTGTGAGCGCTTTGCAAGGTGGTATGGAAAACAGCATTGCACACCAAATATGCACCTTCATAGCCACTTGAGGAAATGTGTTTTTGACCATGGTCCAGTATATGGTTTCTGGTGCTTTCCATTTGAGCGAGCAAATGGTTTCATAGGTAAACACAATTCCAACAATCGTATCATCTGTGTTCAGTCAATTAGAAAGGTTTTAACTGCCCAGGAGGTTATTAAGAACATGATCTGGCTAACTGACTTTGAAATATGAGAGATTTGTTACCGATGGTGAGCAATGTTCCCTCTAAGCTGCGCACCTACGCAGGCGTGCAGTAGCCCAGAGACTACCGTGCGACTCCCCCAGGACTGCTGAGCAGAAGAAATATCAGCCCATGGAGAGAAGCACTGAGATTGTACTTCACTCAACTTTCTAGAGGTTTCACTGTTAGTTAACACTCTCAACGTTTCCCTTTGCTGTTGCAATTGTGATCGAATCAATGCAATATTAGCCACTTTCAACGCAACACTCAGAAACAAAACTAACTATGTAAGAGATTTTGTTTTAGGCAGAACACATCGGCGTAGGATTCTATTGCATTGACACACAGGACTCAGCCCGTACTCTACACACTTATCAAGAAAACATCCCTGGTCATCCCTACTGCCTCTGATCTGGCGGACTCACTAAACACAAATGCTTTGTTTGTAAATTATGTATGAGTGTTGGAGTGTGCCCCTGGATATCCGTCAATAAAAAATAAATAAAACAATTGTGCCGTCTGGTTCGCTTAATCTAAGACATTTTAGCAATTCCATTTACATTTGATACTTAATATTATTTAAAACCAAAACCTTTTAGACTTTTACTCAAGTAAGGTAACTTTACTTTTACTCAAGTATGACAATTGAGTACTTTTTCCACCACTGCTAACCAGTCATTTGCCCCTGTTCAGAATGAAAGGGCATCAGTATACTTTTGGGCATCAATACGGCTGCTGGGTCTGTACAATGTTGATAACCATGGCCATGACTTGACCGAGTGATGGAGGTGCAACCCATGAATAGTCACAGCTATGCGGTAGTGGTTTCGGCTTTGCCTTAAATCCTTAGCTGTGATATAACCATGATTTGGCTCAACCTCGTTTGGCATTGCTTTATGATGGTACAATACCTTCTTCTAGAAATTAGTTCCAGTTAAAATGTTCAACATTGTTACCACAATTGTCTGTGTTTTGCTGAGGCTTAAAGTGTTAGACGCCTTACTTTTGCCTGAGTAAGTGCTTGGTGAACTGGAGTTCAGCAGTAATTGACTGAATCTTCTCGTTAGATGTCTGCTGTGCGCTAATTAACGACTCTTGTTCCAGTATTTGTGTTAGATGAAATCACATTAATAAAACATCTATTTCAACAAGCTCAAGGTCGTTAATTACAACAGCAGTTTCCCTCTCTTCCGTTTGCCACTAAGATAGGGAAGCGCTACACAGATATTTCCATTGTATTGCTATTATGACACCCTCATCCTGTGAGAGGTTTATGTAAAAAGTGTTATAGTCATTGTGAGAGGGAGGCAATGACACAACCATTGCTAGTGATCTTATACTGTAGTTTACCATTACATGACCCTATGATTTCCATTTCAACATTTGCAGTGCTACTTGGCTTTGTCTGAGAGATACTGTACTGTGTGAATTCTAAACTGTGCATTAGAAATGTGCAAATGAGATCAATCTAACATAATGTTATATCTGGAGGTCTCAAGACAGACGTTAGCTCTGTAAGATAATTTCCCATTTGCAGGTTTCAACTTGATGTCTGCAATCAGCCAGCTGGAGTGTGGCATATTACATTAGTCTGGCGTGCCCCCACAAGTCAAATGTATTCAGATCATTGATATACTGGTGTCACATCAATGTTGAGGTTCACCCTGGGAAAAAAGGGTGAGACAGTTCAAGGGGGGAGGAAGAAACGAGACACCATCGTATTTTAAAGCATCTTAAGATTCCAGCCTGATCGCTCCGACTACACATAACATAGTAGCTTTGTGTCCCTCCAATTCTGTAACGCCTACTCAACTCGCCGGCGTACTAACTAACGGCATGGTTTCTCACCTGCAAGTGTGGCACCTAGCAGCGTTCCGGTGTGTGAGCTACGGAGAGCCCTACCGGAGCGGTATGATGGCAATCCGGAGGGTTGTTGTGGTTTCATTCTCCAGTGTGATTTGTACTTTGGGGATCAACTGGTCCCGGACAGGGGGAAGGTAGCCACAATGACCTTGCTCCTCACCAGACACACCCTTGACTGGGTAACAGTTTTATGGAATAGCATCTCTGAGGAGCTCATGTCCCAGTTTTGAGCCATGTTCGACCATCCCGCAGAGGGGAGAGATGCGGGCGAGCAGATTTTGTGCCTGAGACAGGGGACGGGCACTATGCCTTGTTGTTCCGGACGGTGGCTGCGTCAAGTGGCTGGAACGGGCCGGCTCTCCGAACCTCTTTCTGTAGAGGTTTTCGGGCTGAGGTTCGGATGGAGCTGGCTTGCATTAGTTAAACATTGTTGCTGGACGCATTCATCACCTAATGACGGAAATGCCGGAAGACCTGCCTCAACCTCACCTGTGGAGCGACATCAGTGGAGAGCCCGGAGTGCACCCTTCAGCCCAACGTTCCCCGGGAGTACACGGACATCAACAAAGTCTTCTCCAGCGAGAAGGCAAAGTGTCTACCTCCTCACCGGTCCTGGGACTGTGCCATTGATCTACTATCCAGAGCTGCGCCCCCCCGGAACAGGATCTACCTGCTCTCTGTGGCCGAGTCTTCGGCGATGGAGAAATACATCACAAAGTCGCTGGAGCAGGGATACGTCTGCCGATCCAGCTCCTCTGGGGGACTTCGACCATGCATTGATTGCTGGGGCCTAAACGACGTGATGGTGAAGTTCCGGTACTTCAGTTAGTGCTAAACACGGCTGCTAGAATCTTGATTTGAACCAAAGAATTGGATCATATTACTCCCGTGCTAGCCTCTCTACACTGGCTTCCTGTTAAGGCTAGGGCTGCTTTCATGGTTGTACTGCTAACCTAAAAAACATTACATGGGCTTTCTCCTACCTATCTCTCCGATTTGGTCCTGCCGTACATACCTACACAAACGCTATTGTCACAAAACGCAGGCCTCCTTATTGTCCCTAGAATTTCGTAGCAAATGGAGGCAGGGCTTTCTCCTATAGAGCTACATTTTTACGGAATAGTCTGCCTATCCATGTGAGAGACGCAGACTCTGTCTCAACCTTTAAGTATTTACTGAAGACTCATAGGTCCTATGATTGAGTGTAGTCTGCCCCCCCCCCCATCTCAGCCTCCAGTATCTATTCTGCAATAGTCTATGTGCCGGGGGGCTAGGGTCAGTTTGTTATATCTGGTGTTATTCTCTTGTCTTATCCGGTGTCCTGTGTGAATTTATGTATGCTCCCTCTAATTCTCTCTCTCTCCTGCTCTCCCTCCCCTCCTGGAGAACTCTTCTGCCTCCGGCTATGGAACCCTGACCTGTTCACCGGACGTGCCACCTTGCCCCAGACCTGTTGTTTTAAACTCTCTCTACAGGACCTGCTATTTCAACATCTAAATGCCGGCTATAAAAATCCAAGTGACATTTACTCCTGATGTACTTACCTGTTGCAACCTCTACAGCAAATGTAATGATTATTAGATTGGAAAGCTGCCACGGTCATCCCCCTCTTCAAAGGAAGAGACACTCTAGACCCAAACTGTTATAGACCAATATCCATCCTGCCCTGCCTTTCTAAAGTTTTCGAAAGCCAAGTTAACAAACAGATAACTGACCACTTCGAATCCCACCGTACCTTCTCTGCTATGCAATCTGGTTTCCGAGCTGGTCATGGGTGCACCTCAGCGACGCTCAAGGTACTGAACGATATCATAACCGCCATCGATAAAAGACAGTACTGTGCAGCCGTTTTCATCGACCTGGCCAAGGCTTTCGACTCTGTCAATCACCGCATTCTTATTGGCAGACTCAACAGCCTTGGTTTCTCAAGTGACTGCCTTGCCTGGTTCGCTAACTACTTTGCAGACAGAGTTCAGTGTGTCAAATCGGAGGGCCTATTGTCCGATCCTCTGGCAGTCTCTATGGGGGTGCCACAGGGTTCAATTCTTGGGCCAACCCTTTTCTCTATATACATCAACGATGTCGCTCTCGCTGCTGGTGACTCTCTGATCCATCTCTATGCAGATGACACCATTCTGTATACATCTGGCCCCTCTTTGGATACTGTGTTTACTAACCTTCAATCAAGCTTCAATGCCATACAACACTCCTTCCGTGGCCTCCAACTGCTCTTAAACGCTAGTAAAACTAAGTGCATGCTTTTCTATCGAACGCTGCACGCACCCGCCCACCGGACTATCATCACTACTCTCGACGGATCCGAATTAGAATACGTGGACACCTACAAATACCTAGGCATCTGGTTAGACTATAAACTCAACTTCCAGACTCACATCAACCATCTCCAATCCAAAATTAAATCCAGAATTGGCTTCCTATTTCGCAACAAAGCCTCCTTCACTCATGCTGCCAAACATGCCCTTGTAAAACTGACTATCATACCGATCCTTGATTTCGGCGATGTCATTTACAAACTAGCCTCCAACACTCTACTTAGCAAATTGGATGTAGTCTATCACAGTGCCATCCGTTTTGTCACCAAAGCCCCATACACTACCCATCACTGCGACCTGTATGCTCTCGTTGGCTGGCCTTCATTATATATTCGTTGCCAAACCCACTGGCTCCAGGTCATCTATAAGTCTTTATTAGGTAAATCCCCGCCCTATCTCAGCTCACTGGTCACTATTGCAACACCCACCCGTAGCATGCGCTCCAGCAGGTATATCTCACTGGTCACCCCCAAAGCCAACACCTCCTTTGGTCGCCATTCCTTCCAGTTCGCTGCTGCCAATGACTGGAACGAATTGCAAAAATCATTGAAGCTAGAGGTTCCTATCTCCCTCAATAACTTTAAGCATCAGTTGTCAAAGCTGCTTATCGATCACTGCACCTGTATATAGCCCTTCTGTAAATAGCCCACACTACTACCTCATCCCCATATTTATTTTTGTTTATTTTTCACTAATCTTGCACTCCAGTATCTCTATTTGCACATCATAATTTGCACATCCTTCATTCCTGTGTTAATGATGATAATTCTGTAATTTATTTCACCACTATAGTCTATTTATTGTCCTACCTCCTAACCTTACTGCATTTTTGCACTACATTTTGCACTCTGTATATATATTTTTCTATTGTGTTTTTGACTGTTTGTTTAATGTGTAACTCTGTGTTGTTATTTGTCGCACTGCTTTGCTTTGTCTTGGCCAGGTCGCAGTTGCAAATGAGAACTTGTTCTCAACTGACCTACTTGGTTAAATAAAGGTGAAATAAAAAAAAAATAATATTTGACCCTGCTGGTCATCTTTGAACGTTTTAGCATTTTGGAGAAAGATCCTGCCTTAATGGCCATGTATTGCTATAATCTCCACCCGGGACAGCCAGAAGGGGACTGGCCACCCCTCAGAGCCTGGTTCCTCTCTAGGTTTCTTCCTAGGTTTTTGCCTTTCTAGGGAGTTTTTCCTAGCCACCGTGCTTCTACATCTGCATTGCTTGCTGTTTGGGGTTTTAGGCTGGGTTTCTGTATAGCACTCTGCTAATGTAAAACAGGCTTTATAAATACATTTAATTGAAGTTTGATTGACTTTAACAAAAGGATGTAAGTTGGTCGGGGAGTTTGCATGGATGGGCGTATAACGCAAAAGTCTAGCAACTCAAAGGTTGTGTGTTCGAATCACGTTGGGGACAAATTTAGCTAATATGCAACTTACTTAGTACTTTGCAACTACATAGGATATTAGCTAACCCCTAACCTAGCTAACGTTAACAACAAATTCGTAAGACATCTTATAAAATCTTATAAAAACTTTTGCTACAACTTCATAACATATCATATGAATTGGAGGACGTAACATATGCTAAATGGAAGGACACATAAAAGCATCCCAAATCATACCAATAGCCCTGAGTCCAGGTTAAACATCTTATTTCAAACATTTTTGTCTGTGTTTACACAATTCACTCCTTGTTGTATTGGGGCCTGTTATTTGTAGCTTTGAAATCAGTCACACACCCATATAGAGATGTGAGCTATATCACATAGCCTACATCTCTATGTGGGTGTGTGACTGATGTCAAAGACACAAACTTGCCGAGGCAAACCCACTGTACAACCATTGCTTTTCTCACCATGTGTGAACCGGCTTACCAGAGTCAGTATCATTCTCAGAAAGAAGGAGTAATTGATATGTTTGTTAAGAAAGAAATACAGAACCAAGCTTTCAGAATGCCTTAATAAAATAATAATACGGAATTAATTATCTTTGAATAGATAAAGGAGTTTATTGTTTAACACTGCACACAGTTTAAATACATCCTCTATATGCTATCATTCATAATCATAATGTTTTGCATAAGCAGTCTCTTATTTTTAGAGTTTCAAGTTTTTATTGTTTTGCTAATTGACATCTGGTGAGAATGTTGTCTTAAAAATCAAAAACTTTGAACTAAGTTTCTCCTCACAGCACAAACAGTCACTCCATCTCTCTCTCACACGCACACTCTCGCACACTCTCGCACACTCAGGCTCACAAACACAAACTATGTTGAGTGACTCAGGTGGGTGATGTGTGATAGATAAGCAGAATTCACCCATAGCTTCAATTTGGAAAATTTTATTCTTGGAGAACCACCGTTTTAAGTTAATATACATAATGCCAGAGAAAATGCTGAATAGTAGACCTGTCCTACTTTGAATTGTGTTCGAGTTATACCAAATGATTTTCCCATGCACTATCCTACTTCTCTCTATCCTACTCAGGGTGACACACTCCAGTCAGACAACATTGCTTTAAGTTAGCCTTTACCTGTAGTAGGACTTTACCTCCATTAAAAAGCCACCTGGCCAACAACCTCTCCTCACCCACTTTGAAAAGCTAGACTATGAGGTAACTGAACAACCTTTCTGACTTTGATTGACGTTATTGATTTGTCATGTTTTGAAGAACAGACACTGGAGCTCAGGGAATACATGTTCCAATCTATCTCCCCCTCTCTCTCTATCTGGTCAGGGTCTGCAAAGAGGTTCGTGTGCCCATGCACTCCTAGGTTTCCATGGTAACCCGAAATCCCCCTTGGAAGATGCAGGAGGCTCACAATATCCATTGTTATGTGTTGCACTGTATCATTTAACAGTGGAGGAATAGAGCATAGGGTTGGTTTACAGGTATAGGCATCTCTAATAGCAGATTCTGTATTTGTTTTGGTACTTTAAGATCTCTCTCTCTCTCTCCCCAGCAGGTTCTCTTATCTTCCTACCTCCCTCATTCTGGCCGTTCTCTCACTCTTTTTTCTGTCTCCCTTGCTCCGTCTTTACCTTATCTTTATTATACCAGTGTATCTTTCTTTGATATTTTCATCTTTTCCTCTCTGTCTCTCACTCTCCCTTCCCTCTGTCTCTGAGGCTTTCTCGCTAACTGCCGCACTGCGCTGCTGGTAGCAGAAGTATAGCCTCTCCTAACAGCTTGTGTATTCGCCTGAGGCAGAATAGCTCATGTCACTGCCTCGGCATAAGTGCAAACATTTCAGTGTAAGCAACAGCCTGTTGTATTCCTCTGAGTAACTGTATAACACTTCAAGACCAGGAGACACATGCACAGATATTAATACTTCATTTGGATTCACTTTATTTGAAGGTAAAAATGTGTCTAGAAATGTTGGTACAGTCACGAAGATATGAAGACACATGATACGTGACTGAGGCTATACCATCTTAGGTCTGTGCTTCGACTTCTCCAGGAATTTCCAATCCTTTGAAACAGTGGGGAGTACCAAAGCTTGATCAGTATAACTTTGCGTTACACATTTTGGTAACACTGATTAAACAAATTGTCCATAATTACACTGAATTGTTAATCTTCTCTAAGAGAGAGTCCCAGTATGACAGTTCATTCAATAACATAAATGAGGTCTGTACCAGTTAATTATCAACTTAATGGACCAGATAATCCGAGGCGTGACGTGCTTAGGGATCTCTGTGTAGGAGAAATACGTCTGAACATTTTGTTACTCAGCAATGGTTTGCTCATCCAACATTATTTTCTGTGCCACTCCAAAAGATGGTCATCTACACGAAACAATTGTAATCAGGGTATGAATATGGAGGAATCACAGCATCACACGGACCAATGTGTGTTAGTATTATGTTCTTATTGAAGACACGCTGGGCGTAATGAAACCATATCAAAACAATGGTACCCAGCCAAATCAAATCAAATCAAATGTTATTGGTCACATACACATGGTTAGCAAGTTGTTGTTATTGCGAGTGTAGTGAAAAGCCAGGGATGGACGTTAAGCCTATCTCTCCCTGTAGCCCTCCAGTTGTAAGTTAAGGAGAGGTAGTCAAATAAGAACATTTGGTAGCCAGGCCATCTTTCCAGATTTATGGCGTGTGTGACAGGGAGGGCCACTGGTGATTAACGCTGCCATCCCTCATTGCCGTGGCGACACTCGGACTCTGACACAATCTTTTGGGTAATCACAGCTCAATCAGCACGGCGCCGAATGTCACACCGTCACCACCATCTGTCATCCACAGCAACACCATGTTATCAGTCACTTGGTTCTAAGACAGGGCCAGGTCAAGCACCAACAATAGGTTGCTGCTGTCACATAGCCTCCCATACACAACGGGGATGTCTCTTTTTACCTCTCCTTCACAAACTCCTCCGTATACAAGCAAATACAGTGCTAATCATAGGGGATGACAGACCATCATTCCTCTGTCTTCAAAATTATAGGTTTTTAATGAATGTGCAAAAGTACAATGTAAATCATTTCAAAGACACTGCCCTATAGGGTCAAGTAATTATGAATTTATAATAACAAAACATAAATGAGGAAGTTGCACATACTGTAGAAACAGCTGATCTCTCAATACGGGCTAAAATCACCCACAATAGCTGATCTCAATTGCAACCATTACTGGCCATCATATTACTGCTTCCTAAAGCTTATGTCAGTGTTAGCTGTTAGGGCAGGATTCAATCCATATCGCAGAAGTATCGCGATAATTTACATTTGCACCCCAAATGCAGGTGTGCCAAGTTTGGCATTTCTTAATCCATTTTAGAATAACGCTGTAACGTAACAAAATGTGGAAAAAGTCTTGTGGTTTGAATACTTTCTGAATGCACTGTATATACAGTATATGCATATTTTCTAAAGGTCTCTCTTGATCAAAACATCTGCCCCCTCCTCTGTGAACGTCACACAGAGCTCTGAACTCGTTAGGAACTTGCCTTTCATGTCATATTCATCTTGTCCAATATTCTAAACACGTTTTTGTTTAGAATATTAGATTAATGGCTATAAATTGATCTCTAAATGCGCTAGGGTATAAGGATTGCAGGGGTGTATTTTGTCAGTGGCTGTGACATCGGGTTCAGCCATGAGTTGATGGACAGTCGGAAGAGAGAATTGAATGGTAGGAGGGACATCCCAGCTTCAAGTGGTTTCAGATTTCACATGCTATGTCAAAATATACTATTTTGTCCATGGGAGCCTGGGCTTTTGCTCAATACAAACCACTTTGAACTACGGTGTCCACAGATCAATTAATAAGCTAAAATGTTGGTCGGAACCGGTACCAGAACCACGCAGGTCCCTTAAACAGGGGACAACATTGCAGCTGTAATGGAGGTTTGATTACTTAGAAAGTTAGCAAGCCAGTGAGGCAAGGCAAAAAATAGAGCTAGATAAAGCCAGAATATACTTGTTGAACATAGATATAGCCATCAATCTTGCATGTTTTCATAGTCATCACTCACTCACTGTTTAGTTTGTCAAGGTCCTGACATCAGCGTTAGCTATCCTGCTTCAGAACTTGTTGTTGCGGCGAGGATGCGAGCGCATCACTCGAACCTGACAATTGCTTGTAAACAAGAAATGGCTCTATAGATTGAGAGAGAGAGAGAGAGAGAGTGAGAGAGAAGTGAGACAGATAGACATAGAGAGACACTGCAAGACAGAGAGACAGCGAGAGGGGAGTGAGTCTTATCAAGGGCATTAATATGGAGTTGGTCCCCCCTTTGCTGCTATAACAGCCTACACTCTTCTGTGAAAGCTTCCCACTAGATGTTGGAACATTGCTGCGGAGACTGGCTTCCATTTAGCCACAAGAGCATTAGTGAGGTCGGCACTGATGTTGGGTGATTAGGCCTGGCTCGCAGTCAGCGTTCCAATTCATACCAAAGGTGTTTGATTGGGTTGAGGTCAGGGTTCTGTGCAGGCCAGTTCTTCCACACCAATCTCTACAAACCATTTCTGTATGGACCAGCTTTGTGCACGGGGCATTGTCATTCTGAAAAGTTGGAAGTACAGAATTGTCTAGAATATCATTGTATGATGTAGCGTTAAGACTTCCCTTCACTGGAACTAAGGGGCCTAGCCCAAACCATGAAAAACTGCCACTAATTTGAAGGGGTGTCCACATACTTTTGTATATGCAGTACCAGTACCAAGTTTGGACACACCTCATTCAAGGGTTTTTTCTTTATTTGTTTGACTATTTTCTACATTGTAGAATAATAGTGAATACATCAAAACTGTTAAAATAACACATATGGAATCATGTAGTAACCAAAAAAGTGTAGCTGCTATCTATCTATCTATCTATCTATCTATCTATCTATCTATCTATCTATCTATCTATCTATCTATCTATCTATCTATCTATCTTTTCACTGAATCTCCATTTGGATATTTGTAAACAATTAGGCTGAGGAAATATAAGCTAGTGCTAATGATCATCAGCCAGCAGAAAATAGGAGCATTGTGTCTTGATTGGCTCAATGTTCTGTCATTCATGGAGACCTTGCGCAATCACTTTTAAGTCCTTAGTAAAGGTGGACATCCAACATTTCAGCCCTGTTTCTCAAACTTGACACTAATGTACTTGTCCTCTTTATCAGTTGTGTACCGGGGCCTCCCACTCCACTTTCTATTCTGGTTAGAGCCAATTTGTGCTGTTCTGTGAAGGGAGTAGTACACAGCGTTGTACGAGATCTTCAGTTTCTTGGCATTTGCTCGCATGGAATAGCCTTAATTTCTCAGAACAAGAATAGACTGATGAGTTTCAGAAGAAAGATCTTTGTTTCTGGCCATTTTGAGCCTGTAATCGAACCCACAAATGCTGATGCAGCAGATACTCAACTAGTCTAAAGAAGGCCCGTTTTATTGTTTCTTTAATCAGCAGTTTTCAGCTGTGCTAACATAATTGCAAAAGGGTTTTCAAATGATCAATTATCATTTTAAAATGATAAACTTGGATTAGCTAACACAACGTGCCATTGGAACACAGGAGTGATGGTTGCTGATAATGGGCCTCTGTACGCCTATGTAGATTTTCCTTAAAAAATCTGCCGTTTCCAGATACAATTGTCATTTACAACATGAACAATGTCTACACTGTATTTCTGATCAATTTGATGTTATTTTAATGGACAAAAAATTTGCTTTTCTTTCAGAAACAAGGAAACTTTTGAACGATAGTGTATCTTTATTTAATTTTCTAAAATATTTTGTCTCTGTGTTTCATGATTTTCCTTCAATTCACAAGAGGCTGAATGTATCTCACTGGACAAAGTATCCGAGCAAGCGAAACAGCGCCCCTCTGTCTCTATATGTGTAGCACATCTATCTGATGCTGTCAGGTCAAAAAGAGTATGATATTGTTGCCACTCTTAGCATTGAATGCAAGAGAAGCCAGCGAGCATTTGGCATCCCTTCATAAGTAAATATAAAATAATAGCCAATCAGCTTTGAGCTAAACTGAGTGAGCTCAACTGTGAATGGACCTGGCGCACCCAAAAAAAATGTCAAGTGAAGCCAGTTTGAATTAGGCTTCACACCAATCATATCAAAAGCCAAATGGCATTGACAGAAAAATGTTTTGTTGTTGCATCTCGTTGTGTTGTTGTCCTCCGGTGGCTAGCTAGTTAACAAGCTAAAATTGTCCCTTTCCTAAATTAGCCATGGATAGAAATAGGGATTTGGTCTTACTTAATTCTCCGTATTGGGCAATGATTATAACGGTGATTCTGATCCAATCATAAATTAATTAATTGTGCCCCTGGCCTGAGTGGATGGAAGTTCAATATGAAGCTAGATGTAGTAGGCTAATGTTAACTAGCTGGCTCGTCGTTGCCCATGAAAGGAAGTTAGGCTAGCGAGCAAGCAGTTTTCTCAGGTAGCCTAGGACAACAAAAACTAAAAGCGTGTACTGTATGACAGAGTCTCACAATTTCGACAACATGAAAGAGAGGAGAATGGCATGGCGTTTCTCTACAAGTAGGGGGTGAGGTAACATGTTTTTCTACTTACTTACATACCCAAGTACCTCTACTGTACACCACGTAGGCCAGATGGGAGGAATAGGTGATACCAGATGCTTGTCTTATTCAGCCGCTGATGGTTCAACCTGTCACTCTCACACAGTCTGAGTGACACCTTAGAGCCAACAAAAAAACAATCCTTTCTTCACTCATCCATCGACCTGACCGCTACCTCCCTCCACATTCACAGAGTTAACGCTTGTAATGGTGTGTTTTCATATCGTTTGACGTAGAAGGCAAACAAAGCATGACATTGACTGTTGAATACCATATAAGCATAACTCCTCACTGTGCGTATGCGTACTTTAAAAGAATCTGACTCGCTTGCAGTGACATTTGAAAAACATGGATATGGATATGCCTGTTACACTGTCTGCATGAGTGGTACTACACTGGGTAATGCATTTCCCCTAGAAACATGTAACATATCTGAACACCCCACTGTACAACAAGCACTTGCTTAAAATACTGTATGTACAAATTGTCACTATTATCTTGCAATAGGGACCCATCTCAAAGCTGCATTATTATGTTAAATAATAGAAGAGCCGGCATGACCGACTCGGCTGTTATTGGATTTGAGCTGAAAGCACACAGGCTCAAGGCATTCTGGGATAGATGAGGTGAGTGGATACCTGTGAAAAGTTTACTAACGTGGTAACAAAGGGATACCACTTATGCAGCACATCTGAAGGTTAATAAACTCTCGGTATGTGTGTGTGTGTGTAGTGTAGGGTGGACAAAGTGATATTCACTTAGGGGATAGGGAATCACTCTGGGATCAGGTGGAAGTGGTCTGACGGTTTGTGTTAGCAATCCTACCCTTGAGAAAATGTATTTGGTTATTGGTTTCTTTAATTTAGCCAGCTAGCCCAGTAGCTAACTGGCTAAACCAACATGGTATTGATCCACTTAGATAGATAGGTGCACACAAGACCTCTGTCACTTCTTCATTCCATTGCAGTTTAAGGAGTTGGTATTTTATAAACCTCTGGGTTCACAGAAGACAATGAATTGGTGCCCTGCAACACACACACAGTGCCAGGATACTTGACAGAGAGATAGAGCCTGCTCATCCTCCCAGGGATGCTAAGCTGCAGATTTTCTAATAGAAACTCAGTAAATGTTCCCATGCAGTATTCATAGAGGTACACATAAAAGCTTTATTGTCCTGGCTCATCTTCAGGAGACTTTTATGATGCTAATGTATTCATTCAGTGGGCTGTGTTTTCATTGGTCGGCTGAGAGATTTCACGGTTATTATGTTTAGGTTGGTAATTGAGGCGGTTAAAGTCTTGTGTGACTGCACAGGACAGTAAACGCAGTCAGAGCCAAAGAAAGAACTGAGTCTCTCACCCTGCGACAGCCAGGGCACAAAAAGAGCTCGTAACTCACGACATTAGACAAATGATCTATGTTTTATCACGTCTTTTGGCATTAAACGCCTGTAAGCTTAATGGACCTGTGTATCTGATGACAAAGGATTGTTCCATTCTTTTTTAAGAATCATTCTAGTATAACTGCTGGCTTGTAGAAGGGTGAAAGAGATAGGGAGATTATAAAAATAGTGTGGAGAGAGAGGGAAGGGAGAGGAAGAGAGAGACAAGGCAAAATTAGTGGAAAAAAGAAAGAAAGAGACAAAGAAGGGGTAGAGAGAGAAAAATAGTGTCTGGTGGGGAGAGAAAGAGAAAGAGAAAGAAAGAGAGAGACACAGAGAGTAGGAGAAAGAACAGCTGCCAAATGTCTTTACCTGCCCATTGTTATCTGTGTAAATTGAGATGAATTTCCTCTGCACAGACTAGATGTAACATAGTATTTAGAAAAATACCAAACTTTTTACCCCTTTTTTGTGGTATCCAACTGGTAGTTACAGTCGGGAGCCATGCTTCCTTCGAAACACAACCCTGCCAAGCCGCACTGCTTCTTGAAACACTGTTCGCTTAACTTGGAAGCCAGCCGCACCAATGTGTCGGAGGAAACACCGTCCAACTAACAACCCGAAGACAGCTTGCAGGCGCCCGGCCCGCCACACAGAGTCGCTAGAGCACGATGAGACAAGGAAATTCCGGCCGATCAAACTCTCCCCTAACCCAGACGACGCTAGGACAATTGTGCGTGACGCCTCAGCACTGTGATGGAGTGCCTTAAAATGCTGCGCCACTCAGGAGGCCCTAGATGTAACATAGTAAACAGAAATCCGGAATATTGAAATTAGTATGATACAGCGGGTGAAATAAGTATTGAACACTTCACCATTTTTCTCAGTAAATATATTTCCAAAGGTGCTATTGACATGACATTTTCACCAGATGTTGGTAACAACCCAAGTAATCCATACATACAAAGAAACCAAAACAAATAAGTTCAGAAATTAAGTTATGTGTAATAATGTGAAATGACACAGGGAAAAAGTATTGAACACATGAAGAAAGGGAGGTGCAAAAAGGCATGGAAAGCCAAGACAACAGCTGAAAACTATCAGTAATTAAAAAGCAATCCAGCCCCCTGTCAGTGCAAATTAATATCAGCTGGTTCAGTCCCAACTGATGGCCTACAAAAAGGTCTCATTGCCAAGGTGTCACACAAGACACATCTCATGATGGGTAAAAGCAAAGAGCTGTCTCAAGACCTTCGCAACCTAATGGTTGCAAAACATAATGATGGCATTGGTTATAGGCGCATTTCTAAGGTTCTGAATGTTCCAGTGAGCACTGTTGGGGCCATAATACGGAAGTGGATAGACAATCATTTCACCATAAATTTGCCTCGACCAGGTGCTCCTCGCAAGATTTCTGACAGAGGAGTGAAAATAATAATCAGAAGAGTTGTCCAAGAGCCAAGGACCACTTGTGGAGAGCTTCAAAAAGACCTGCAATTAGCAGGTACTGTTGTCTCAAAGAAAACAGTAATTAATGCACTCCACCGCCATGGCCTGTATGCACGCTCACCACGCAAGACTCCATTTCTGAAAAAAAAGCATGTTGAAGCTCGTTTAAAGTTTGCTGCACAACATTTGGAAAAGCCAGTGAAATACTGGGAGAATATAGTGTGGTCAGATGAGAGCAAAATTGAACTGTTTGAATGTCATAATACACACCATGTTTGGAGGAGAAATGGCACTGCACATCACCCTAAAAACACCATACCAACAGTGAAGTTTGGAGGTGGGAACATCATGGTGTGGGGCTGCTTTTTAGCAAATGGTACTGGCAAACTTCACATAATTGAAGGAAGGATGAATGGGCAAATTTAGCCAGACATTCTTGACAAAAATCTGCTGCCATCTACCAGGATGATGAAGATGAAACGAGGGTGGACATTTCAGCAAGACAATGATCCCAAACACACAGCCAAGGAAACTCTCAATTGGTTTCAAAGAAAGAAAATAAAGCTGCTAGAATGGCCCAGCCAATCACCTGACTTAAATCCCATTGAAAATCTATGGAAAGAACTGAAGATCAAGATTCATAGAAGAGGCCCACGGAACCTTCAAGATTTGAAGACTGTTTGTGTGGAAGAATGGGCCAAAATTACACCAGAGCAATGCATGCGACTAGTTTCTCCATACAGGAGGCGTCTTGAAGCTGTCATTACCAACAAAGGCTTTTGTACAAAGTATTAAATAAATATTCACATTTCACATTATTACACATAACTTAATTTCTGAACTTATTTGTTTTGGTATATATGGATTACTTGGGTTGTTACCAACATCTGGTGAAAATGTCATGTCAATAGCACCTTTGGAAATATATTTACTGAGAAAAATGGTGACGTGTTCAATACTTATTTCACCCGCTGTATGTTACGTTGGTATGGTTACATAAGACAGAATGTTACTTAGTAGGGTGGTTGATTGGTCGGTACTTAGCATGTAAGCTAACCCTTCCCCTAACCTTAACTTTTTAACCTAACTCCTAACCCTAACCTTAACCCCGACCTTATCCCTAACCTTAACCCTAAGTTTAACTCCTAACCCCTAGCCTAGATAATGTTAGCCACCTAGCTAATTTTAGCATTAGCCACCTAGCTAATTTTAGCCACAACAAATTGTTATTCATAACATATCAAATTTCGTAAATTCGTAACATATTGTATGAATTGCAATTGGCAACATATTGCATGAATTCATAACATATCATACGGATTGTAATTTGTAACATATCATACGAAATGGATTATGGACATCCACAAATTATTATATACCATACGAACATTTCATAATAATTGGAGTGTTACTATGTTATGTCTACCGGAGTCCAGGTTGGCACAGGTGACTGTCACACCAGCCTTCGCTTTGGCTCCCCCTCCTGTTCAGCTCAGGCGTTTGGTGTCGCCGGCCTTCCAGCTGCTGCCGAACCTGCTGCTGGCAAACGCCCTTCACTCATCAACCCCAGACTTGTAACACCTGGTTCCGATCCCCACTCTATCACTGCATATACCGTATTCTCCCTCTGTCATTTGTCTTTGTCCGTCATTGTAAATGTTACTTGTTTTCCTGAGAGGAATCTCTCCTACTATTTCCTGAGTACATTATATTTTGCACTTCGGGTTTCGTCCCGTTTTGATCTTTGGTGCTTAAATACAGTCAGTAGTTCTAAACCTGGGACTGCCTCCTGCCTACTCCTCTCTACACTTGTGACAATGACCAGGCAAAAGTTCAGTAACATAGGAATTAAATTGATAAAGGAAATACAAAAAGGTACAAAGTGTGACAATAGCTAGGTTTCCATCCAATTGGCCACAGATTTTCATGTAAATATTCTAGAATCCGCATAAAGAAAATATGTGCATTGTCCCACCAGTGGTATGTTTCCACCAAATGGACTAGTTGCATGGACTCACTCTGTGTGCAATAATAGTGTTTAACATGCTGACTCCCTCATCTCTGTACTCCACACATACAATTATCTGTAAGATCTCTCAGTCGAGCAGTGAATATCAAACACAGATTCAACAACAAAGAAGGGCATCTATTGGTAGATAGGTAAAAAAAAAAACAGACATTGAATATCCCTTTGAGCACGGTGATGTTATTAATTACACTTTGGATGGTGTATCAATACACCCAGTCACTACAAAGATAAAGGTGTCCTTCCTAACTCAGTTGCCGGAGAGGAAAGAAACACTCAGTGATTTCACCATGAGGACAATAGTGACTTTAAAACAGTTACAGAGTTGAATGGCTGTGATAGGAGAAAACTGAGGATGGATCAACAACATTGTACTGAATAAACATATTCCAAAAGATGCATCCTGTTTGCAATAAGGCACTAAAGTAAAACTGCAAAAAATGTGCCAAAGAAATAAACATGTCTTGAATACAAAGCATTATGTTCGGCCAAATCCAACACAACACATTACTGAGTACCGCTCTTAATATTTTCAAGCATTGTGGTGGCTACATCATGTTATGGGTATGCTTGTCATCGACAAGGACTAGGGAGAAGCTGAATAGAGCTAAGCACATGCAAAGTCCCAGAGGAAAACCTGGTTCAGTCTGCTTTCCAACTGACACTGGGAGACAAATTCACCTTTCAGCAGGACAATAACCTTAAACACAAGGCCAAATTGAGTTTATTGTTTATTGTTTATTGTTAAAAGGATCCCCATTAGCTGTCACCAAAGTAAACAAGCTAGTCTTCCTGGGGTCCACAAAAAGTTGCTTACCAAGATTGTGTCCTGGTTACAGTTTTGACTTAAATCGGCTTGGAAATCTATAGCAAGACTTGAAAATGATTGTCTAGCAATGATCAACAACCAATCTGACAGAGCTTGAAGAAATATTGTATAATCCAGATGTGCAGAGCTACTAGAGACATACCCAGAAAGACACAGCTGTTATCGCTTTGAAAGGGGATTCTAACATGTACCCAGGGGGGTAAATACTTACAGTTGAAGTCGGAAGTTTACATACACTTAATTTGAAGTCATTCAAACAAATTTTTCAACCATTCCACAGATTTCATGTTAACAAACTATAGTTTTGGCAAGTCTGTTAGGACATCTACAGTCGTGGCCAAAGGTTTTGAGAATGACACAAGTATTGGTCTCCACAAAGTTTGCTGCTTCAGTGTTCTTAGATCTTTATGTCAGTAGTTACTATGGTACACTGAAGTATAATTGCAAGTATTCCATAAGTGTCAAAGGCTTTCATTGACAATGACATTCAGTTTATGCAAAGAGTCAATATTTGCAGTGTTGACCCTTCTTTTTCAAGACCTCTGCAATCTGCCCTGGCATGCTGTCAATTAACTTCTGGGCCACATCCTGACTGATGGCAGGCCATTCTTGCATAATCAATGCTTGGAGTTTGTCAGAAATTGTGGGTTTTTGTTTGTCCACCCGCCTCTTGAGGATCGACCACAAGTTCTCAATGGGATTAAGGTCTGAGGAGTTTCCTGGCCATGTACCCAAAATGTTGATGTTTTGTTCCCCGAGCCACTTAGTTATCACTTTTGTGCTCCATCATGCTGGACAAGGCATTGGTCGTCACCAAACTGTTCTTGGATGGTTGGGAGAAGTTGCTCTCGGAGGATGTGTTGGTACCAGTCGTTATTGATGGCTGTGTTCTTAGGCAAACTTGTGAGTGAGCCCACTCCCTTGGCTGAGAAGCAACCCCACACATGAATGGTCTCAGGATGCTTTACTGTTGGCATGACACAGGACTGATGGTAGCGCTCACCTTGTCTTCTCCGGACAAGGTGTTTTCCGGATGGCCCAAACAATCGGAAAGGGGATTCATCAGAGAAAATGACTCTACCCCAGTCCTCAGCAGTCCAATCCCTGTACCTTTTGCAGAATATCAGTCTGTCCCTGATGTTTTTCCTGGAGAGAAGTGGCTTCTTTGCTGCCCTTCTTGACACCAGGCCATCCTCCAAAAGTCTTCGCCTCACTGTGCGTGCAGATGCACTCACACCTGCCTGCTGCCATTCCTGAGCAAGCTCTGCACTGATGGTGCCCCGATCCCGCAGCTGAATCAACTTTAGGAGACGGTCCTGGTGCTTGCTGGACTTTCTTGGGCGCCCTGACGCCTTCTTCACAACAATTGAACCTCTCTCCTTGAAGTTCTTGATGATCCGATAAATGGTTGATTTAGGTGCAATCTTACCAGCAGCAATATCCTTGCCTGTGAAGCCATTTTTGTGCAAAGCAATGATGACGTCACGTGTTTCCTCGCAGGTAACCATGGTTGACAGAGGAAGAACAATGATTTCAAGCACCACCCTCCTTTTAAAGCTTCCAGTCTGTTATTCTGACTCAATCAGCATGACAGAGTGATCTCCAGCCTTGTCCTCAACACTCTCACCTGTGTTAACGAGACAATCATTGACATGATGGCAGCTGGTCCTTTTGTGGCAGGGCTGAAATGCAGTGGAAATGTTTTTGGGGGATTAAGTTAATTTTCATGGCAAAGAGGGACTTTGCAATTAATTGCAATTCATCTGATCACTCTTCATGACATTCTGGAGTATATGCAAATTGCCATCATCAACACTGAGGCAGCAAACTTTGTGGAGACCAATACTTGTGTCATTCTCAAAACTTTTGGCCACGACTGTACTGTAAACAATTGTTTACAGACAGATTATATCACTTATAATTCACTATAATCACAGTGGATCAGAAGCTTACATACATTGTGCCTTTTAACAGCTTGGAAAATTCCAGAAAATGATTCCATGGCTTTAGAAGCTTCTGATTGACTAATTGACATTATTTGAGTCAATTGGAGGTGTACCTGTGGATGTATTTCAAGGCCTACCTTCAAACTCAGTGCCTCTTTGCTCGACATCATGGGAAAATCAAAAGAAATCAGCCAAGACATTTAAAAGGCACTAAAAGAGTCTGGTTCATCCTTGGGAGCAATTTCCAAATGCCTGAAGGTACCACGTTCATCTGTACAAACAATAATACGCAAGTATAAACACCATGGGAAGAAGCCACTGCTCCAAAACCGCCATAAAAAAGCCAGACTAAGGTTTGCAACTGCACATGGGGACAAAGATTGTACTTTTTGGAGAAATGTCCTCTGGTCTGATGAAACAAAAATCTAACTGTTTGGCCATAATGATCATCGTTATGTTTGGAGGAAAAAGGGGGAGGCTTGCAAGCCGAAGAACATTTTGAATAAATTAGCAAACATTTCAAAAAAACTGTTTTTGCTTTGTCATTATGGGGTTTTGTGTGTAGATTGAGGAAAAAAAATCAATTTAATATATTTTAGAATAAGGCTGTAACATAACAAAATGCGTATACATAGAGTGAGTGTACAAAACATAAAAGACCCCTTTCTAATATTGAGTTGCACCCCCCACCCTTATTTGAGCTGTTCTTGACATAATATGGACTTGGTCTTTTACCAAATAGGGCTATCTTCTGTATACCACCCCTACCTTGTCACAACACAACTGATTAGCTCAAACGCATTAAGAAGGAAAGAATTCCACAAATGAACTTTAACAACGCACACCTGTTAATTGAAATGCATTCCAGGTGACTACCTCATAAGATGGTTGAGAGAATGCCAAGAGTGTGCAATTCTGTCATCAAGGCAAAGAGTGGCTACTTTGAAGAATCTAAAATCTAAAATATATATTGATTTGTTTAACACTTTTTTGGTTACTACATGATGATGTGTTAGTTCATAGGCTCACTATTATTCTACAATGTAGAAAATATAAAAAAATTAAGAAAAACCTGGAATGAGTAGGTGTGTCCAAATTTAAGACTGGTACTGTATTCATACCCCTTGATTTATTCCACATTTTGTTACTGGGTACGGCTTCCCTGAGACGGTTTCTGACAGTTTGTGCAGGAATTCTTCAGCAAACACACAGTTTCATCAGCTGTCCAGGTGGCTGGTCTCAGACGATCCCACAGGTGAAGAAGCTGGATGTGGAGGTTCTGGGCTGGCGTGGTTACACATGGTCTGCGGTTGTGATGCCGGTTGGACATACTGCCAAATTGTCTAAAACGACGTTGGAAGCGGCTTATGGTAGAGAAATGAACATTCAATTCACTGGCAACAGCTCTGGTGGACATTCATGCATTCAGCATGCCAATGGCAAAACTTGAGACATCTGTGGCATTGTGTTGTCAACAAAACTGCACATTTCATAGTGTCCTTTTATTGTCCCCAGCACAAGGTACACCTGTGTAATGATCATGCTATTTAATCAGCTTCTTGATATGCCACACCTGACAGGTGGATGGATTATATTGGCAAAGGTTAAATGCTCACTAGCAGGGATGTAAACTACTAACGGTCTCATATAAAATCTTAGTTAGGGGTGTTGAGTCATTGCATGAGCTAATACAGCTCTCCTGAGTCTGCTCTCTGTACTGTTCTCTCTCTCTCTCTCTCTCTCTCTTCAGTACCTGAGCCAGGAAGATAATTAAATGACAGTAAATAGCACTCAGTTACATTACCTCATGAGAAATGTCTTTCTTCCTATTATTTTCAGTGGCATGTCTATTTCCACAATCCATGCCCAACTTTGACGAGATCACACATATGGTTGAATAAAGGAAAACTTCACACATTTACACTGTCCAATGGCACATGCTGTCTTTTTAACTCCCTCTGCCTCTCCATTAAACAGGTTGGTAAATGCTGGACTCTTTCAGACACACACCACATCACATCAGTTAATTAAGTAGGTGAGTAGACGTGAGCCTACTCTATACGACTCCATTACATCTTCACAGCTGAGAAGGTCAGTGGGGATTGGATGAGATGTGTTCATGTCCTTGAAGGTCACAAGTGTTATGAAGATAACATATAAGGAGGAACCGAAATGTCAGTGCTCCCTTATTCCCCCAGGGAGACATACAGTGCCTTCGGAAAGTATTCAGACCCCTTGTCTTTTTCCACATTTTGTTACGTTACAGCTTTATTAAAAAATGTATTAAATAAATAACTTTTCTCATCAATCTACACTCAATACTCCATAATGACGAAGCAAAAACAGTTTTTTAGATTTTTTAAAAATAGATTAAAAATAAGAAAACACAAAAACAAAATTTACATAAGTATTCAGAAATTTGCTATGAGACTTGAAATTGAGCCCAGGTGCAAATCATCCTTGAGATGTTTCTACAACATGATTTGGAAAGGCACACACCTGTCTGTATAAGGTCCCACAGTTGACAGTGAATGTCAAAGGTCAAAGGAATTGTCCGCAGAGCTCCGAGACAGGATTGTGTCGAGGCACAGATCTGGGGAAGGGTACCAGAAAATGTCTACAGAATTTAAGGTCCCCACAAATACAGTGGCCTCCATCATTCTTAAATTGAATAAGTCTGGAACCACCAAGACTCTTCGTAGAGCTGGCAACCCGGCCAAACTGACCAATCGAGGGAGAAGGGCCTTGGTCAGGGAGGTGACCAAGAACCTGATGGTCACTCTGTCAGAGCTCTAGAGTTCCTCTGTGGAGATGGGAGAAACTTCCAGAAGGACAACCATCTCTGCAGCACTCCACCAATCAGGCCTTTATGGTAGGCTGGCCACATGGAACCCACTCCTCAGTAAAAGGCCCATGACAGCCCACTTAGAGTATGCCAAAAGGCACTTAAAGACTCTCAGAACATGAGAAACAACATTCTCTGGTCTGATGAAACCAAGATTGAACTCTTTGTCCTGAATGCCAAGCGTCACGTCTGGAGGAAACATGGCACCATCCCTGAAAACCTGATCCAGATCGCTCAGGACCTTAGACTGGGGCGAAGGTTTACCTTCCAACAGGACAACAACCCTAAGCATACAGCCAGGGACAAGTCTCTGAATGTCCTTGAGTGGCCCAGAGAGAGCCCGGACTTGAACCCTATTGAACATCTCTGGATGTTCTCTGAAAATAGCTGTGCAGAAACGCTTGTAGCGTCATACCCAAGAAGACTAGATGCTGTAATCACTGCAAAAGGTGTTTCAAGTGTCCGAAATGTTATGTAAATGTGATATATATTTTTTTTTTTTTGTAATAAGTTTGCCAAAATTTCAAAAAACATCTTTTAGATTTGTCACTATGAGGTATTGTGTGTAGATTGATGAGGAAAATAAACCATTTTTATCCATTTTTGAATAAGGCTGTATTGTAACATAATGTGTAAAAAGACACAGGGTGTGAATACTTTCCGAAGGCACTGTACATACTTTGAGTTTAGTTGAATTTAGCCAGTAGATGGTTGGTTGGATGGATGGATGGGGGACGTTTAACCCAGAAATCAAATCAGTCAGGAAGGCCCAACCTTCCTTCTATATTCTACTGTATCTTTCTTCCTCTGAGTTTGGGTGGGTCCACAGCTCATTTGCGTATAGAAGACAACACTTCATCTAGAGTGGGGAGAATTATGAAAAGTGTCAGCTCCCTACAGCTCATCTCAATATCCAACCCCTCTCTCCACATTACCTCTTGTCTGCAGTGGCAGGGATCTAATGACATAATTTGTCACAACTACCCCCTTTTTCTAGTCCCAGACGCTTCGCTCCACAGAGCTCCAGCTGCCCCTTGTTCAGGGGCAGAACAACAGATTTTTATCTTGTCAGCTCGGGGATTCGATCCTGCAATCTTCCAGTTACGGGCCCAACACTCTAACCACTAGGCTACCTGCCACCCCTGAACCCCTCTAACCACTAGGCTATCATGTTGTGCCTGCATTAATCACATACCAGAACACAGCTAGCATGAAACAATTATTACTGTACAGGCAAAACATATAGCCAGAGATGAGTCTCATTTTATCGTATGTGACCGATCGGCTCGATAATTTGAAATTGTTTTTTCATTGGATAAAAGAAGAGACTCAGATATAGAAAATTGTATATCATACACTGCAGTAGAGGAACAATTTGGAAGTAATTCTGCTTTGAAAGTTGAGAAACTTGTAACCTCACTTTTGAGAAAATAGATGTTTTAATGTTTTGGTGCACCTACTGCATGTGAGGCCATGTACTAAACAACCAAAGCTTTCAATTCATTTGTTAAAATTGAGAGTGTTTCGCTCTCGGAGCGTTCAGAGCGCACACTGGACTCTCTGGACGAGGAGTAGGGTTGATTCGAGCGTTCTGATCTAACAACAGCAGTCAAGCACCCAAGCTAACTGGCATAAATGAGAGAACAGCTCACTCTGACCATTTTACTCACCCTAGCAGAGCTGGTTAGGCTGTTTTCATTTTATCCAGAGCGTTGGTGACTGCAACTGTGCTGCTGGTAACAATTTAATCATTATTTTTTTCCAACGTTTACTGACACCGGCCATATTCAACTGGTGTTGAGTGTTTAGTAAATTCGGCAGTTATTCTGCATATTTGCAATCAAACACCAGCATTTTCTCCATATACTTAACTATCACACTCTAATTCCACTGATTCCAAAACTCGATCCTCCAGGAGCTCAACACTTGAACGCAGTTCTACTACATGATATCTTTCAAACAAGCTGCGTTAGAAAGGATTGCCTACACATACTGACCAGCTCATGATATAGACAGAAGCGTGCTACATGGCAGACCAATCCAAACTCATCTCTCTTCAGGTCCACTCCACTCATTATCTCAGCCAATCATGGCTAGCAGGTTGCTGTCTTTTTCCATGGCATACAGATGGCATACACGTTTGTTATTAAGGCACATGAAAGTTCACATGTTCATTTCTGCCAAAAAACACATTTAGATTTTCTTTTTTTGTGTGTACGTTCAAATGGCTCTTCTGTGAAGTAGTGACGCGCGATATACACCTAGTTTCCTAAAACAAGCCATAAGTGTCTTGTCTCTCGACTGTGCCAAAGTCTCATACCAACCATCTATTGTATATTATAAAAACTTGCATCAGCATTCTTCCTCCAACTGTCGGCCGCTGACATACTTCTCTCTTCCCATCTACCCTTCTGCCTGGTGGTGTGACCCTCTGATGGGCATCATGGGTAATTCATGCTGAAGTGGAGATGCAGGGCAGGTTTTAATTGGGACTGTTAGTCAGCAATAGACAACATGCCCTATTACATTTCTCTAACGACTGAGAGGAGACTGAGGTATGTCTACCATGTTCTAATTGTTATGAGTATTCATATTACAGGATTTTAGTTTCTGAACAAAATGAGCCACATCATATTACTTTGTGAATGTCTTCTCTATAATTGCTGAGTATAGTAGTTGAAAATTCAAAAATCATAATGCCAATCAGATTTTTTCTGCCCAAAAAAAATAGAAGAAATCGATTATTTATTATTTCCATCATTCCATTTCATGCTGGGCCAGAGGATTAGTTACAAAGGCACATACCGGTGTATGGCTTTTATTGGATATGTACTACAGTATACTGCTGTATGATGCTATACTGGTTTGGAGTGACTAGGGTAGCTAATGGATATCACACTAATTGGCCCTGCTTCTGATCTGTCCTTCTGTTCAGCAGTCCAGTTAGTTTAATCCATTGGGGGTATGTGTGTGTCTGTGTGTGAGTGTGTGTGTGTGTACGTGTGTTACGCACGCCTCCCTAAGGAGGGAACGCAACACCCTGCTACACGTAAGCTCAGTGGAATGGGGTGCAAGTAAGGGTGACAGACTCCACAATACCGTTTAAGCAATGGATTTTATTTATCCAAAAATGGGAAGTGAGGGAAAAGGGGCTGGACGGGACCAAAGCAAAGAAAGTAAAGAACCAAACCTCTAACCTGCCTTAACCGTCAACACAACATCTTACCTAAACTAGCACCGGAATGCTGGTGCTCTAACAAAAATACAGGGGGTGGTCCGCCCAGGTCTTACCTAGTGTATATAGACAAGTGAACTCTACGGGAGGTGTACGCCCATGGGCCTCTTGCCTAGCACAATGGCTTTCCCCTTTCCCCTGGGAACAAATGAGAAAGGTAGTTAGCCCAAATTATAATATTACAAATGACACAAAACCAATGTTCTCTCTTAACAAACAAATCCTAATATTCTACTCAAACACATTAACAGCTCAAACACTCCAAATATCTAAACACTCATTCATAAAGATCTCACACACAAGCAGCACATCTCACAAACCACAGCAAACCAGCCAGAGAGAGAGAGAACAGCTCAAACAACTGAGGCTTAAATAAGGTGAGCCAGCTGCAGCTACTGACGAGTGGGCGGAGTCAGGTCTTCCATACAGTGGAGAATCCCACCAATCAGCCATGGCAACTGGACCTGGAGGCCATCTTGCCTGGAACAAACACACATTGAAACCAAGTACAAACAAATATACGGACACAGAGCAACACAACACACTGGGGACGTAACAGCGTGTGAGTAGGGGTAGTTGCTCCAAAAGTGGAGGCTCGCAGTAGGCAGGGAAAAGTGCACCACTAGCCCTTGGATCCAGGCTAAACCTATTGGAGCATTTGGTGGAGGCACTGTGTCACCATATGTCTCTCTCTCCCAGACTGTGTGTGTAGCGGCTGGGTGAGGCAGGGTAGATCGGAATGCCAATCTGACGCTCAGTGTCTTTCCACACACATGACTTTAATCCACTGTATCCATCACATTCAGGATGTGTGGTGTCATCACACTGATGACAGTTACTCAGCCAAATACACACAGTAAACAGGAAGTCACATTCAATAACACATACATTTTAAAAAGAAAAATAATAACGCACTACACATCCTGAGTGTGATGGATACAGTGGATTAAAGTCATGTGTGTGGTTGACACTGAGAGCCATTTGGTTTTTCCCTTTGACGTTAATTTAGCAGCACACAGCTGTTTCCACATAATCATCAGCCTTTTCTGTTTCCATCTACGCGGGCCTGCACCTGCGTCTCACTGGGCCATGGCTCCAGGGCCAGATCTACAGAGCTACGGGGTGGCAAAGCCCGGCATGCGTTTCCCCTCTCCTCCCCAATTGAATTTGTGTCCCCCCAGTTTTGTTTCCCCATAAATATAACAAATTGTATATGAATTACCATATACCATTTGTTACGTTCACTTTTGCAGATAGCTACAGCTACTAGGCTGGCTAGTAGCTAGCTTCGTTAACTTTTAGTAGAACTGAATAATTATAGCTAGTTAATGGCCAAGCTACGATCGTATGGATATCTGAAAATGGCCTTGCACCGCCAAGAATCAAAAAACGGAGCACCCCATATGCCGAGAGTGATACCGAGCTCACTGAGCATTCTGCTATCCCGACCACCAAGCCTCCTGCTGACTAACAAGATCGAGAAGAGCCAGGACCTAGCACCAGCAGCACAAGGGTACCACCACAAAAAGCAGCTGTTTGTTTTGACACTTACCCAAGCCGCATGTTCAGTGGGAAAAGCCTGCCTTTTGTAGCCCCTGGTTCAATCACAGAGAGTGGTTTGAATATTCTCCTCGGGGCAGATGCAGCGTTCAGTCATCCTTGTAGATTCTTTAGCATATGCTCCAATGGTAATTCGGACAGGGCTTTCACTCAAACTGGCTACCCAAATTGGAAACACGCTAATGAGGACACTAAAGGACTGTAGAAGCACGCCTCTTGTAAAAAATACATGATCGTATGGAAGACAAAACAAAACAAGACAGCTAGAAAGAAAAGGTCTTTGGGCCTATGTGTCAGCGATTCCAAATCAAATCAATGTTATTCGTCACATGCGCCGAACAGCTATAGGCCTTACTTACAAGCCCTTAACCAACAATGCAGTTCAAGAAAGAGTTAAGAAAATATTTACTAAATAATCTTAAGTCAAAAATAATTAACACAAAATATCAATAACAAGGATATATACAGGGGGAACTGGTACCGAGTCAATGTGCGGGGGTTCAGTTTAGTCGGGGAAATGTGTTCATGTAGGTAGGGGTAAAGTGACTATGCATAGATACTAATCCCAAGTGGCGCAGTGGTCTAAGGCACTGCATCTCAGTGCTAAAGGTGTCACTACAGACACCCTGGTTCGAATGCGGGCTGTATCATAACCGGCTGTGATTGGGAGTCCAATAGGGTGGTGCACAATTGGCCTAGCATCGTCTGAGTTTGACCGGTGTAGGTCGTCATTGTAAATAAGGATTTGTTCTTAACTGACTTCCCTAGTTTTATTTTTTTTAAAGCAGAAATGTAAAAACGTAGGGGGGGGGTTCAATGTAAATAGTCTGGGAGGCCATTTGATTAATTGTTCAGCAGTCTTATGGCCTGGGAGTAGAAGCTGTTAAGGATCCTTTTGTACCGCTTGCCGTGCAGTAGCAGAGAGAACAGTCTATGACTTGGGTGACTGGAGTCTTTGATCATTTTTTTAGCCTTCCTCTGACACCGCCTAGTATAAAGGTCCTGCATGGGAGGAAGCTTGACCCCAGTTATGTACTGGGCCGTACGCACTACCCTCTGTAGTGCCTTACGGTCATATGCCGAGCAGTTGCATCACCACCTGGTGGTTGCATCACCAGGTGGTGATGCAACCAGTCAGGATGCTCTCGATGGTGCAGCTGTAGAACTTTGAGGATCTGGGGACCCATGCCAAATCTTTTCAGTCTCCTGAGAGGGAAAAGGTGTTGTTGTGCCCTCTTCACAATTGTCTTGGTATGTTTTCACCATGATAGTATGTTGGTGATGTGGACACCAAGGATGATAATGGGGGCCTGTTCGGCCCGCCTTTTCCTGTAGTCTACGATCAGCTCCTTTGTCTTGCTCACATTGAGGGAGAGGTTGTTGACCTCTCTGATCTCCTTCCTATAGGCTGTCTCGTCGTTGTCGGTGATCAGGCCTACCACTGTTTTGTTGTCAGCAAACTTAATGAAGGGGTTGGAGTCATGTTTGGCCACGCAGTTGTGGGTGAACAGGGAGTACAGGAGCATGCACCCCTGAGGGGCCCCAGTGTTGAGGATCAGCTTGTGCTGTTGCCTACCCTGGGGGAGGGGGGCCTGGGGGAGCCTGTCAGGAAGTCCAGGATCCAGTTGCAGAGGGAGGTGTTTAGTCCCAGGTTCCTTAGCTTAGTGATATGCTTTTTTGGCACTATGGTGTTAAACGATGAGCTGTAGTAAATGAACAGCATTCTCACATAGGTATTCCTTTTGTCCAGGTGGAAAAGGGCAGTGTGAAGTGCGATTGAGATTGCGTCATCTGTGGATCTGTTGGGGCGATATGCGAATTGGAGTGGGTCTAGGGTTTCCAGAATGATCATGTTGATGTGAGCCATGACCATGCTTTCAAAGCACTTCATGGCTACCGATGTGAGTGCTACGCGGCAGGTTACCTTCGCTTCCTTGGGCACAGGGACTATCGTGGTCTGCATGAAAAATGTAAGTATTACAAGTTGAAAATGTCAGACACTTGCTAGTTGGTCCGCACATGCTTTGAGTACACGTTAATGTTTTGTGAATGTTGTTTAAAGGTTTTGTTTAAAGGTCTTGTTCACATTGTCTACCGAGAGAGAGATCACACAGCCGTCCAGAACAGCTGGTGCTCTCATGCATGCTTCAGTGTTGCTTGCCTCGAAGCGAGCATAAAAGGCATTTAGCTTATCTGGTAGGCTCACATCACTGGGTAGCTCGCGGCTGGGTTTCCCTTTGTAGTCCGTAATAGTTTTCAAGCCCTGTAGTCCTGTATTGACGCTTTGCCTGTTTGATGGTTCATCTGAGGGTGTTGTGGGATTTCTTATAAGCATCCGGATTAGTGTCTCGCTCCTTGAAAGCGGCAGCTCTAGCCTTTAGCTCTATGCAGATGTTGCCTGTAATCCATGGCTTCTGGTTGGGATATGTACGTAACTTTGGGGATGTCAGCGTTGATGCACTTATTGACGAAGCAGGTGACTGATGTTGGTATACTCCTCAATGCTACTGGATGAATCTCGGAACATATTCCAGTTTGTGCTAGCAAAACATTCCTGTAGAGTAGCATCCGCGTCGTCTAACCACTTCCGTATTAAGCCAGTCATTGATACTTCCTGTTTTAGGTTTTGCTAGTATGCAGGAATCAGGAGGATAGAATTATATTCAGAGGGTTATAGACTCAACCTCTGGCCCTTGAGGACAACCACACCTCCACTACATCAGTAGTCAGGGAAAGTACAGTTGATAAGATCTGTCCACTGCCCCTGTTACTCTGTGGAAGGCCTTCTGTGGTCCCAGAGTGGGCGTTTCCATGCTGACCTGGTCGTAGTCATGATGTGATTGCATCACATCTAGCCATCTACCTTGGGACATGGTACCTTGAGAGAGAGAGATTAGCTCAGTGTTTTACCCTTTATACTAAGCTTAGTGTGCACACACACTGTTACGCACTTACAAACACAGTGCTGTTTGTGCCAGGCACTGAGCACAATGACAAACAGCATTGATTTTCCTCTCCCCCAAGATGAGGTTAAGAAAACACTTCAATATGACCGTAACGATTACCACTCCATTTAGGCTCAGATATACTGTGAAGTTAAGGGAGACAAAGGGACACTTAGCAAGGCCTCAGAACTGTCATACATAACAGTCTCGTTATGCCATATACTGTTCTCTGACAGCAGAGTTCACAGGTGATGTGGATTCAATCTTGGTTCTTGGATCAGAGTCATGTAGTTGGAGAGAGATGCTATGAATGTGTATGTTCTGTGCATGCATGTTCTCTCTGTGTGTGCATGTTTTGTTCTGGGCATCTGTGTAGGCCAATATTAATCTGTGTGTGTGTGTGTGTGTGTGTGTGTGTGTGTGTGTGTGTGTGTGTGTGTGTGTGTGTGTGTGTGTAGGATAAAGTGCTTTCTATTGGAGATTCCCCTGCCCTACAAACCTGTATCGCTTCTCTTCTGGAGAGCTGTCAGAACTAAGTGATGTCCATCCATCTCCATGTGTCTCTCAGCGGGCCTCCTGAGACTGACTCACCCACCATGGGTGGTCGGACATGCAACACGGGACAGTGAGTGATGGAAAGAGAGATAGCTTGATGATAGAGAGAGCTAAAACCTTTTTCATTGGGTACTAAGATGACGTCATGGATTGAAAACCAGGGAATCACACAGCTGAGATGAGATATGTGAGAGAGATGTGAGACACAGCGGAAAAAAGGGAGATGAGCTTTTCATAAAGGGTCCTACTGCCATCTTCTGATCACAGAGTGATAACACCATGTAGATGTATAAGATCAGTGGACCGGTTCTGTACACTTTTCCCTTGATTTCCACAAACCTCACAAAGTGTTCATATTCCATCTTAGTGAACGAGTATTGGCACATTTTTGCAGCAAAAAAGGTTGAACAGTGCCCATAGCTAAAGATAATTGAAACCAGCTCAGATTAGCAGAATATAACACAGTCTAAAATAGAAGTGATACAATTGAATTACTGATTTGTACGGAGAAGAAAGAGAGGGAACATGTGAAGCAAGCCACTTCGTAAAATTGAGATGCACCCTGTCACTACCCACACAGAGCCCTCTGGTGGTGAAAGAGTAGACTGGCATGCCATGCACTCAGTCTCTCACATATGTATTTCCTTAGCTCAGTTAGATACTATAGTATTCAAATCGCTGTGTCATTGAAAGTGTGTCCGTAAAAAGGTTTTAATGCTAAAGTAAACAAAAACGTTAATAGCCGTGATTCAACACCACTCAAGGGGACATATCCGGAATCGGAATACTGAATTTCAGCACCCCATGAGTGTGGACCATGATCATCTCACTGGTGCAGTGACATCACATCCCCCTAGAAGAATCCCTTTTTGAAGATACATGGGAAGTTTGAAGCCATGAAACCTGGAAAGAGAAGTATACCCTAACAATTGTTTGCTAGCCCACTAAAGTAATGTTACCCGTAATGTTCCCCTGATGTTTTAATGTCCACTATTCTGTTAATTAGGGGAACATTCTACGTATATTAGCAAAAACCTCCTGAGACCCTATTTAGCATTTTTTGGCATTAGAGTTAGGAGAATATTACCTTAATGTCAAAGAAAGCTTACCCAGAACATGGTTGCCATGTTCTCAGAATATGATACATGAATATTCTACACATGTTTCATGGGAACATTACAAGAACATTCGTGTGTCCAGTTTTCTAAAGGTTTGAAGAATATTCTATCAATGTCACACCAAAAATATACAGAAACAGGGTTGTACACAATTCCAAATGTTTTTATTGTCTCCCATTCAACTCATGAGTTGAAATTCTAATTGAATTGCCCACACTCCGTAGGATGTAGAAATTGAGTTTGAGTGACAGGAAGTAGAATTTAATTCAGTGCAATTCAAAGAAATTCCACTCAGTCGTGGAACATGAGAGTTTCATTGAATCTGACAGGTCACACTTCTCGATACCAAAGAATATATCATTTTTCTCTGGAAACAATATTCATATACTATTTGCTTAGAATAGCCAATTATATTTCCACCAACCATTTCATTTGTTTGGCTTTTTATTTAAGGCGGGTTTAACTAATACATTATGGGAAATGTAATATTTTCCCCATATATATTTTTTTAAGTGATTAATGAAATATAATAACTTAGAATATTTGCGTATAGGTTTTGTTTTCCTTGATCATTCATTTTAAGAGTTTGCCCTGAAAATCAACTGGGCAGTGTTACCTGAATTTAAAAAAAATTGTTGGCCCTAACTGGGACATCCACACACACAATGCTTTTGAACGTACATATTTGACACACTTTGACATACACTACCGTTCAAAAGTTTGGGGTCACTTAGAAATGTCCTTGTTTTTGAAAGAAAAGCAAATTTTTTGTTTAATCAAAATAACATCAAATTGATCAGAAATACAGTAGATGCTGTCCTTCTTGGCAGACTTGCAAAGAAAAAGTGATATCTGAAACCTGCCTAGGGATGTTGCGGTGACAGTATTACTGCCACACTGGCAGTCACGAGTCATGAAGGCAGTGAAATTCCACGTTTAGTCACAGTAATTAGGCTTCTCCAAGCTCTGATGGTGCTGCTGGTCATTAGTAGCCTATCAAACTTGCTAACTGCCTTGTACTCAGCATTCTATTGTCCCTCTAATCACTCTGATATCAATGCAAATGTATTCGAAAATCAAAACAAATATCACATATATTATTTAGTATATGTAAAGACAAGATTAAATCAAGAATAGTGTGATGGGTGACAACATTAGCCTATCACTTGTGAATTCTATATTATCACTTGAGAATTCTATATTATCACTTGTGAATTCTATATTATCACTTGTGAATTCTATATTATCACTTGTGAATGATTCCCAGAATAAGAAACTATGCCTTTTTTTGTGACTTTTTCTAATCATAGTCGCACACATCATGTAGCCTAGCCCATATAACTATATGTTTTAATAAGGTTTGTATCACAACTAAAGTGGCAAAACAACTTTTTAAAATTAAGCACATTAATCCTCTTTACAAGGGGTGTAGAGCCTAACTGGCATATAGAAGCAGAGCTTGAATTTCAAGTTTGGGGAAGATCATTTTCACCATAAAAATGCACCTTCATAATAAAAGCATCACATGCATAATTGCATTTGCTTCAAGTCAGCTTAGCTGGGAGAGTGGGAGAAGAGAACAGAGAGATGGGGCTTTCTTGCACTATTAGATACGGGAACCTACAGCGTTCACAAAGCGCTTTGTACACCAAAATGTCAGTCGGAACCGGTCCAGAACCGCTCAATGTCCCCCAAATAAGGACTGTTTTTTTGGAAACAGTCCTTGCACATCACTGGAACATTCCTCTGAAAATGCAAAGGACATAATGAGACTCTTAAAGGAACGTTCTCTAAAGTTGTGGCAACGTTTGATGTTAGCCCGGGCTCTCCCCTCCCTCTGTCTCCTCATGGGATTTTGATTACCTGGCCTGTTGTGTGTCTCTGACTATGGAAGGTAATTTATGTAGCCAATCTAGCATTCATTTGTCAACCCTCACTCTTCATTTTGGCGCCTGCAGGCCAAACACACTCAGGTCTCTGGGGCCTTGACATATGTTGTTTTGTTATTTTGATTGCAATTAGCGGATGTGTCAGCGTAATAAGAAATGGTGGAACATGGCCATGGCAATACGGCCATCTAACCCGAGAGACTGGAGGGTGACAGAAAGAAGAGAGGGGGAAAGACAGACAGGCAGAGAGAGGGAGACAAAGATAGAGAAACGGAGAGAGAAACAGACAGACAGAGGGAAAAGACAGCAAAACATCTACATAACGGACCAAAACTCTACCTGCTTCCACAACATATTCCTTCACACTCACAACCTGCCAAGTTATCTCTCTCATACACACTACCTGGTCCATAACAGCCTACTCGCTCACACACACTCTCAGCTCCACAGTACGTCCCTTACAGGAGACGTTTGCCCTCTCTCCAGGTGTGTCCTCTTCTAATCAACCCTCCTGGCTCACCTGACCAGCTGCTGCAGGCAGGCTTAAAAATGAGTCCGGTGGGGACCACCCCCACCCCCACCTTCCTAGACACACACACACACACACACACACACACACACACACACACACACAACCTCCTTATTACCCGCCCCAGATTGCCCATCCTCGGCCCAGATGCCCGTATCCTCCCTCTGCCCCCTAAACACAGTATTATTGTGATTAGAGTGTGATTGACAGCGCTGGTTATTAATTCTAATCTTGGGCACATATGTGGAGTGGTGGGCAGAGGGCAGGCGGCTGTGTGTGCCAAGCGGATGCCTCTCGGTGGCTAATTCACTTTGACATGCTATCAGAGCACGGTCACATCCACTCACCTGAAGCTGGCACTGCCTCTAGGCAACACTAACTTTCTCCTAGAGTAGAGGAGAGGAGAGAGTCATTGTCTCAAATGGGCCTCAAATGCACAAATCACTCAGCACCCCTCTTTCAGACACACACAGACTACTCCATCTCTTAACCAGTGGGATAAACCAGGGTCACGCAGAGTGTTTTTAAGTAGTCTTAAACAAATATACTTTGAAAAAAAAGTATTCACCTCACACACATGGACCCACCCATAACCGCGGCCATACTCTGGACCTAGTTATTACCAAGGAGCTTGCTATTGACATATCCTCAACTCTTGACGTTGCTTTACCTGATCACCAATGTGTATTTTTTTACTACCTTGTTGCCCATAGCACAGACTAATACTGAACACATTATTAAGAAACGCTATCTTACCTGTGAAGTTTCTACAGTTTTTATTGAGTGTATGAACAATACTCCATCACATATTCTGCCTTCCTCTTGTGATGATTGAGTCAATAACTTTAATAGCAAATTAAGGGCAACCATTGAGGCCAGCAAGGTTGAAAAAGGCCACATCCAAATGGAGAGCCTTGGATCAGTGAGGGAACTAAATCAATTAAGGAGAAATTGCAGAAAGCCAGAGCAGAAGTGGAGAAAGTGAAAGTTGCAGGTCCATTATGATATTCTGAGAGAGCAACTTGGCATATATAACAAGGCAATTAGAAATGCCAGATGGGCTCATTTTCCTAACCTGATCACTAATAATCAGAATCATTTGGAGACCATTGATGGCCTGATAAATCCTACCCCAGCAAACCTATGTGAACCTTCCTCTACATCCAAATGTGATGAGTTTGAGGCATATTTCAGAGATAGGATAACCAACATTAAGCTGGGTATCAGTCAAGCAAGACCTCTATCTAGTCTAGCCTATCACGCAAAAGGCACTATGGATTTATTTTTTTCCCTGGTTGACATAGACATGCTCAGGAAAGGGATATCACAACTAAAACTTCCTACCTGCCTTCTCGATCCTATGCTCACCACCTACTTCAAAACGGTTTTTAATTGCATATCTGAAGAAGTGCAAGCTATTGTTAGTCACTCCTTGTTCACAGGCACTTTCCCCACTGCACTAAAAACTGCTATGGTGAAACCCCTTCTGAAGAAAAGTAATCTAGATTCTTCAGCTCTGGAGAAATTGGTTTTAAACAGCTAAATGATTTTTTAAGTGCCAATCTGGTTTTCGTGCCCACCACAGCACAGAGACAGCCTTAGTTAAAGTGCTAAATTATCTTAGAGCCAACACAGATGCCAAACAGCTCTATGTCCTTGTACTCTTGATTTAAGTGCAGCATTCAACACTGTTGAGCATGATGTCCTTCTGGACAGACTGGAGAGGTGGCTTGGCCTCTCCTGTCCAGTTCTAAATTGGTTTAGGACCTATTTAACCGGTCTAGAGTTTGTGGGTGAACATTACTCAGAGCAAATACATATCACGTGGCGCAAGGTTTGATTATGGGTGTGGTACTGTTCAGTTTATATATGTTAGCCCTTGGCAGAATAATCAGAAAGCACAGTATTGATTTTCACTGCTATGCAGAAGACACACATCTTAAAATGTCTGTGTCACCAGAGAATTTTAGCTCCACTGATAAATTATTAGACTGAATTAGTGATTTAAATACTTGGATGCCTCACAACTTCCTCCAGTTAAAGAGCGAGGTAGTTATTGTTGGAGCAAAATCACAGCGAGAGAATCTGAAGCTTTGGGGAGGAGGTGTAATGGTGTGGGGGTGCTTTGCTGGTGACACTGTAGTCTTATTTTGTGCAGCTTTTGGTCCTGGGCAGAATGCTGGGACAGGACGACCACCACTCCGACATCCGAGGCGTCAACCTCCACCACAAACTGACGGGACGGGTCCGAATGGATTAAGATGGTGGCTGTAGTGAATTGATGTTTGAAGTCCAAGAACGCCCGGTCAGCTGCTGGAGACGATGTGAATGGAACCTTGGGAGAGGTGAGTGCTGAGAGGGGGAAGCCAGGGTGCTGTAACCCAGGATGAAGCGGCGGTAGAAGTAAGCAAATCCCTGGAAATGTTGCAGCTGCACTCTGGATGTGGGTTGAGGCCAATCAACCACCGCTCTCACCTTGTCTGGATCCATCTGTATGGATCCATGTCCTGCAGCGATGATGTATCCTAGGAAGGAGATGGTGGAGTGATGGAGCACACATTTCTCTGCTTTAACGAAAAGCTGGTTCTTCAGGAGACGCTGAAGGACCTGTTGGACGTGCTCTTGAGCTGAACGGGAAAAGACAAGGATGTCGTCGAGGTAGACAAACACAAACCAGTTCAGCATGTCTCGGAGCAAATTGTTGACCAGGGCCTGGAACACAGCAGGAGCGCTGGTCAGCCCGAATGGCATAACCAAGTACTTATAGTGCCCGCTATTCGTGTTAAAGGCTGTCTTCCACTCGTCTCCTTCCCGTATCTGAACCAGATGGTAGGCGTTCCGAAGGTTCAACTTTGAGAAGATGGTCTCTCCCTGAAGAGGTTCGAAAGCCGAGGAGATGAGTGGTTGAGAGTAGGGCCCTGGGAAGTCGATACTTGGGCTCAGGGTTTTGTCCTTCTTCTCCACAAAGAACAACCCTGCGCTGGCAGGAGAGGCAGATGAACGAATACTCCCTGCAGCGAGAGAATCCTCAATGTACTCCTCCATAACCTTGGTCTCCGGACCCGACAGGGAGTAAAGCTGCCCCCGAGTTATAGGGTGGATGCGGAGGGAGAGACATAGCGCGGGCCTTGTTGAAGACTTCCCAGAGGTCCAGGTACTTCTCAGGAATGGTGGAAAGATCCAAGGCTTCTCCCAAGCCTGCAGGAAGACGTCCCGGGGCAGGCTGTGCCGACTTAAGACAATGCGCATCGCAGAATGGGCTCCAACCCACAAAAGAACCAGTAGCCCAGTCGATCAAGCGATTGTGCTTCTGGAGCCATGAATACCCCAAAAACCATGGGTATTCATGGTTCATGGTGTAGCTCAGATGGTAGAGCATGGTGCTTGCAACCCCAGGGTTGAGGGTTTGATTCCCACAGGGGACCAGTACGAACAAAGTATGAACATGTATGCACTAACTAACTGTAAGTCGCTATGACTAAAATGTACATGGGGAGATACTATGTGCAGGAACTGCATACACTCTCTGTGATTTCCGTATTGCAGGTGACTATGGCTTGGGCCTGTATTGCTGCCAGTGGAACAGGCTCACTTGTCTTCATCGATGATGTGACTGCAGACAGAAGTTGAACTCTGAAGTCTACAGAAATGTTTTATCTGCTCAGATTAAACCAAATGCCTCCAAATTCATTGGACGGCACTTGATCATGCAACAAGACAATGACCCTAAACATACTGCTAGAGCAAAGAAGGGGTTTTTGATTGCCAAAAAGTGGAAAATCCTTGACTGGCCGAGTCAATCACCGGATCTGAATCCAATTTAACATGCATTTTACATGCTGAAGAGGAGACTGAAGGCAATAAGTCCCCGAAACAAGCAGGAACTGAAGATGGCTGCAGTACAGGCCTGGCAGAGCATCACCAGGGAAAATACCCAGCGTCTGGTGATGTTGATGCATCGCAGACTTCAAGCAGTCATTGCATGCAAAGGATATTCTACATTATGTTAAACTGTCCAATGGTTTTTGATGCCCGAAAATGGGGGGGGGGGACTATGTACAAAAGATTCTATAATTTCTAAATACCCTCAAATTAAAGCTGACAGTCTGCACTTCAACCTCATTGTCATTGTATCCTTTCAAACTCAAAGTGCTAGAGTACAGAACCAAAATAACTAAAAAATTGTCACAGTCCAATGAATTATGGTGCTCACTGTATCTTGACACATTCATGAAAATAGTCATGGCCTCTAAACCTAAAACCTGCATACTGGACCCTATTCCAACTAAACTACTGTAAGAGCTACTTCCTGTGCTTGGCACTCCTATTCTAAACATAATAAATGGCTCCCTATTCACCGGATGTGTACAAAACTCACTAAAAGTGTCAGTAATAAAGCCTCTCTTGAAAAAGCCAAACCTTGACCCAGAAAATGTAAAAAACTATCGGCCTATATCGAATCTCTCATTACTCTCAATTTCTTTTAAAAAGCTGTTGCGCAGCAACTCACTGCCTTCCTGAAGACAAATAGACCCCATCATAGCACTGAGACTGCACTCGTGAAGGTGGTAAATGACCTTTTAATTGCGTCAGACCAAGGCTCTGCATCGGTCCTCGTGCTCCTAGACCTTAATGCTGCTATTGACACCATCGATCACCATATTATTTTGGAGATATTGGAACCCTTAATTGGTCTACACAGACAAGTTCTTGCCTGGTTTAGATCTTATTTGTCGGAAAGATATCAGTTCGTCTCTGTGGATTGGTTTGTCCTCTGACAAATCAATTGTACGTTTCGGAGTTCTTCAAGGTTCCGTTTTAAGACCTATTGTTTTCACTATATATTTTACCTCTTGGTGATGTCATTCGGAAACACAATGTTATCTTCCCATTGCTATGCGGACGACACACAGCTGTACATTTCGATGAAACATGGTGAAGCCCCAAAATTGCCTACCCTGGAAGCCTGTATTTCAGACATAAGGAAGTGGATGGCGGCAAATGTTTTACTTTTAAACTCTGACAAAACAGAGATGCTAGTTTTCAAGAAACAAAGAGATCTTCTGTTGGATCTGACAATTAATCTTGATGGTTGTACAGTCGTCCTAAAAAAAACTGTGAAGGACCTCGGTGTTACTCTGGACCCTGATTTCTCTTTTGACGAACATATCAAGAATATTTCAAGGACAGCTTTTTTCCATCTTCGTAACATTGCAAAAATCAGAAATGTTTTGTCCAAAAATTATGTTAGTTAGCTACTGTCACGTTCGGGTGTGTAGAGAGACCAAGGCGCAGCGTAGCGATAGTTCAACATGTTTATTTAACTGAATAAACTGGATAACGAACTATACAAAATAACAAATGCAATATATAATGAAACTGAAACACACGTTCTCACGAACACGGGACAACATACAACAATGAACCACGCCAAGGGAGTGGAACACAGACATATAAGTAGGATCCCTAATTAGAGGTAATGCAATGCAGCTGCCTCTAATTAGGGATCCCACACACAACACCACACAGAAGTAGAAATAATAGATCTGCCAGACTCTGACCATAGAAATATAGAGAAGCAAAGCTTCTCTATGGCCAGAGCCTGACAGCTACTCTCCCTCCCCTGCCCTCCCGGAGGACCTGAGGCCTAGGACCATGCTTCTGGACTACCTGGTCTGATAACTCCTTGTTGTCCTCAGTCCACCGGGTCATACTGCTGCACCAGTTTCAACTCTTCTGCCTGCGGCTATGGAACCCTGACCTGTTCACCGGACTTGCCACCTTGTCCTAGACCTGCTTTTTTCAACTCTTTCTCTCTACCGCATCTGCTATTTCAACATCTAAATGACCAGTTATGAAAAGCCAAGTGACATTAACTCCTGATGTACTTACCTGTTGCAACCTCTACAACCACTGATTATTATTTGACCCTGCTGGTCATCTATGAACTTTTGAACATCTTGGAGAAAGACCTGGCCTTAATGGCCATGTATTGCACAGCCAGAAGGGGACTGGCCACCCCTCAGAGCCTGGTTCCTCTCTAGGTTTCTTCCTAGGTTTTTGCCTTGCTATGGAGTTTTTCCTAGTCACTGTGCTTCTACATCCGCATTGCTTGCTTTTTGGGGTTTTTGTATAGCACTTTGTGATATTGGCTGATGTAAAAAGGGCTTTATAAAGACATTTGATTGATTGATTGTGTATTTTTGTTTAACAAATAATTGTTTATATTCAAATATAGGAACTGGGTTCTATAGTTTGACGTCTGGCTCCACACCCACTGTGTAGTAAATATTTCAGTTTTTATTTTAATTGTTTATTAGTTTTTCCTGTGAAGCACATTGCATTGCATTCGATGTCTGACATTTTCTGAATAAAAAAAGCAGGATTTGATTTGATTTGATATGGTCTTAAAAAAAGAAGTAACATGTACTGTACCCTGTCAGATATAGAGTTGAAATGTATTTATTTATTTTGTAAAATGTTTTTGTATGTTTATTAATTATTAATAAATATTAATAACATTCCACCAATGAGGTCATTTTACTGTTTTTACTCTTACTAATTTCAGATGGGCTTGATGAGGGACATTCTGGAGAACAAAAGTGATTGTTGAGTTTAGGAGGTTATTTTAGACAGGATTTAGGGACAGTTTGTTATTTATAATAAGGAGTACTTCGAGAAAATCGGACCTCTCTGAAATGATAATAACGAGATCTTCCTGCGCTCTGTGGGACTAAACTGCACTAAATCCAATTGGACTAAATAACTGGACTACATTCCTCCATATATCCAATTCTGTAAATTCCTTAAAGGGGAAGGGAAACACTAGGCTTTAGAACGCCAGCTAAATGTAACTGTAAATCGGCATATGTGAATTTTTTCAGGAAACTAGGCGTATGTCACGCGTCACTACTTCACAGGAGCGCACATAATGAGTGGGCTGGACATGCCGAGAGATGAGTTTGCTCTCCACTTTCTGGGGGACAGAGTCTTGAAATCAGTGGAATTAGAGTATGATAGCACCTGTCTCCGGATTACATCTTCAAACTAAGGGCAACCTTGGCATCTGTGACAGGGAGAAGTGTCCATCCATGATGTATACGGGTAAATTAGTCTAGCTAGCTACAGATATTAAATGTTTCTGATTTTGACAGAAAGTTGATTTCATTTCAAGTTAAAGAATAATGTTTGCTAGCTAGCTAAGTTTAGCTGACTGGCTCGCTAGCTATCGTTAGGTGTATGATCCTATTATTCGTATCTCAGAGCCATTTGCCTTGCTAGATATAGCCTAATGTTAGCTAGCTAACATTGAACCTGGTTGGTTAGCTACCTGCAGATTCATGCAGGGTAGTTACGTCATGAGTTGGGATTATGGTTAATTGTTTAGCTAGCTAGCTAAATTTATTAACAAAAGACTCCACTATGCAAGTATCCAATGATCTATTCTCTCATTTGTGTCTGGAAGTAGCTAGCAAGCTAACCAACGTTAGCCAGTTAGCTTGGGTTCTTGACTGCTGTTGTTAGGTCAGCTATCATTTGTATCTCAGAGCCATTTGCTTTGCTAGATATAGCCTAATGTTAGCTAGCTAACATTGAACTTAGTTTGTTAGCTACGTACCTGCAGATTCATGCAGTGGATTAACGTCATGAGTTGGGATTATGATTAATTGTTTACCTGGCTATCTAGCTACATGTCTTAACAAAATACTCCGCTATGCAAGTAACCATTTCAATAGAATGTCACTGCGACAACTGTTGATAGACATAGCTGGTAAATTCGCTCTGGCAATCTCCTCCGATTTTTATGAATGCTCAACACCCATTGAATATGGCCGGTGTCAGTAAACGTTGGCAAAAAAACGTAAATTGTTGCCAGCAGCACAGTTGCAGTAACCAACGCTCTGGATAACATAAAAACAGCCTAACCAGCTCTGCTAGGGTGAGTAAAATGGTCAGTGAGCTGTTCTCTCATTTGTAGCAAGCTAGCCAACATTAGCCAGTTAGCCATTTAGGTTGCTTGACTGCTGTTGTTAGGACAGAATGCTCGGATCAGTCCTTAAAGAGATGGGTGGGCTAACGGGTGGGGCGAAAAGGTGTGAACGATGCTGAATGGGTGTAGACAAAGAAGATCTCTCCAGTAGGCACCAAAACATTCTAACACCATTTTCTAATTATTTTATTTATACATTTATTTTATTTAACTAGGCAAGTCAGTTAATGTAAGAACAAATTCTTATTTACAATGACGGCCTACCGCAGCCAAATACGGACGACACTGGGCCAATTGTGCAGCGCCCAATGGGACTCCCAATCACAGCCGGATTGTGATACAGCCTGTAATCGAACCAGGGTCTGTAGTGACACCTCTAGCACTGAGATGCAGTGCCTTAGACAACTGCGCCACTCGGGAGCCATAAGTTAGGTTACAAGTTCATCAACTTTCAAAACAGAATTACTTTCAAATTTTTCCTCAAATGCAGTGCATTATATACAATTTTGTAGCTCTGTGTCTCTGCTTTTATCCAATGTAAAAAACACAATTTAAAATTTCGCTACATAAGACTGAATCAAGGCAGTCGGTCACATATTGCCTTTGTCGCATCACTGGTAGGAGAGAAAGTTCTGGAATTCTCAAAATGAATTAATGGAAATAGTTAGGGAGACAATAAACCTCCTAAAAATGTTTGAGCCGATCATTGACCCAGGTCGAAAAGTTCGTTCTTGTGGCAAGAATAGCAACATACAGTAGATCGGCCTGTCCCACCTCAGCCGGCGGTGTCCGCGTAGCAATGACACAAACTTATGTCAGTGCAGATGCTGCCAGATAATGGCCAGGGAGGATGAGTGTGTGTGTTGTAGAGAGATGGGGGCGAAACAGCACAAAATCCCAGTGGATGATGGCTGTATTACATCCAGTCAGAGATTCCTGTCTGTCTGGAAGGCAATGGGTCACTAATTCTTAAGAAAGACTTGGCAGAAGAGGTTACTGGACCTGTCAGCAGCCGGTAAACCAGTTAATGACAAATGGTGAGGTAAATGTAAGAACCAGAAAACACCCAACGGTAATTACTAGCACTACCAGTTTTATGCAAACCCTTCTTACGTTTTGATTAGACGACTAGGGTTCGAATCGCATCCTGCAAAATGTAACTTAATTGAGTACTTAATTAATCCTAGTCGTAATTGAGTACTTAATTAATCCTAGTCGTAATTGAGTACTTAATTAATCCTAGTCGTAATTGAGTACTTAATTAATCCTAGTCGTAATTGAGTACTTAATTAATCCTAGTCGTAATTGAGTACTTACTTAATCCACCATTCGTTTCGATGCCGGATTAAAGTACTGTCAAATTAATTTATGTTTTTTCTTTGCAGATTATACAGGCTGGCTGCTCACCGCCATTTCACCCTATGGGTACAAGGGACACTTGGAAGAGGTGACCGCCGCGTCATCCCTGTGTGTGTGGTCTCTTCTTTTAGGTGGGCATACCCAGAATGAAGTGGCATCTACATAGGGTTTGAGCGTTAATAAAAAACAGTCAATTGGATGTAGCCTCTACTACCAAATAAAATGACAATACATGGAGTTTGTTCTAGCTGTCTACGATGATTATATTTCAAGACAATGTTAGCGCCTTATGTAATAATGCTTTACGTAAAGAAAACTATACAATCTGGCCTGCTAAAATGATTAAATACATTCTCATACATTTGATATCTTATAATTCTAAGACAAAGTTTCTAAAAATAGTATACGTTTGCTTATTCGAACAGGTTGAAGCGGAGAAACTAGCTTGGAAGATAAAACTGCTTTGAACGTGCACCACTCTGTTTCTATAGTGGTGACTTCATCTAGCTTAGGCTACCGTCTAGTGGAAAGCAATGGTAACTACACTGAGCAGCTAGTTGGAGATCTTAAGACACTCAAGTTGGCACTTTGTTTGACAAAAAGCACACATTAAAAATGTGTCGTGAATAAAAATAAACAAACCATGTAAAATGGGTAGTGTAGAGATACAGTCAGATATTCAGCAGGAGGCAGAAGGTTCAGGTGCATAAGTGATACTCACCCTTCCAAAAAAAGATTGCAGTTTTGAAACTGCAGTAAAAGTGCAGGAACTGCCGTTGACTGTGTAATTTTAGATGCAGTAATTAGAATATATGCAGTGTACTGCACTCTAACTGCAATTATACTGCAGTGTACTGCAGTTATACTGCACTCTGACTGCAATCTTTTTTCATAAGGGTATTTTCAGTGTTCAAGTATTGGTATCCTGTAAAGATATTTACAAAGCCAAACTGGAATAATAGACTTACTGGTGATAAAAAACAACAACTAACTGAGCCTCAAGCAGGCTTACCCTGCGTTACCTAGTTAGACAGGTTGGGGTGTACCAGACTAAAGCAGCCTGCCCAGTCGATTTTCCAAAACAGAACGGAATTGCCAGCTAAAACAGGACCATCCTGGAAAAGTACTATAAATAATCATAACACACAACACACAAAACTGGCTAATACACACAAATGTAATTATGTAAAAGTATTACATTACATAATATTCAAACATTAAAACATATAAACATTTCATAGCAATCAATCTACAATTGATATACTGTGTACCATCTCTGTGGATGGGTGTACTTGAATGGGTTGCTCCTTCTCCATTTTCTAAACCCCAGCCCGCTCCCCCAAGGTGCCTGCTTTTCTCTGTCTTTGGGCACCCAGGAGGGTCCACTGCGATGGTCCTAGAGCCAGATAGGAGTTACACAAATCATTTTTGGTCTTTTTTTCTCAGCCAGCAGAAAAGATCCCATCGTTTTTCAAGATCAAAATATAAAAAAATAGAGATGTTTCTATGTCAAATGTTTAGTATATCTTTGCCTGTGTTTCCATTCCCCTTTAATGAAATCTCTTCATGCGTCAGGATAATAAAGATGCTTTCACTAGTCCTGTGCTACCAATGGCCATCAAGGACAGGAGACGAGGAAAGGGAGGTCGTTTAGACCAGTGTTTCACAACCTTTTTCGGTTACTGTTCCACCAACTGAATTTCACTCTGCCCAGAGTACCCCTGAAGTACCCCCTCATGTGAATTTTGTGGATAGGCTACGTACCCCTGATTGGGAACCACTGGTTTAGACTACTGAGACCCAGGACAGGCGTGGGTTACAGTTAATTGAAGTACATTTCCTTTTCCAATAGGGGGCACTGAAACACCATACGTGTCAATGGGCAGGTAAGTACAGACTCTTTAGTGGCATAAAGGTTTAGTGACAACTACCAAGGACATTTGGTCTTTTAGGACTTCATGCAAGTTCTCTTCCTCTCTTCTGTTCCTTCCGTAGGATCAGAGCCTGAATCGGCGAGTGGGGACACTTCGTTGGTCCCCACAAGATCAAATGCTATTTCTAGGGGGTTTAGGGTTAAGGTTAGAATTAGAGTTAGGGTTAGAATTAGGTTTAGGGTTAGGAAATAAAGTTAGGCTTAGGGTTAGGGTTAAAGTTAGGTTTTTGGGTTAAGGTTAGGGTATGGGTACGGGTTAGGTTTAGGGGTTAGGGAAAATAGGATTTTGAATGGGTTAGTTGTCCAAGACTGTGTGTGTGTGTGTGTACAATATGTGACACATTGCTCTGTTGTGTCCATATGTGTTACTGTAAATTAAAACAAACATTTAAACATCACAGAGAAGAACTACGATGAGCTACTTCCCTGTTGTATAAAATCAATCAAAAGCGTACAGACAGAGACAGAGACAGAGACACAGACAGAGACAGAGACCGAGACCGAGACACAGACAGAGACACAGACACAGACACAGGCAGAGACACAGACACAGACACAGGCAGAGACACAGACACAGACAGAGACACAGACACAGACAGAGACACAGGCACAGACACAGACAGAGACACAGACACAGACACAGGCAGAGACACAGACACAGACACAGGCAGAGACACAGACACAGACACAGACACACACACAGACACAGACACAGACACACACACACAGACAGAGACACAGACAGAGACACACACACAGACACAGACACACACACAGACACAGACACAGACTCACACACAGGCACACACACACACAGACAGAGACACAGACAGAGACACACACACAGACACAGACACAGACACACACACACAGACAGAGACACAGACAGAGACACACACACAGACACAGACACACACACAGACACAGACACAGACACACACACACATACAGAGACACAGACAGAGTCACACACACAGACACAGACAGAGACACAGACAGAGACAGAGACACAGACAGAGACACAGACACAGACAGAGACACAGACACAGACACACACACACAGACAGAGACACAGACAGAGACACACACACAGACAGAGACACAGACACAGACAGAGACACAGACAGAGACACAGACACAGACAGAGACACAGACACAGACAGAGACAGAGACACAGACAGAGACACAGACAGAGACAGAGACAGAGACACAGACAGAGACACAGACAGAGACACAGACAGAGACACAGACAGAGACACAGACAGAGACACAGACAGAGACACAGACAGAGACACAGACAGAGACACAGACACAGACAGAGACAGAGACAGAGACAGAGACAGACAGACAGACAGACAGACAGACAGACAGACACAAGGATGGGTAAGGGTGTTAGTATAAAGGATCTGTCAGTGTGAGAGGGGACTGTGAGCAGGCGATGACTGCAGAGTGTCTCTGGTAATGGGCTTAAAGGACTAGGACCATTAAATGGAGGCCTGGTGAAGGAGCTCAATTCAATTTGTCAGCATGACTATTCATTGGGCGGGAGAGGTGGCACGCTATAATTTCTCCATCTCGTCCTTTTGAGTGAGAGTGTGTATATGTGTGTGTGTGTGTGTGTGTGTGTGTGCATTTGTATAAATATGCCTGTGTGTGAATTCATCAACATCAATGAGAGAGAGAAAGAGAGAGAGGGAAGGAGAGAGAGGAATAGAAGGGGAGAGAGAGAGAGAGAGAGAGAGAGAGGGAAGGAGAGAGGAAGAGATGGAAAGAGAGAGAGAGAGAGAGAGAGAGGTAATCTGTGATCCCTGTCTCCCCATGCACTCTTCGGCTTCATTATGCCAGTCTGTATATGGGAAATAAACTGAAACACATGTTCTATGGAAGACACCACCGTCTGAGCCTAAATGGAGTTTCAATTGCCTGAAAGCAAAGGAGGAAGGAAAGGGAGAAAGAGCGAGGAAAGGAAACACGTCTAATAACTATTTCTGCTGAAACCCTGTGCAATCTTGTCAGACTATTCAAAAGAAGACGGTGCCTAATTTGCCAGTGCATTTTTCTCCCCGTTGTGTGTTCCCCTCACACTCTCTCCTTCTGAACATTGTCTTCCTCCCCCCCAATATCCCCTTACATTCTCCCCCTTATCTTCCACACCCCCTTCTTTCTCCAACTCACCCCCTCTCTATCTATCTCCATCTTTCACCATCCTCTCTCCCTCCTCTCTCCCTCTCTTTCATGGACACAAAGGCAGAGAGGATTGTGGGTATAATCATGGGGAGAGAATCTTCATATTCAGAGACTCATAAATCTTCTATAAGCTGTTCACTGCCGAGTCACTCCTTTAATTGCTGACCCCTCACTCTCCTGGAGAGGGGTCTCCCTCCCTGCAGACAAGGGCACCCTAATAGCCTTTCCCTAACCTCACCTCACTTTCTCCCTCTCTCCCCCATCACGTTTTCCCTGTCCTTCTCTCCCTTTATTTCACTCACACCTCTTCTTTCACTCCTCTCTCTCTCTCTCTCTCTCTCTCTCTCTCTCTCTCTCTCTCTCTCTCTCTCTCTCTCTCTTGTATGAGAGCTGAGGTGTTGGAGTGGCTCTTAATCATAATTAATAGCCGAGGTGCATTATACTGTAGATTCTTGTCGTAAATAGTGTTTGGAAGTGAGACCGGCGCTTTAACAGCCCTCTGTGGTGACATGTCAACGTTTAACGACAGCCACAACCCTGGGTGACAGCACTGCTCCTATCCATAATTAACACACAATCATAAACACACACACAAAGCTTCGCTAGTACAACCAGTGTCGCAGCCGCTACCCTCTAGCTACTGATTCCTCAGGGCTTGGAACGAGGGAGGGTTCCTTTCTTTCTCTCCCTCCATTCCAGTTCACATCTGGATGTGTCATCCTGTGCTTGCAGCAAAGCCCTGTCAGCCCTCACATCAGGACAGGTGACAAATATCTCTCTCTCTCTCTCGCATGCTCGGAGTGATGCCCCATTTTCACTAGCACGCGGTAAATTGCCACGTGCCGCTTAGGACGTCCAGAGTGGCTCGCTTGTGGGCGTGCTGGCAGAATTCAGCATAGCAAGTTTGCATGAAGGTGTGGTTATTAAATGGGTAAATAGTAATACGCTCTAAACCGCTCTGGTGACAAACAAACTTGGTGACAAACAAACCTATTCAAGTAAGTCAATACGTTTAGAAAAAAACAAAACAACAACAATGTATTATTAGCTAACTAGCTAAGTTGAAAGCTAACTAAAATGAGCTGCTAACGTAGCTAGCTTGCTATCTAGCCAACTTTACATACTGTATAGATAGCTAGCTAAGTGAATCACCAGCTACCTAACTTCATATTAGCTAGCTACCTTGATGTATTTATCATTGTAAAAGAAAAACTTAAAATGCATTTGTAGGGAGCTAGCTACCCTAGGAGGGTGAAAGGATAGCAGCCCCAAACGTGAGTGAGTAGGCTATTCTGGAGAGGGCATGTACTTTTGTGTAGTTCCAGTCCCTAGAAGTGAGTACAGAGATAATAGTAACATAATATTCAGTGCGGTCTAATGTGAGTATAATGAAGTCTGTTTCTTGTGAGGTTCTGTCCTCAGATACAGTGAGCTGTGAAAGCTTGTCTGCAGATTAAGAGAACCCAATGAAGAGCAGTGGTTCTCAGTCCTGGTCCTGGGGACTCAAAGGGGGGCACATTTTTGTTTTTGCCTTAGCACTGTACAGCTGATTCAAATGATCAACTCATCATCAAGCTTCAAGTGGTATTTATGTATTAATTTGTGATACTATCCTTGATATGATCCTGCTATTGTCACATGCTACACATGCACATGTGTGTGCACATGCATCTATCAATCCAATGGCATCAATCCAATATCATATTATACTTCAGTAATCCACAATGACCTGGTGATGTAAAATTATAAAAATGACGTTATCTTCTATATTCCTTCAGATATCTTGTAACTGGAGATTCCTTCAAAACGATTGCCTACAGTTACCGTGTAGGGCACTGCAAGGTTGGGTGACCAGGGCCACCTGGGACTGCCTCCTGGAGGAATTCAGGCGTGTGAATGCTACCTATGTCCTGTATAACTTCATGAGGATGGACACGAGGACCAGCAGGGCATCTGTAGCTCGCCGCCGTGTAGATAGATAGATAGATAGATAGATAGATAGATAGATAGATAGATAGATAGATAGATAGATAGATAGATAGATAGATAGATAGATAGATAGATAGATAGATAGATAGATAGATAGATAGATAGATAGATAGATAGATAGATAGATAGATAGATAGATAGATAGATAGATAGATAGATAGATAGGTACTTTATTGCCAGAGAAGTCTGCTGCTCTCCAGGATGTTTCAAGGATGGAGTCCAACAACGCAGCGAGGCAATGCGTGTGTGGTAGATCTTCACCTCCTACTTCTTCAAAGAGGGTGCTTTCCCTGGCAGCACCATAGACTACACTATGTACAACCAAGGGCTCTTTTAAGAGCAATCCACATTGCAATAAGAGTATTCTTCCATTTACTTAGCTATGTCAACTGCAGTTATTCAATTCTCAGTTTCTCTCCCTTTGATTTCTACTTCTCAGGTGAGGGTGCTGTTTAGATAGATAGATAGATAGATAGATAGATAGATAGATAGATAGATAGATAGATAGATAGATAGATAGATAGATAGATAGATAGATAGATAGATAGATAGATAGATAGATAGATAGATAGATAGATAGATAGATAGATAGATAGATAGATAGATAGATAGATAGATAGATAGATAGATAGATAGATAGATAGATAGATAGATAGATAGATAGATAGATAGGTACTTTATTGCTCCCCCGGGGGGGAAATTTCATTGTCAAGCAGCTACAACAAAAACACAGGGCAGGTGCAAAATGCCACAACGAAAGTACACAAAAGACAGATACACGGTACATGATACATAGAGCGGCAGTATGAAAAAGTATAGAAATACAAGATATCTGGAGTGCAAAAAAAAGCTATAAAAGGACATTGCATAGTATGAGTGGTTGGCTGAATATGTACACTATACATTGGTGGATGTTGGATGGTTAACTATACTATACAGGTCGATGGCAGAGAAATACTTCAGTAGCTAAAAATGCGTGTGATATGAGCGAGGGTAATAATAGTTTACTTAATAGACAGACTGGGTAAATTAACAGGTAAGTGAAACTTTTGCATGGTTAAATTAGCTGTACAGTTAGGTATACAGTTATATTTACAGATAAGTGAATACTTGCATGTTTACACAAACTGTACAGGTAAATGACAGGAAGAGATACTTTAATAGCTAAATGTGTGTATGATATCATTTGGGGTAATAATAGTAATTCCCTTAAAATACAGTCCTTAGTGCGCAGGGTTTAATTACAGACAACTGCACTTATTGCACATTCGATATACTAAAAGCAATGAGAAAAGGTGCAACTGGCAGGATACTAATATGCATTCCTGAGTGAATGCCTACGTCCAATAATTACTTACAATATTGCATGTGATATAATATAACAACTGTACATGAGTATGTATATACAGACCTGTATGAATAAATAGGTCCTGAGTGGATGAGTGCTGACGGACCAGAGTTACTCACGGATGGATGCATAATTGTTAAACTAGGTCCTAGCACCCCAACAGTTCCAGATCTATGTTGCCGACGGCACGGCACCCCGGTGAGGCATTATATAGTCTCATAGCCGCCGGCAGGAAGGACCTTCTGTAGCGCTCTCTGGCACACCGTGGTGGGATCAGTCTGTGACTGAAAGTGCTCCTCTGCGTCATAACCATAGCATGCAGAGGGTGGGTGACGTTGTCCATGATGGCCAGCAGTTTGGCCAGGATCCGTCTCTCCGCCACCTCCTCTAGAGTGTCAAGGCTCATCCCCAGGACAGAGCTAGCCTTCCTGATCAGCTTATTTACCCGAGAAGCATCACCGGCTTTGATGTTTGCTCCCCAGCACACCACTGCAAAAAAGATGGCACTGGCCACCACAGACTGGTAGAAGGTATGCAGTAGTTTACTGCACACGTTGAAGGACCTGAGCCTCCTCAGAAAGTAGAGTCAGCTCTGGCCCTTTTTGTACAGGGCCCCGGTGTTACCAGCCCATTCCAGTCTGTTGTCCATATGGACACCCAGGAACTTGTATGACTCAACCATTTCCACATCCGTCCCCTTTATAGGGACTGCAGTCAGTTGTGCCTTGGTTCTCCTGAAGTCCACCACCATCTCCTTAGTTTTGCTGATGTTGAGCTGAAGGTGGTTCTGCTCACACCACAACACAAAGTCACTGATTGTGCTCCTGTACTCCTCCTCCTGCCCACCCCTGATGCACCCTACAATAGCAGAGTCATCCGAGAACTTCTGTAGGTGGCATGTCTCAGAGTTATATCTGAAGTCTGAGGTGTAGAGGGTGAACAGGAAGGGGGACAGGACCGTACCCTGGGGGGCCCCTGTGTTGCTAACAGCCCGTTCTGACACACAGCTCTGTAGTCGCACAAATTGTGGCCTACCGGTCAGGTAGTCCGTGACCCAGGAGACTAAGGGTGCTTCCACTTTCATCCTCCTCATCTTCTCACCCAGTAGCAGGGGCTGAATGGTATTGAAGGCACTGGAGAAGTCAAAAAACATGACCCTCACAGTGCAACCTGCGTTGTCCAGGTGAGAGTAGGCCCTCTGCAGAAGGTAGATGATTGCATCATCCACCCCGATGTTGCGCTGGTATGCAAACTGCAGGGGGTCCATTGATGAACACACCAGGGGTCTGAGGTGAGCGAGGACTAACCTTTCCAGGGTCTTCATGATGTGGGATGTTAGCGCTACAGGTCTGAAGTCATTCAGGACAGTGGGGTGTGCCTTCTTGGGCACTGGGACGAGGCAGGATGTTTTCCACAGCACAGGGACCCTTTCTAGGCTCAGGCTAAGGTTGAAAAGACGCTGGAGTATTCCACACAGTTGGTCAGCACAGACCCTCAGCACCCTTGGGCTGATGCCATCAGGGCCCGCCGCTTTCCACTGATGTAGTCTCTCCAGCTCTCTCTTCACTTGGTTGGTGGTGAAAGCCAGCCCAGGTGGGGAGGTGGGGGGAAGGGGGGTGTTGAGGATCAGTCCAGGGGGGGCAGGGGCGGAGGTGGGGTCACTGATTGTCTCAGCAGAGGTGCTGTGAGCAAAGTGGGGGTGGGATAGCCGTGAGGGTGTGTGGTCTGGGGAGCTGGAGGGGAGGTGGACAGGGCCAGTATCGAACCTGTTAAAAAATTGGTTCAGCTCATTGGCTCTGTCCTGGGTCCCCTCCGTCTGCCCACTGTTTGACTTTTTGAAGCCAGTGATATTTCTCATACCCTTCCACACCTCTCTCACTTGGCTCTGCCTCAGCTTGTCCTCCATCTTCTCCTTATACACTCTCTTCCCCTCAGCAATCCGCAACTTCAGCTCCCTCTGGACGCATTTCAATTTGTCCTTGTCCTTCTCCTTGAAGGCCCTCTTCTTCTCATTCAGCAGGGCCTTCAGGTCGCTGGTGACCCAGGGTTTATTGTTTGGGAAACAGCGTACCTTCCTGGTGGGTACAGTGTTGTCTACACAAAAATTAATATAGTCTGTTATGCAGTCAGTGAGTCCATCGATGTCCTCCCCATGAGCCTCACAGAGCACATCCCAGTCTGTTGTTTCAAAGCAGTCCTGTAGGGCCTCATTCGCCTCCGGGGACCATCTCCTAATAGTCCTGGTGGTTGCAGGCTGCTGTTGGACCATAGGCCTGTAGAGTGGGGTGAGGTGGACAAGGTTGTGGTCCGATCTACCGAGGGGAGGGAGTGCAGTGGAGTTGTATGCATCCTTCACATTAGCATATAACAAGTCCAGAGTTTTATTATTCCTGTTTGGGCACTTCACGAACTGTTTGAACGTGGGCAGCGTTGAAGAGAGAGATGCATGGTTAAAATCCCCCGAAATGGCAAAGAAAGCACTGGGATGCGCTGTCTGTAACCTCGCGATAACAGAGTGGATGACGTCACACGCGGTGTTTGCGTCAGCAGAGGGCGGGATGTAAACAATAACAGCAATGGCCGCCGTGAATTCCCTCGGCAAATAGTAGGGTCTCAGGCTAACGGCTAGCAGTTCAATGTCCGGGCTACAAAACTGTTCCTTAAGAGTAATATGGTTCGGATGACACCATCTGTTGTTAACTAATAAAGCCAGCCCACCACCCTTACTCTTACCGGAAGAGACGCGATCCCTGTCCGCTCTGATGGTCTGGAAACCGTCGATAGTGACGTTCTGTATGGGGATGTTACCGTTCAGCCAAGTCTCAGTAAAACACATTAGGCTCGTTTCCCGATAAATCCTTTGTCCACGAACAAGTCCCGCCAACTCATCCATCTTGTTATGTAGACACCTCACATTGCCCATAATAATAGACGGTATAACCGGCTTGTACTTGAACCTCCTCCGCTTTGCCTAACATTTCAATCCCGCCCTGCATCCACGGCGTCGTCTTTTCAATTCGTCCGGAATATCAAACTTTTCCCCGGGGAGCAGCAGCGCTGCGTGGGCTAAATCCAGGAGCTGGGCTCTGTTGTAAACAATAACAGTTGACGACTCCTGTCGACGTTCAGCTGCGATAAAATCCATAAAATCCATAATCCTGAACTGTTATAGTTCGACTGTAGCAAAATAAAAAATAAAACTAAAGAAAATAGACGAAAATAGACGAAAGAAACGAACTAAAACAACAATTAATGCACGAAGAACGGGAGCTGCTTAACAGGCGTCCAGTTGTCATTACACCCTTTAGCTAAGAACAAAAACAGACTATTTTAAGTCACCAATATTGAACAAATGTAGACCAATTAGACACCCTATAACAGTCATGTATCAATCTGATTGATGGATTGTGTTGTTCAGTAAGCAGGCTCAGGTGTATAACTGTGGCTCCTTCCACCTTCAAAGAATCACAAAAGAGGGCCAACCATGGAGAATAGTAAGACACTTCCTTATTTCTATAACTACGCTGTATTGTTTGTTCTTGTGTGTCTGTGCATGTTTTTCAGCATAAAGTACTCTGCTGCCGCTTAGTGTGGACACCAGGTGAGGCCACACACACAGATTCCTGTTGAACACAGTCTCTTTAACTACTATATTTTCTCAATATCAGTCTCTCTCCTTCACTTCATCCCTCACTCCCCTTCTCCCTAAATCATCTAGGTTATATCAGCTGTGTCGGTGAACCCCTCCCGCATCTGAACTGGCTATATAGAGGGCAAAGCATGATCAGAGGTGAGAGGTCACTTGGTCGGATCAACAGGAAGTATTATTAAAGAGATGCTTTACATTGAAATAGACACGTAGTGGTCCCAGAGTTAATGATCCAAGGTCAGTTTAATACAGATAGAGATGTAGTAGTCCCAGAGTTAATGATCCCATGTCAGTTTAATACAGATAGAGATGTAGTAGTCCCAGAGTTAATGATCCCAGGTCAGTTTAATACAGATAGAGATGTAGTAGTCCCAGAGTTAATGATCCCAGGTCAGTTTAATACAGATAGAGATGTAGTAGTCCCAGAGTTAATGATCCCAGGTCAGTTTAATACAGATAGAGATGTAGTAGTCCCAGAGTTAATGATCCAGGGTCAGTTTTTAATTTCACCTCCTGATGATTATGATGACTGACAGTGTTAGAATAAAAAACACGAGGCTTAAACAGGATCTCTCTCTACATCTGTCTCTCGTTTGCAGGTATGTTTTGATGTGAGAGGATGCCAACCTCCAGTCCCGTCATCGCCACATCACCTGCTCTTAAGATAACCTTTGGGCCGAGTCCAAAGCTGTTTAGGAGACACCACTAGACACTATTATGTAGTTAATGGCGGCTTGAGTGCTCCTTTTAAAGCGTGTTGAGGAATTAGGCAGGGGTGTTCGTTGTCCGGAATGTTGTATGCCATCGCTATAGAGCCACTACTAAATAGCATTAGAAGTCGTATTGAAGGGGTGTACCTTTCAGAGGATATTCCTCCTATTCATCTCTCAGCCTATCCTGATGTTGTAGTTATTTTGGTGAAAAATCAAGTGGAGGTGGATAGTTTGAGTCTCATGGTTGATCGGTTTAAGGGAATATCCTCTGCAAAGGTAAATTGGGAAAAAAAGTTGTGCTTTACAGATTGGGAAATGGTCTGGAGGGATCGTGGCTTTACCAGGAGGGATGGAATGGTGTAAGGGAGGTTTCAAGTATCTTGGAGTGTACCTAGGGGATGAGGGGACTATGGAAAAACATTGGAATGGGGTGGTTGAAATGGTGGAAGGGAGGATGAGGAGATGGCGGTGGTTGTTATCTCGAATGTCATACAGGGGGGGGTGCACTATTATTGATAACAATGTGGTTGCCTCTGCACTGTGGCATTGGTTGTCATGTTTAGAGCCGCCGTCTGGCCTTCTGGCTAAAGATACAGGCAATTATTGTACATTTTTTGGGGGAAAACTATAATTGGGTTCCACAAAGTGTTTTGTATTTGTCTAAAGAGGAGGGGGGACAAATGAGGTGTGGAGAGGTGTGGCAGGTCTGGTATATTACAGAAGGTAGAGGGATAAAGTTTAAAGAAGGCTTTATTTTTGGTTGATAATAGCAGGATTTCTAGGGATGGAGTACCTCCGTTTTACAGAGTTTTGAGTATAATGAAGGTGTCCAGATGCAATAAGTTGGAGTCAGTGCTTTGGCTGTTGGGGCAAGACTGGATTGTACAACTGGAGCTGTTCCATACTTCTCCAAGATTCTGGTGAATGGCGAAATTAATTGACATGGCTGGGACAGGTGGCTGAACATTTGGGGGTGAGGTCGGAAAGGATTGTCGGACAACTGCTGGGAAGCTGCAGGAAGGCTCTGTCAGCAGAAGAGTGGATTATGCTCAAGAGTCATAAGAAAAAGGCACAAGATGAAAACGCCCCATTTCCAAGACTAGGGATTACACCCAATATCCCAGAGTCAGACAGAAAGGCTTTATTACTGGATTTGAAAGGGTTGGAAGAGGTGGGTTTGGATGAGGTGAATGAGAAGGAGTTATATAGAGGGTTTGTCAAGTTTTTAAATAAAGATAAATTGAAATATAGAAAAGACACTCCTTGGAGGGTAAAACTGGGCCTTGATTACAAGGTAAAGCCAGCATGGAGAGCACTGTACAAGCCACCGGTACAAAAGGGTACTGGTGATATGCAGTGGAGGGTTTTGCATGGCATCATTGCAGTTAATGCTTTTGTATCTGTCATTAATTCAGATGTTGGAGATGTATGTCCTTTTTGTAAAATAAGATAAACAATTTTCCACTGTTTTATGGCGTGAGAGAGGATAAAACCCCTTTTTGAATACTAGAGTCTGTCTACAGCTGTAGGGGAGATTTTCAATAATACTGTTTTTATTTTGGGGTTTCAATACAGTAAGCAACAGAAAAGAAACTGTCAACTGAGTAGGAAAAAAAAGATAGACACGGGATATGGTAAGGATGTAAATGTGTTTTTATAGGATTAGTAAAAGTGAGAATAAAAGTGGATTTTGAGTTCTTCTCGGCTGTAAAAGATCTCCCATTGTTTGAGGAGAAGTGGATTTATGAAGGAGCGGTACGTAAAATATATATATTTTTTTATTGAATTCATTTTTTAGATGTTTATTTAAGAATGACACATTTTTGTTGTGTAATTTATGAAAAGGCACAGTGTGCGAATATCTGAGTATAAAACAAATCTCTCTCTCTCTCATTAGCTAACGAGGCCAAGAAGCCAGACACGATCAAAGGATTGATGGAGGAGAGAAACTTCTCCCAGCAGGCAATGCTTACACATGAGTTTCCATATTTTCTTTCCCTTTATCCAGGAGAACATTAGAGAGGTGAAATAAGACAGAGAAAGAGAGAGGTGGAGAAGTCCTAGAGTAACCTTGAGAGGAGAGTAAAAGTTTTCATAAAGTTTAACAAATGTTGCTACACATGCTAGGATACATCTAGTCATGTCTGCCATAACATTACACTGACTGCCAGTTCCCCCACCAGGAGATAGCAGAAATGTTCAGGGTAGTAGAATATGTCCTCACAATTGACCTTTGTTGTTTGTGTGTGTTTAGTTAAGGTGGTGATAATGTATTTAACTCGCAACCACATGGTAAAGAAACTGACAGAATGTGCCTTTAAATCTAACTGTAATTCCCTTTACTTAGCAAGGACACTGTGTGGATGCGTTGGCTGGCCCTTGGTCTGGGTCGAGCCCTGACATTCATGCTGACATTTTGGAGGAAACTAGAAAATGTCCGCTGTCAGGAAAGGTCACGTCCTGTCCTGTCACTAAAGGCAGGGTCGTGAACCTGGACCCTGAGGGCATAAGTGATCTAGAATGGAAGTGTGCGTGGCAGCAATGTGTGTGTGTGTGTGTGTGTGTGTGTGTATTACAGTCAGGTCACCTTAGTGCTCTGCTAGAAGTGGGTCAGGATCAGAATACCTCTCTTCCCATCTGTGCCACTGGAATACCATCCAACCTCCTCAACTACAGAGGAAACCAGGAGAGGAGAGGAGAAGAGAGGAAAAGACAAGAGAAGAGAGGAGAGGAGGAGAGGAGGGGAGAGGAGAGGAGAGGAGAGGAGAGGAGAGGAGAGGAGAGGAGAGGAGAGGAGAGGAGAGGAGAGGATGTTAGGAAGTCAAGATCAAGGCTGGAAAGAAAAGCAGCCTTGGTCCATGAGGAGCAGCTGCCTGTGTCTATAAGGCAGTGTGTATCTGGTGACTTTAGAGTTGACCCATCAGCTGTCTGAACGTAGATATTAAAGCTGTGTGCTCACAGACAGGGTCTCTCCACTGTAATGGATTACCTGGCCATGCTCTCTCCCAAGCCGGCCCTGTTTGGCTAGGCCCTGTACACACACACACACACACACACACACACACACACACACACGTGAGTAGATAGCGGGAGGCTGCCAAAAGCCTCCAGGACCTCTGGAAGGGCAGATTAATATCCACACTGACTGATGATAAAAACGTCAAGGAACGACGTTTACACACACATACAAACACACACACACACCGTCTGAACCGCCAGTGGGCCAGCAGGGCCAGAGAGCAACCTGCTGCCAAGTGACACACACATGTAGCTGACCGACTGCCAACACACACACACACGCACACACACACCTGCAGCCAGCACACACATACAACATTACCCCTCAACAATGCAATCTGACCACCCCTTAGGCCATGCATACTGACAGCAGTTATTCCTCCCTGTCACCCCACAGCTGGACACACTATCAGTCACACTGTATGATGTGTAGGCTATGGCTCAATTCATCATGTCTGCTGATACTATCATAATCATACACTAGCATTATATATGCGATAACACCATTCAAACAGACATGCACACTTGCCTGTCTAACATGCAACTGTCTTTTAAAATAGGGTTGAAGAATACAACAATTCGACCAAAGGTCTGTACTGCTGCTCACTAATGGCGAACCTGCGTAAAGATGGCAGAATTCAGATATGGTGTCATTGTTTTAGCACTAGACACTGAGTTTTTAAACTCTGTCTCGCAATATGGTTCAATGTGCCAATAAATCAACGCAGTCTACTTCAAATTGCCGCAGTCTTAAAGCAAAAAAAGGGATCATGTATATTCTGCTACAATAAATTTACCAGTGGAATGTGGCGCTGTGACAGTTTAGACCTGACGGATGGCTGTGCCAGCGGAGGGGAGATAAATAGGCAGCTGATGGATCTGCTGCCGGCCTGGTGAAGACATCACGCTGCACGCTTCAGCCTGCTGCCAGACAGCTCAGAGCCACGGGTGGCCAGAGTGCGGCCATTTTGTGTCCACGTGTGCCAGTGCTGGTGCCTAATCGCTCCCTGCATCTCCAGTTGAAAAGGCCCCAACTAATGAACCAGTTTCACAAGCCCAGAGAAGCTGATTATGAGTGGAAAGGTCCCACTGAGCTGGTGCTGGTCCAAGTGCTCCTCTCATACACTCTCTCTCCACCCTTCCCGTTTATGCCCAAATAAAACAAATGTTTTGTAGTTGCCTGTAATTGTCAGTAGAGAGCACTGTTAGCCTGCTCTTGAGGTCTGGCTGTAGTGGATGTGTTCAAAGATCAGTGATTAGTACTGCGAGCGTTGGTAGTGACATGCTGTGAGTGAGTGAGTGAGTGAGTGAGTGAGTGAGTGAGTGAGTGAGTGAGTGAGTGAGTGAGTGAGTGAGTGAGTGAGTGAGTGAGTGAGTGAGTGAGTGAGTCAGAGAAAGATACAAAGATAAGGATATATCTTACATTTGTCTCCATAAAATGTGGGGTTGTCTTCTCTTGTCTTGGGCTTGAATTAACCTAATTCGTTTTTAGATGAATTTCGCTGCAAGTATCTTGAGAAATTCTGTTGTTTTAGCTTGATTGAGCGCTGTTTGGCAGATAAAAAATGTCATCCTAAGAATGGCAAATACATCCTTGGATCCTCTTACAGAATAACACTTTTCCAAGTGATACATGTATTAATTATCTGCCAAAGTACTAACTGTATGGATCACTTATGAGATTGAATTCTGCTCTTACTGTATAATAGAGAACAGCGACTGACTTTTTACTGTCATCATACTACGTTATTCACCATTACATTTCCATAACAAATCCCATGTTGTAAATGGATCACTTTCACATCACCCCTTCTATATAATCATAAAGCAAAGACATGCCAGTCTTTATACGTTTATAGTTGCTAACCGTCTGCTACTGCAACTCTAATAATCCGTCACACACGCACACTGGATTTTGATGAGGCATTACAAAGGACTACACTGTGTCTACATTCTTTTATGACAAAACCCTTCATCCCTGTTTTGAAATGTTCACTTTGAAAGAGTTAGAGATCAAATAAAATATCATGCAACATATTATCATCACATCACATTGAATGTATTGAGATATACTTGATATCATAAAAAGTATACACTTGGAATGGCCTCAGTCTGTTATGACCATTTAAAAAACTCCTCTCTCTCTCTCTCTCTCTCTCTCAGGATGTGTGAAGCCTGCACACGGTGACGGTATGGGAACTTTGTTACAGGAGGGTCGTGGTGCTAGGGCTAGGCGCTAGTTGTGAAGAGAGTCGCCTAATTAAAAAGCACATGAATATGCATGAGACACTTGTACTGCTCGCACTAATTACATATTCAGGGATGTTTGTCGGAGGCAGCGCAAGTCGAGGCGATGGTGTGAGTGGTCCTCACTGATGTCTAACTCAGCCCTGCGTGCTGATGGAGAGACACGGGGAGACAGGACATCTCAATAAAATCACAACACCACGGTAGCAGGAAGCAGGTTCTACAAGGCTACAGAGGCTGTACCTCAGGACATTTCTAGTCAACACGGTGAAACATTGAGGAAAACTGGGAACTATATGGTAGCCCAGATGTATGGCTAAAAGTAGCCTTGCTTATGTCTTATCAAGTTATCAGATAAATTACATAAAGTAAGAGCAAAGTGTTATAACTGCATATACTATTACTACACTTTGTAAAAGGCTATTAATTACATAGGCTATTCTAGTATTAACACTAATGTGTCATGTAAATTGGGAACCAACATTCTGAGAAATTCAAAGAAGAGAAAGAGATGGAATTAGAGGAAGATGGAGAGAGAGAGAGGGGAAGAAAGGAAGGGAAAAGGGGAGTTATATGGTGGCAAATATGATAGTCTGGTTAATCACCACTTTGCCCTGCTAATGTGGAGCCCCTGTGGCAACAGAACATGTTTTATTCAGAGACTTATTACATTCCAGTCCAGACTGATATTTAGCAGCAGGGTTGGGGAGTAACTGATTACATGTAATTAGTTACATATAATCTAATTACAAAACAACTAACTGCAATCAGTTTCGCTACCAGCAAATATATTGTAATCTGATTACAGATACGTTTGAAAAACTAGATGATTACTTATTACTTTTGAGTTCAGAAAGGATGTTTGTGAAAAAATACATAATGAAGACTTTCTGTTCTCAACGACATTCAATTCAGCATTGATGACTATGACGACACACCACATGTCTTTTTCTAATGCCTAAGGGGAAAATAATTCTAAAGTAAATCAGATTATATTACAGAGTTTGGGTAATCCAAAAATTAAGTTAAATTAAACATTTTGGACAGTGTAACATTTTGGACAGTGTAACATTTTGGACAGTGTAACATTTGGGACAGTGTAACATTTTGGACAGTGTAACATTTTGGACAGTGTAACATTTTGGACAGTGTAACATTTGGGACAGTGTAACATTTTGGACAGTGTAACATTTGGGACAGTGTAACATTTGGGACAGTGTAACATTTTGGACAGTGTAACATTTTGGACAGTGTAACTAGTAACTGTGACGGATTACATCTAGAAAGTAACATACCCAACCCTGTCTCCCGAGTGGTGCTGTAGTCTAAGGCACAGCATCGCAATGCAAGCTGCGTTACTAGAGATGCGGGTTCGAGCCCCGTCTGTGTTGCAGCCGGCCGTGACCCGGAGACCCATGAGGTGAATTGGCCCAGCATCGTTCGGGTTAGGGGAGGGTTTGGCCGGCCGGATTGTCCTTGTCCCATCACGCTGTAGCGACTCCTGTGGCAGGCCGGGCGCATGCACCCTGACTTGTTCCCCAGGTGTACGGCGTTTCCTCTGACACATTGGTGCGCCTGGCTTCCGGGTTAAGTGTGTACTGTGTAAAGACGCAGTGCGGCTGGCGGGTTGTGTTTCAGAGGACGCACGGCTCTCGACCTTCGCCTCTCCAGAGTCCGTACGAGAGTTGCAGCAACGGGACAAGACTGTAACTACCAATTCGGGGAGAAAAAAAAGGGGTAAAAAATAATACATGAAATAAAAAAAACATACCCAATCCTTCTTAGCAGTTAGCACTACTAGAATTAGCTCACCGATAGGCAGTTAACACCTATAGCATGCTGCTCTTAATAAAACATAACACCAGCATCAGACAGACTACTCCCTATGGCAACAAGAAGAGGAGGAAAGATGGAGGAAAATGAAAACTGAATGGAGCGCAGAAGGAGGAGAGGTGAGAAGATATGACTGCAAGTAAGGTAGATTTGCGGCAAAACCGAGGGCTGTGTGCTAGTGTTTTATGGTGTGTGTGCTTGCATGGGTGTGTGTATATGTGTGTGTGTGTGTGTGTGTGTTAGCCGTTATGTGGGTACATGCTGGCCATATGGGAAAGACAATGAAATAGAGTAATTAAAACAGAACAAAGAGAGAAGAGCAGCACCATAATTAGAACACTGATTAATCAGCTGATAATTTTATCTTGATTAATGTGACTGATTTTCTCTTCGTATTGACCCCAGACAGTCGGGCCTGGTCCAATTAAATTTAAATTATGCTGCAGAAATCTGTCCAGTCCCCCCACCACACCATCTCCCCTCTATCCAACCCCCTTCCCCAAATCATGTCACATGCTGAGTTTTAATTGTTTTAGGATGAACATAATGTGCGAATAAGTTGTTTTTGGTATTCATTTTGCAAGACACACACAGAGACTCCTGCATACGCACACAAACAGACACATTACATCATATTTTAATTGAATAAGTTTTAACAACACAAAATGTTATATTTGAGTGATTCTTATAGAGAGTATTTTTGGGATTTAATGGAGACTTAGCCATGTTCATAACAGTATCTATGTTTCGTGTACAGGTCTTATTCTGAAAACCGAAAGCATCTACACTACCGTTCAAAAGTTTGGGTTCACTTAGAAATGTCCTTGTTTTTGAAAGAAAAGCAAATTCTTTTGTCCATTAAAATAACATCAAATTGATCAGAAATACAGTGTAAATACAGTGCAAACTAGTACCCGCAAAACACCAGTCTCAACGTCAAAAGTGAAGAGGCGACTCTGGAATGCTGGCCTTCTAGGCAGAGTTGCAAAGAAAAAGCCATATCTTCCTCTGCCCAGTGTCTGTTTTCTTTTGCCCATCTTAATCTTTTCTTTTTATTAGCTGATATGGCTTTTTCTTTGCATTTCTGCCTAGAAGGTCAGCATCCCAGAGTTGCCTCTTCACTGTTGACGTTGAGACTGGTGTTTTGCGGGTACTATTTAATGAAGCAGCCAGTTGAGGACTTGTGAGGCGTCTGTTTCTCAAACTAGACACTCTAACGTACTTGTAGTCTTGCTCAGTTGTGCACAGGGGCCTCCCACTACTCTTTCTATTCTGGTTAGAGCCAGTGTGCGTTGTTCTGTGAAGGGAGTAGTACACAGGTTTTACGAGATCTTCAGTTTCTTGCAAATTTATCACATGGAAAAGCCTTCATTTCTCAGAACAAGAATAGACTGAAGAGTTTCAGAAGAAAGTTCTTTGTTTCTAGCCATTTTGAGCCTGTAATCGAATCCAAAAATGCTGATGCTCCAGATACTCAACTAGTCTAAAGACCAGTTTTATTGTTCTTTAATCAGCACAACAGTTTTCAGCTGTGCTAACATAATTGCAAAATGATAAACTTGGATTAGCTAACACGACGTGTCATTGGAACATAGGAGTGATGGTTGCTGATAATGGGCCTCTGTAGATATTCCATTAAAAATCAGCCATTTCCAGCTACAATAGTCATTTACAACATTAACAATTTGATGTTATTTTAATAGACAAAACATTTGCTTTTCTTTAAAAAACAAAGACATTTCTAAGTGATCCCAAACGTTTGAACGGTAGTATACCTGTGAACCCGTTCTGCGATATGATTTAATGAAGGGAAAGGGAACAATATTTATTCTCTGCAATAGACAAATCATCATTCATATTGAACAATGACATACTAGCATTGGCATATTCTTCTCTCAAACCCTTTCCCCTCTGACACCACCTCCATCAAAGCAAGTACCAATCTCTCCAATATTACACAATGGCAGGTGCATTTATTCTGTCAATTAAAATGCGAGGATGGAAACAGTTGGAGGGCTAAATGAGAGAGCTGCTCTCCTCCCATCATCCCATCCCTCGCTCCTCTTCTCTCTGTCTATTTTTTGGCCTGGGCCTCAGCTGACTGGATGAGAGCCAGGTCCTGGAGAGTGACTTTGGGCATAGCTGCCAACGCATGGTGCCCATACCAGCCCCTGTGCCAGTCCCCCAGCAGCCCTCTCTCTCTCCCTGGCCTTGCTGCCTGGCAGGCTGGATGCTCTGGCTACTGTGTTTGCTCTGTAGTGGAGGGCACCGCTGCTGTCACACAGGGCCCCCAGCGGGAGTGACCGGGGCCGGGGTGTTAATGCCTTCAGATCTGGTTAAGAGCAACGGTGACAGCTCTATTACCAATGGGGGAAGGAGGAAGAGGATTAGAAGGAGGAGAGACAAAGGGGTAGAGAAGGGGGAGGACGAGGAGAGACAAAGGGGTAGAGAAGGGGGAGGAGGCAAGGGCAGTTCTCACACATATGCAGGTATGGGCTTTGCGGACACGTGTACACAAGCACTCTGTGAGCACAAAACAGTATGGAACATCTCAAAGGATTGCACATCAACAGCACAGCAACAACAGCCCAAATAAGATGCACTGAGAGTCTGACACACATTCTGCTATGAGAAGATTTGAAGACCTGAGTGAAGGAATGTGCTTGTGGAAATTCTTGAAACACAGACAATAGCCCTTATGCACATGACCGAACGTTCTAAGCACACTTCCTACCGGTGTGGCAATTTCTGGTGTCACATACTATAGAACAGAAGTCAGTCCAGTTGTTATCGACAATATAACATTACTACCACTATGTCACCATTTTTTAGGTGTCTAAGTGTCTTCAGGACTTGCCTCAAATTAATATTAATGATATACGTTGAATTGTTAAATCAGCCTCCGAGACTCCAGCTAGCAAGAACGAAAAGGGGTTCAAGATGTATATAGGAAGCTACATAGACAACTATGAAGGTGAGTACCAAGTCCCACGGTAGATGATCATATTTCACCAGCCCTATACCTCTCATTATTTACATGTATATTGTAGTAAAGTTAAGCCCTGTTTCCATAGGCACTGAAGTTAACCCAGGTTGGGCTGGCCTTGGTGGCCTAGCTCAAATTGCGTTTCCACAGCCTCCAGAAATTAGAAATTGCCATGTTGCTACGTAGCCAATATGTGACTGCAGCTGGCTTTACTAATGTTGCTAGCTAGCTAGGAAGATGTTGTTTATTCACCTTCACCATGCTGTATTTAAGTTTACTCTATACTCCTGTCAGTGCCAGCCAGACTCAGAGCTATGCATTTGCCTTGCTGTCGTTAGCTAGCTTAACGGTCAGGGTCGTCGCTAGCAACAGGCTAGCCAGCGTAATTCATACATTGCTTGCCATGGTATTGGTTATTAGCTAGCTTTAATTCAATACGACCTGGCCAGCTAAAATTCCTTCTAGCTCACGTTAGCTAGCTAGTTTGTTTCAACTCTGATTTGATAGCTAACGTTCGGTAGCTAGCATTTGAGGGCTGACTCTTCTCATAAACGTTAATTGTGTAGTACAAAGTATCTAAATAGATACAGTTAATAGTTAAATTAGCTAGCTAGCTAACATGATTGTAGCTAGCTAGTTACGATGTACTGCCACCAACCACCTTTTTCTGAGCTCTAGCCTCTACATCGACCGGGAAACTATGGAAGCTCACAATACCAATACATTTTGAAGAAACTGAACACAGAGGCACTGAACAATGTTCATTGGCACCTCCTTCACGGGGCTGTAATTTAAACGTAGTCATTGCGAACAATTTCAGTCAGAAATGCATTGATGACAGTTAGCTAGTTAGCAAGCTAATTATAAAAACGGTAGCGGAAATCGCTCCATGAGTCAGCACCCCGGTAGGAAGTAAAAATAGAACTTGGAAGGCGGTATAATGCATAGAACCTATTATCCAGCCCTGTTGCTCTGAGAGAGTGAAGAGAGAGACACACAGAGACAGAGGAGGAAGAAAAGGACCCTGGGATGAAGTCCAAATTCAGGCTTCCCGCCTCATTTCCTGTGACCTACATGCGGCATCTGATGGTTGAATTTTTGCCAATCACAGTCCAGTTACCATTTACAGTCTCTACTGGGACCACAAAACTAACCGTCCATTTTAACTGGTATATTCATTGTTTATGTGTCAACTGTGAGACCAAAACCATTCGCACAATGAAATGTTTGTTACGATACACACACATACACTACTATTCAAATGTTTGGGGTCACTTAGAAATGTTGTTTGTTTTTGAAAGAAAATGTTTAAAAAAATCCATAAAAATAACATCAAATTGATCAGAAATACAGTGTAGACATTGTTAATGTTGTAAATGACTATTGTAGCTGTAAATGGATGTACAGAGGCCCATTATCAGCAACCATCACTCATGTGTTCCAATGGCACGTTGTGTTTGCTAATCCAAGTTTATCATTTTAAAAGGCTTATTGATAATTAGAAAACGTTTTTGCAATTATGTTAGCACAGCTGAAAACTGTTGTGCTGATTAAAGAAGCAGTAAAAGGCATTTGTGTGTTCGATTACAGGCTCAAAATGGCCAGATACAAATAACCTTCTTCTGAAACTCGTCCGTCTTTTCTTATTCTGAGAAATTAAAGCTATTCCATGCGAGAAATTGCCAAGAAACTGAAGATCTTGTACAACGCTGTGTACTACTCCCTTCACAGAACAGCACAAACTAGCTCTAACCAGAATAGAAAGAGGAGTGGGAGGCCCCGGTGCACAGCTGTGCAAGAGGACAAGTACGTTAGAGTGTCTAGTTTGAGAAACAGATGCCTCACAAGTCCTCAACTGGCAGCTTTATTAAATAGTACCCGCAAAACACCAGTCTCAACGTCAACAGTGAAGAGGCAACTCCGGGATGCTGGCCTTCTAGGCAGAGTTGCAAAGATAAAGCCATATCAAAGACTGGCCAACAAAAATAAAAGATTAAGATGGGCAAAATAACACAGACACTGGACAGAGAAAGATTGGAAAAAAGTGTTATGGACAGACCAATCTAAGTTTCAGGTGTTCGAATCACAAAGAAGAACATTCGTGAGACGCAGACCAAATGAAAATGCAATGTGATGGTCTGGGTGTACATTGGTGGTGGTAAAATGGGAGATTTGTACAGGGTAAAAGGGATCTTGAAAAAGGGATTTTTCAACGCCATGCCGTACCCTGTGGACGGCGCTTAATTGAAGCCAATTTCCTCCTACAACAGGACAATGACCCAAAGCACAGATCCAAACTATGCAATAACTATTTAGGGAAGAAGCAGTCAGCTGGTATTCTGTCTGTAATGGAGTGGCCAGCACAGTCACCGGATCTCAACCCTATTGAGCTGTTGTGGGGGCAGCTTCACTGTATGGTACATAAGAAGTGCCCATCAAGCCAATCCAACTTGTGGGGGGTGCTCCAGGAAGCATGCGGTGAAATCTCTTCAGATTATCTCAACAAATTGACAACTAGAATCCAAAAGGTCTGCAAGGCTGTAATTGCTGCAAATGGAGGATTCTTTGATGAAAGCAAAGTTTGAAGGACACAATTATTATTTCAATTAAAACTCATTATTTATAACCTTGTCAACGTCTTGACTATATTTCCTATTCATTTTGCAACTCATTTCATGTATTTTCATGGAAAACAAGGAAATTTGACCCCAAACTTTAGAACGTTAGTGTATAAAGTTATCATAGATAACACAGATTATTTGATTTTAAACAAGACTCAGATAGGGCTTGACTACATTTCAGTAAGTAAAACTCAAACACATTTACTGGCTAGCAGTTCTTCAAAAGCAAGCAACGTCTGCCCAGCATCCACATACCTCTGTCCTGAATGTCTCTTGCTGTGCCAGTCTGGTTAGTCAATAAATAAATGATGAAATGTGAAATGAATAAAAACATGAATGACTGTGGCGATGACACCCAGTGACAGTGTTGAGATGGGAATTAGGCCCAAAGCAGCTCTAAAGCTGATTATGGGTATGGGCCCCACTAACGAGCCGTGAGATTGAGTTTGACACGTCGGAGAACAGGTGCTTGTTTGTTTCATGAATAAAAGGACCCTGCAAAGTACTGCCCACTGCAATGCCATTGCAAAAACACAACAATGTCCTAAAAATTTATGTTTTTGAGAAAATTAAAGTGAGCTAATGATGAAAACATGCTTTTTGGAGGTTTATCCGTCTCCCTAGCCTCATTCTTTATGCCATGCTAGTTCGCTGTTATCCTGTTCATTCTAATATCCGCCGGCGCATTTTGGGCGCAGGTGTGGTGATGTGGGCAATAACAAGCTCTGAGTAATTACCACAGCTATATCCATAACAGCCCTAAACCCCCAAAGTGTGCTCTGTACCCCTTGCACACCCTCATCCCTCCCTCCTTCCACCCCAGCCCCCCTTCTCTCTCTCGCTAAATCACAGAACTGGGCTTCGGTCCAGGCCCGGCGCTGCCCAGTTAGAGTTAAATAAAGCCGTGGAACCTCATGGGGACGCTCTAATGTCGGCGTTAATTGTGAGTTATGGGTAAACATGGCAGGACTGCCGAGGTCAGGCCTGTCAGCAATCAGACTTTTCAGGAGGAATTTACAAGACGCTTCCTGTTTATCCCGGAGCGGGAAGAATTAGCTACTGGGTCTGTTGTTGTCGTTTTTGTTTTTGTACTTGTTCGCTCGTGTCAATAGCTTCCTCCCTGGCTGTCCTCCAATGGTTGCAGTTAAATCTGAGTTTAGGCTCCTCCAGCACCTCCATCCAACATTTTACGACGCCATTCAGTTCTGTAGCTTTGGGAAATACAGACATGCAGTTTAATGGAATACAGCAGAGGAGGGGTATCTCAACCCCTCGCACTGTCTCTGGCTCCAGGTGGAATGATACCCATAACACCACTCGGGATGGGCCATTTTTCTCTCTGAACCATTGAACACTCTGAAATCAGTGTCCATGTCTCCATTCCCCATTAATATGCCTGGAACATGCCAGGTGCCATAAAAGAGAATGTATCAGAGCATGTGCTGTGCCAGACTAGAATAATTTGGTTAGAATAGGAGGTGAAGACACTTTAGTACTACTGTAAAGGCAGGAAGAGAGAGATGAAAATAAACTGAAAGAGAGAAGAGTGGTGAAAAGGTCAACAGTAGCAAACAGAAAGTAAGTGGCAGAGAAAGTGAAAGAAAGAGAAGCGATAGTGAAAAGGTGAGGGGAAAAGGTGAGGGGAAAAGGTGAGGGGAAATGGTGAGGGGAAAAGGTGAGGGGAAAAGGTGAGGGAAAATGGTGAGGGGAAAAGGTGAGGGGAAAAGGTGAGGGGAAATGGTGAGGGGAAAAGGTGAGGGGAAATGGTGAGGGGAAAAGGTGAGGGGAAATGGTGAGGGGAAAGGTGAGGGGAAAAGGTGAGGGGAATGGTGAGGGGAAAAGGTGAGGGGAAATGGTGAAGGGAAAAGGTGAGGGGAAAAGGTGAGGGGAAAAGGTGAGGGGAAAAGGTGAGGGGAAATGGTGAGGGGAAAAGGTGAGGAAAAATGGTGAGGGGAAAAGGTGAGGGGAAAAGGTGAGGGGAAAAGGTGAGGGGAAATGGTGAGGGGAAATGGTGAGGGGAAATGGTGAGGGGAAAAGGTGAGGGGAAATGGTGAGAAAGGGAGAGCAAAGTAAAGTGGCAGACACACCACACGTGAGAGAGAGAGAGAGAGAGTGAGAGAGAGAGAAAGAGATAAAGAGTGAGTGAGAGATAGACAGAGAGAGAGTTAGAGAAGAGAGAGTGAGCGAGAGAGTGAGCGAGAGTGAGAGAGTGAGTGAGTGAGAGAAAGAGAGAGCGAGAGAAAGAGAAAGCGAGGGAAAGAGAGAGAGAGAGAGAGAGAGAGAGAGAGAGAGAGAGAGAGAGAGAGAGAGAGAGAGAGAGAGAGAGAGAGAGAGACAGGTCTGTAGCAGGAAGCAGGGTATGAGGTTACTTTAACAGCTGTGCAAACAGCACTAATGCCAGCTTCTGCTGGGACCTGCGAGTCCACACATAGCTAATAATACCAAACCTCCCTCTCAAGGCACTGAGTTAAACAGAGATACAGCCCCCCAAAAATTATGGCTTCCTCTGTTCTCCTCCAAATGAGTCTTGAATTAGCATAATCAGTTGATACACACACAGGGGAGAGCTGTTAGGAAAGTTGTGATGCTCTTTCATAACATGTTGAGACCATCACCACCACTACATCAGGACGCCTAGTCCAAACCACCCCACATCACCTGGTTCAGAGTCCTCTCCACCTGCATCTACTCCAATGACCCTGCCTCCCACGACCTCTCAACCTGCCAGTGAACATTAAAGAGATCCTCTGTTCTGTAAATACATATAAATATGTCAACTATGCCAGTGAGTCACACAGCATAAATCCTGAATAATACACAAAGGACATCGCAAGCAAAGCAGGAGAGAGAGTGGCTTCCCTCCTCCTCCTCCTCCTCCTCCTCCTCCTCCTCCTCCTCCTCCTCCTCCTCCTCCTCGGGAGATAAATGATGCATAAAAAATAAGGAAGAGCTTATTTATCAGTGGTTGGTGAGATTCTTCACAGGCAAATTATTGATCAGGACTGCAGTTCAACATAAGCGAGGAAACTACTTGAGGTATAGTTCATTTTTCTCACCGTGCTTGAAGCTTAATTGCTGTATTGGCTGTAGTGTCTTAAGGATTTTGAATGGGTGTGAGTATGATTAGATGATACCAACTACCCTACGTCTTGGTAGATTTGTACATATATATATATATATATATATATATATATATATATATATATATATTAAATGTAACCTGTATTTAACTAGGCAAGTCTGTTATGAACAAATTCTTATCTACAATGACGGCCTTAATAGGCCAAACTCGGACGACGCTGGGCCAATTTCGCGACGCCCTATGGGTCTCCCAATCATGGCCGGTTGTGATACAGTCTGGATTCAAACCAGGTTGTTTGTAGTGAAGCCTCTAGCACTGAGATGCAGTGCCTTAGACCACTGCACCACTTGGGGAAGATTTCTAGATGCTGCATGGTTGCTAGATTATGACCATATCAATATTCACTTGATTGATGGAGAGTTTATTAACATTTTGAACCCAGACCAGTTCACTTGCCTCAATGTCACATGTTAGTCTGTGAGCAGTAAGAAAGCTCTCTGTATTGTGATGGGCTCTCAGATCAATGGAAGACCTGTTATTAGCTAATCAAAAACCTACTGGGCCTGCATTGTTCAATTAAAGAATGAACCAAATACGGAAACCGTGATAGTGACTAATTTCTGTATAAGTGTGGTGTGAACCCGTGTATCTGTGTATGTAAGCAGCATGTGTGTGTGTGTGTGTGTGTGGCTTTAAAGTGTGAAAAGTGTGAAAATACACCTCACAAGCAGGTAACTGCTTGTCACCACCGCCAGGCCGTGCCATGTAGAGGTGTGATCCTCACCTCAGCAAGAGAACAGTCGAGCAATGAGAGGACAGCACAGAATTAGCTACAGCAATTAGAGCCACCGCAACACACAGGGATGCTTCTTGGTAAGGCGGGGGTGTGTTAGCCAGCAGGTTAAAACAGATACTGTGTTTAACAGGAACTGATGAAGGTCTCAGGTCTCACAAGGTTTAGTGTCAGAAGGGAGACATCGCCAACCGAAATATTTTTAACACCGGCAACACTTGAAAGGGATTGGTGGATTTTATTACAGGTTTTGGTGGTGTGCTGTTGGCAGGTCATGTGTATGAGCATGTGTATGAGCGTGTGTGGGTGGTTGTGCACACGCAAAGCTGTGGTCACAGGTAAGTGTCATGTGTGATGATTATTATTACTGTACACCTGCTACGCTCCTGCAATTAACTTTGGATATGCAAATTAGGCATATTGCATCATGAAGCCCTCTCTCCTCCCCTACAGACAAAAGGATGTTCATCTGCTGGATCTAATTAAGATAATGAGAGAGGGAGGGAGGGAGGGAGGGAGCGAGGGATGAAGAGAAGAGCAAGAAGAGGGTAGAGAGAGGAGGAGGATGACTTGGTTGAGAGGAAGAGTGAAGAACATTGAAATATTGTGTTGATGAGAGATAAGATACAAAAAAAACAGGGTGAAGTTGTGAGGACATACAATTGTGTGTGTGTGTGTGTGTGTGTGTGTGCGTGAGTGTGTGTGTGTGTAATGACCTTTTCTCTGCTCTGCTGGTCCCCTTCATGCCAGCTCTGATAGGAAGGGATTGATGAAGTGTCGGAGGGAGGGAGGGAGGAGAGGAGGAGGATGAGAAGAGGTTACGGGAGAAGATAGCAGGTGTTCTGACAAGGACAACAGCCTTCACAAAACCATGCCAGACAGACTCACACACCCCACACAGACAGACACACACACACACACACAGACACACACACACACACACACACACACACACACACAGACACACACACACACACACACACACACACACACACACACACACACACACACACACACACACACACACACACACCATGTCTACAGGGTTGGATAGGTTACTTTCTAAATGTAATCTATTAAAGTTACTAGTTATCTGTCCAACATTTGAATCTGTTATGTAACTTTAACCCAAACTCAGTAATGTAATTAATCTAATTACTTTCCCCTTAAGAGCGGTTAGAAAAATACAAAAGGTATCCATCAAATGCATTTGGTGTGTCATCATAGTGCTCTCAGACATGTGGTCAGACTCGCTCAGGAAGAACAAAGTTAAACTTGTGCCTTTCTTCAATGCTGAATTTAATAATAAAAAATGGTTTTGTTCTCACAAACATGAATTTAAAAGTAATCCAAAAAGTAATCATGTACTTTTTCAAAAGTATCTACAGTCTGATTACAATATTTTAGCTGGTAATGTAACGGATTACAGTTACAGTTTTATTGGAATCATATTACATGTAATCAGTTACTCCTCAACCCGACATTCCTGATACTGTCCCCCCTCCCCTCCGCAAGGATAGTATCATCACCTGGTTCTATCGCACACAGGGTCAGACAAATATCCTTAAAAACACAAGTCACACAAGTTACCATTGAACGTGACCTCACACCAGATCTCAGACCCAGATATCACACCTTAACACTATTAACAAGATACCCTTAAGTAGATACCCAAGATACCCTTAAGTACAAAACTGCAAAACTTAATCTTGCTCTATTTGATTTCACCCAATAGACCAGTGTTCCAGTGGACATTTAATTGTATGTCTTGTTTTTCTGTGAACTTACCAGAGAGAAGTATTGACACACACTGTATACTGTGTAATACTGAACTAAAGTATGAGACTGCAATCTCTCCTTTTCTCCCCTCTCTTTTTCAAATACAATAGAATGCAAATCTCTCCGTCCGTCCCTCTCCCTCCTCTCTCTCTGTCAAATCATCTGCAGTTTCTCCCAGCAAATGGCTCCTCTCTCCAATCTCCCGCCTGCTTTTAATCTATGTGTTCAGGGTGACTGATTGGGTAGGGAATGAGCAGCTTATTGGATGCAAAGGAAACAAATTGCAGTTTTAAGTGTGCTGCCATGCTACCAGACGAGAGGCATGAAGCATCTCCCCAGCACTCTACCCAGCATTCTACCCAGCATTCTACCCAGCATTCTACCCAGCATTCTAAACAGCATTCTACCCAGCATTCTAAACAGCATTCTACCCAGCATTCTAAACAGCATTCTACCCAGCATTCTACCCAGCACTCTACCTAGCATTCTACCCAGCACTCTACCTAGCATTCTACCCAGCATTCTACCCAGCATTCTAAACAGCATTCTACCCAGCATTCTAAACAGCATTCTACCCAGCGTGGGCAAAACACAAAACACAGCCTTCATTTGGACTGCTGCCAGCTCAATCACTCTTACAGTATGTACACTGAATGAGCACGCACACATGCACACACACACACACATCCATACCAACCAATGCGGGTACACATGCACACACACATAAAGACATGAACACAGACATACACACACACACACACACACACACACACAAACGTGCACAGTCAAACACATACAGTGCATAGGTTTTCTTCTGTCTTTTGTGAACCTACACTAATGACTGTCAAGTTTTCTATGCAAGACACTTCAGTTTATCTGGTGTCTGTCCTAGTAGACACAACAGCAGTGCTTGAAATCGGTCACTACAGCCATTCAACAGCACTCATCTATAGCAAACGTGCAGTAAAGATACTAGCCTTCGATGAAAGATATAAAGGCCAGGACCTGCATTGCAAATATTGCAGTCAATTCCATTTCATTCAATCAATGCAGGAGTCCATTTAAAGTTAAAAGTCGTCATAGGAAACAAAGGGCACTTCTAAGGAGTTGAATTTTTGTTCATTGCCATGACTGAATTTAAATGGAATTGACGCCAACCCTGGTAAATAACAAAGTTCTCTAGCTAGGATTATACCGTATTATTTCCTACCCTGAAGTAATGAACTGATCTACATGCCACATTATTTGTCACCAAACAAACAAAACAACACTCTGCTCTCTGATTTATTAGAGAAACTCTACCTCCTCTCTCCCCTTCCTCTTCCTCTCTCCCCTTCCTCTTCCTCTTTCCCCTTCCTCTTCCTCTCCCCCCTTCCTCCTCCTCTCTCCCCTTCCTCCTCCTCTCCCCCCTTACTCCTCCTCTCTCCCCTTCCTCCTCCTCTCTCCCCTTACTCCTCCTCTCTCCCCTTCCTCCTCCTCTCTCCCCCTCTTTTTATTATTTATTCTCTCCCTCCCTCTTTCGTTGTGGTATGAAGAACACATGTGGCAGATTTTGTGGTGTCTGTGTGAATGTGTGTGGCACGTGACTTTGTTACTGACAATCTGTCTGCGCTCTCACATTTCTCCCTTCAGCTCCACCACTTTCCTTTTGTTGTCCTTAATCAGGGCTTAACGTCTTTACTGGGAGATCAATATACTTTATGAATTATCTGGCCTCCGTCTATTTTTACAGCCTCAGCTAGCTCATTAGCATGCTGCCTTTAATAGCTGGAGCCGCAGGTGTCGTTGGACCATCCTTGGTAAGTGTGTGTGTGTGTGGGTTTTCATGTACTGGAGAATATGGGTGCAGGTGTGTGATTGTTAGACGATGGCCAGTGTTTTAGTGTGTGCATAGTATATTTTTGTTTTCCTGTGTGTGTGTGTGTGTGTGTGTGTGTTTCTGTGTATTCCTTAGGTACAGTGAATATGACTCCCAGTATAATTAATAAGCTTCCCCTCAGCTCTGATTAAACTCAGATCCTTTATGGTCTTCTCCAGACTAGTCATACCCACCAGGAACAACAACACAACCAGGAAAAAGAGGGAAACCATAAGTGTAGGAAACACAGAAAAGTCAAGAAGGAGGAGAAGTAGCTATGAGATACGTTCAAGACCCCCACAAACCTCCGGGAGGTGTTAGCCCACTTCAACTTCAACAGTATTAGCCAATACACATATGTAATATTGATACGAGTAGAACATAGAAATATGCAACTACATATTCATGAACAAAATGACAGGGATATTTAAAGCCCCTTTATTACAGCGCGTGTGACTACCCTTTTTATGATATCAAGTCAATAAGATCTATTAGAAGACTTTAATAAAGTAGGTTTCTCGACGCTGAAGAGCTCCTTCTCAGTGTAATGTGTAATAATTGTAGCCGTAATAATCCTGCAAACAGAGGAAAAGGTCAGGATTTTGGGGGAAAGATGGAGGGAGGTAAGACATAGAGAGATAGAGAGAGAGAGAGAAGGAGAGATAGAGAAAGAGAGAGAGAGAGAAAGAGAGAGAGGTAAAAGAAAGCTCCTCGCACATCTCCCACTGACCACAAGTCTCTGCTGTTGCATCACTTTAGTTTCCCCTTCTATATAGTCACTGAAAACCACACTGACACCGAACACTGAGTAACTACAGCCACTCTACCTGTGCTGTTATTAGAAGGCTTTGCTCGTCAAATGCTAAGCGTTTCACACCGTTCTAAGGCACAACGTGCCACAAGCAACACTGCATAGGCTATTTCTATCTTATAGGTGCGAGACTGTTACTGTATGCATTCAAGGTCTCATTGTCAGGGAACTCAAACTTAGACCTACCTGTAAAAACAATATGGAAATGTTTTTATTATACCTTTCACTTGATTCAGAGATGTTTATTAAAGTCACACTAGCACAAGAAACTACTCCTTCCAGATTTTTGAAGTGAAACTTTGAAGCAAACGTTTATCGCAAAGTAAAAATATGAAAAAAGTCACAAGAGGCAAATATCACACAGCGCTGAATCAAAATGTGACCAAACACGCCGCCAAGTTGAAACTAATGAAGTCTAATTTGGTTATAGTTTATTAATGTCAGAGACACTCTGCGATTAATCACGTAATGACACCCCTGTGTGTGTGTGTGACTGTGTCTGTGTGCTTGTGTGCGTGTGCGTGTGTGTGTGTGCGCGCGCGTGTGTGTGTGTGCATGTGTGTGCATGTGTGTGTGTGATGCCTGAGCCTCTGCTGGTAGTAAGATCACATACATTTTAAAGAGCTGCCATTATCGCCGTTGGTTACCCCAGCCTCCATCAGAATCTGCACAAACCATTTTCATCCCAAACTCATTAATATGCAAACTTATTTAAATGAGATTGTAATTAAGCATCTACTGAGTGGGAACCCTTTTCATGATAATTTATGATAAACTCACTGCACCTTTGATTGAGATTGATTTTTGGTGCAGGGAAACCGTCATGAATACAAAGGTGCACCTGAGAAATTATAACACCAAACTTATTTCATGGATGTTTGTGCCACAATCAGAAGAATAATAAACGAATCAAATACTTTAGATTCGTAAGCAATAATACATTCTCATCTGAAAGAGAATGTACCTTTCCACCTAAAGGCTTTACATCTAGTATCTGTGGAAACAGGCACACACGTTAACTTGCAGTATTGCATGCTTATGTACAAACAGTAAAATGAGCCTTTACTGTAAGGAAGAGATCTCAAAACACCCAACTGCTGTTAACTCACAATTTACATTTTTAAGGCAAAGGTGTGTGTGCATGTGAGAGTGTTCTCAATTACAGCGTGCAATGCATTTCAACTTGTGCATGTACATTTGCCCTCTCTGTCTGTACGTTTAAATGTTTGCGTGTTTATGTGTGCTGGCCAAATAAAGCATATGGGCAGAGATAGTACTACGGCAAGTACTGACAGTGTATCTATGCATGTGTGCTCTGGTCTCTGTGCGTGTATGTCCATGTGTGTGTGTGTGGAGGGATTATTTACAGTAGGTGCAGATGATAATACCCTCTGTAATTAACAATACCAGAGTGGGCACCTCAGGGATAAGAATATGAATCTATTGTTGTTTAAGAACAACATGAAAGCAAAAGGAAATCTTGAGCAAATGATAGGCCTGTAATTGCCATACCTGGGAGTATTGTGTAGATATTCTCTGAGCTAGTTAGAAGCCCCAGGTGAGACCAGAGAAGAGAGCAGTGGGGTTGGCTCCCCTGCATCCCCCAGTCTCCCCTCACACCACGTTAAACAAGCACAAGTACAGACAAAAACACAAATTAGATTGAAACTTCCAAATCAACATCTGAATTGCTTTTGTATTTCAAAAGTCTCCATTGTTTATTGAGGTCAGATTAATTTGGGAATGATTTGGGATGAAACAAAAATCACTGCGCTTAGTTGTGTTTGCAGCTTGTTTATGGTAGACTTCAAACACGACTTAACTTACACAGCCTTGTCAATCAACTTTAACCCAATTAACTACTACTTTTTATCATCAGCTGTGGCATCCTCCTCTCCTCCTCATCTCTCTCTTCCCTTATGTCCTCTACCTCTCTCTTTTAACTTTAGCTCTCTCATTCTCTGAGCACTCTTCCTCCATCTATTTCATAATTACTGACACTACCTATCATATTTTCCTGGCCCTCTCTGCCCTCTCTCCCATCCTCTCCCTTTAGGAAGTGGCCTGTTGGAACAAACAGAGCCTCGTGGAGAGCAGTGAGATCCACCAGGTGTTAGGACTGTTACATTGCTCAAATCTGACAGTCAGACAATAAATTATTCTATGCCTTTAACTCTCTTCCTCTTCTCTCTGTCTCCATTTCTCTCCTCTCTCCCTCTCTGCTGCCTCTTCTCTGCTCTAGTCTGTACATGATCTCTGCAAGGTTAGACTACAAGTTGTTCCATAGTTGTCAGGAAGTAAATCCCCCAGCTACTGTTCTGTAGCCCTTAAAGGGAAACGTCAGGATTTTGGCCCTTTATCTACTTCCCCAGAGTCAGACGTACTCTTGGATACCATTTGTATGTCTCTGCCTACAGTTTGAAGGAAGTTGTTAAGTAGCGTTAGCGCAATTGCTAACTAGTGTGGACGTCCAGTCATTACACTAACGCTAGTTAGCAAAACCATCTCTAATGTCCTTCATACTGGATGCAGAGACATAAAAATGTTATCCATGAGTTCATCTGACTCTGGGGAGGTCAAAGTCAGGTTGGCCTGGCTTGTCTGTGTGTGGTGTTCTCTGATCAGGCTGTCTAGGTGAGTCTGGATGGCACTGGGAGTACTGGGAATACTTGTCCTGGTGTATCTCATCTCCCGTGCTGTGCTGGTCTCTAATTGGTTGTGCTATGGGACCAGGTAAAGTGCCACTGTGTGTGTTTGCCCTGTGTGTGGGGTGTGTGTGCATGTGTGAGTGTGTGCATGTCTGTGTGTGGAGAGTGCACCAGTCACACTGAGGCTGTGTCTGTGCTTGTCAGGGTATAGAGCCCATCTCCACAGAGACTCCTCAGTGCATGAGTCTGTTCAAGTGCCCCCCCCCCACACACAGACATAAACATATATAATGTAATGGTGAACAGAATGAGGATGAAATTGAAACAACTAAAACGAGTGGGAAAATCGATATGAGACTGACCACTGCAAACTACCAAGGACATTTGTTGTTTTAGGACAAACATCCAAGTTCTCTTCCTCTCTTCTGTTCCTCCTAACTTCCATGGGGCCAGAGCCTGAATTGACCAAGGTCTGTGTTTGTGTGTGTGTGTGTGTGTGTGGTCAGAGAGTCAGAGATACTCAAGGAAAGAGACAAACCAATGCTAACCCATGACCTTTTCTGCATCGCCGATTAGACAATTGATTTTCTCTTTGTCAAATTTCTCGAAGACGTGTATTTCTTATTCTCTGCACAACTTCTCAGTCATGAAATTCATACTTGCTCATGCTATGTTTAATTGAATAGATTTCAATGTTATTATATTGATCAGTGTTTGACAAAGGAAATTGGCATTTAATGATAATTACAAAATACATAGAGGTATTTTATTAGATTTTATACACCACGGTCTGACAGTTAGCAGCACTCCTTTTGTCCGCTCTTTCATTCTTATGAAAAAGTCTATGCAATCATTAACAGTACATTAATGTAAGGATTTATCTTTAGAAGTAAATTACAGTCCAACAACTTAACGTCTCCAATATCCACATACAGGGCCACATCAACAGGGCAGACGTATAAGGCTAAATTATGTTTGGGTTGGGTTGGGGTTTTTTACGTTTCAATTTGGCTCCAGAGCCATTAAGGCCTAATCTAAATCCTGGTCAGTGCTTGCTCCCTGGAGCAGACAGCAGGCTTTATTAGCATCACATCACACACATACAACCGCACACACACACAGGGCCACTCTACATAATGGAGAAACTGCTTCTCATTACTGGCCATTAGATTTGTATTATGTTCATTTGAAATGGCACAACCCACTCTCACAAATCGTGAAATGGCATCGATAGATAGGGTGGCCGTGCTTCTAGCTCCTAGGCAACTTTGCAGTATTTGTTTTTTTTAGTTGTTATTTCTTACATAATTAGCCCCAGAATTGTTTTTGCGCCGGGAATTACTTTTGGATATCAGAGCAACGGTCACTCACCAGCATTTCGACCATGAATACGACTTTCCTGAATTGGATCCTTTGTTCGAACCCCCCAGGGCAATTGAACTGATTCCAGAGGCTGGTGCAAAACACCGACAGCGGAGAAGAAGAGGTATTCGGAGTGGTCTTCTAGTCTGACTCAGGAGGCACGCACACCACCCACCGCTTCCGAGTATATTACTCGCTAATGTTCGGTCTCTGGATAATAAAGTTGACGAGCTCAGGGCGAGGATTTCAAATCAGGGATTGTAACATACTCTGTTTCATGGAACCATGGCTCTCTCGGGTGTCTGTGCAAAAACCAAGCCATGAGGTTGAAAGAATTGTGCGTAGAGCTCCGAGACAGGATTGTGTCGAGGCACAGATCTGGGGAATGGTACAAAAACAATTCTGCATTTGAAGGTCCCCAAGAACACAGTGGCTTCCATCATTCTTAAATGAAGAAGTTTGGAACCACCAAGAATCTTGCTACAGCTGGCCGCCCGGCCAAACTGAGTTCCTCTGTGGAGATAGGAGAACCTTCCAGAAGGACAACCATCTCTGCAGCACTCAACCAATCAGGTCTTTATGTTAGAGTGGCCAGATGGAAGCCAATCCTCAGTAAAAGGCACATGACAGCCCACTTGGAGTTCGCCAAAAGGCACCTAAAGGACTCAGACCATGAGAAACAAGATTCTCTGGTCTGATGAAAGTCTGATGAAACCAAGATTGAACTCTTTGGCCTGTATGCCAGGCATCACGTCTGGAAGAAACATGGCACCGTCCCTACGGTGAAGCTCGGTGGTCCTGTCAGCATCATGCTGTGGGGATATTTTTCAGCGACAGGGACCGGGAAATCAGCCAGGATCGAGGGAAAGATGGACGGAGCAAAGTATAGAGAGATCCTTGTTGAAAACCTGCTCCAGAGTGCTCAGGACCTCAGACAACGCAGGAGTGGCTCTGAATGTCCTTGAGTGACCCAGCCAAAGCCGAGAATTGAACCAGATCGAACATCCCTGGAGAGACCTGAAAATAGATGTGCAGCGATGCTCCCCATCCATCTGACAGAGCTTGAGAGGATCTGCAAAAAATAATGGGAGACACTCACCAAATACAGGTGTGCCAAGCTTGTAGTTTCATATCCAAGACTCGGGGTTGTAATCACTGCCAAAGGTGCTTCAACAAAGTAAATTGTCTGAATACTTATGTAAATGTGATATTTACGTTTTTTTTTGCTAATATTTAAAATAAACTGTTTTTCCTTTGTCGTTATGGGGTATTATATGTACAGTCGTGGCCAAACGTTTTGAGAATGACACAAGTATTGGTCTCCACAAAGTTTGCTGCCTCAGTGTTGATGATGGCAATTTGCATATACTCCAGAATGTCATGAAGAGTGATCAGATGAATTGCAATTAATTGCAAAGTCTCTCTTTGCCATGAAAATGAACTTCATCCCAAAAAAACATTTCCACTGCATTTCAGCCCTGCCACAAAAGGACCAGCTGCCATCGTGTCAGTGATTGTCTCGTTAACACAGGTGAGAGTGTTGATGAGGACAAGGCTGGAGATCACTCTGTCATGCTGATTGAGTCAGAATAACAGACTGGAAGCTTTAAAAGGAGGGTGGTGCTTGAAATCATTGTTCTTCCTCTGTCAACCATGGTTACCTGCAAGGAAACACATGTAGTCATCATTGCTTTGCACAAAAAGGCTTCACAGGCAAGGATATTGCTGCTAGTAAGATTGCACCTAAATCAACCATTTATCGGATCATCAAGAACTTCAAGGAGAGAGGTTCAATTGTTGTGAAGAAGGTGTCAGGGCGCCCAAGAAAGTCCAGCAAGCGCCAGGACCGTCTCCTAAAGTTGATTCAGCTGTGGGATCGGGGCACCATCAGTGCAGTGCTTGCTCAGGAATGGCAGCAGGCAGGTGTGAGTGCATCTGCAAGCACAGTGAGGCGAAGACTTTTGGAGGATGGCCTGGTGTCAAGAAGGGCAGCAAAGTAGCCACTTCTCTCCAGGAAAAACATCAGGGACAGACTGATATTCTGCAAAAGGTACAGGGATTGGACTGAGGTAGAGTCATTTTCTCTGATGAATCCTCTTTACGATTGTTTGGGCCATCCGGAAGACACCTTGTCTGGAGAAGACAAGGTAAGCGCTACCATCAGTCCTGTGTCATGCCAACAGTAAAGCATCCTGAGACCATTCATGTGTGGGGTTGCTTCTCAGCCAAGGGTGTGGGCTCACTCACAATTTTGCCTAAGAGCACAGCCATGAATAAAGAATGGTACCAACACATCCTCCGAGAGCAACTTCTCCCAACCATCCAAGAACAGTTTGGTGACGACCAATGCTTTTCCAGCATGGTGGAGCACCTTGCCATAAGGCAAAAGTGATATTTAAGTGGCTTTGGGAACAAAACATCAAAATGTTGGGTCCATGGCCAGGAAACTCCCCAGACCTTAATCCCATTGAGAACTTGTGGTCGATCCTTAAGAGGTGGGTGGACAAACAAAAATCCAAAACCCTGACAAACTCCAAGCATTGATTATGCAAGAATGGCCTGCCATCAGTCAGGATGTGGCCCAGAAGTTAATTGACAGCATACCAGGGCGGATTACAGAGGTCTTGAAAAAGAAGGGTCAACACTGCAAATATTGACTCATTGTCAATGAAATCCTTTGACACTTATGGAATACTTGTAATTATACTTCAGTGTACCATAGTAACTACTGACATAAAGATCTAAGAACACTGAAGCAGCAAACTTTGTGGAGACCAATACTTGTGTCATTCTCAAAACTTTTGGCCACGACTGTAGATTTATGAAAAAACAATTTAATCAATTTTAGAATGAGGCTGTAACGTAACAAAATGTAGAAAAAGTCAAGGGGTCTGAATTCTTCAACTCAAACATTTAATGCTATGACATTGAAGAGGGAGTTGTTCAGACCCAGAAGCTGGATGAGAGAATGCCAAGAGTGTGCAAAGCTGTCATCAAGGCAAAGGGTGGCTACTTAGAAGAATCTCAAACATAAAATAACACTTTTTTGGTTACTACATGATTCCATATGTGTTATTTCATAGTTTTGATGTCTTCACTATTATTCTACAATGTAGGAAATAGTAAAAATAAATAAAAACCCTTGAATGAGTAGGTGTGTCCAAACTTTGACTGGTATTGTACGTGAAAATAGACAAAAAATAAACTGCAAAGTAATGACAAAATACAAAAGTTGGGTCGGCGGCCATCCAGTACGGTGCCATCTTAGCTCATCTAATAACGGAGTCAGATAGTACAACATATTAGGGTCATAGACCCTCCACTAATTCTCTGTATTCCTCAGACAAAGTGAATTTTCACTATTCTACAATACATCTAATATTCTTAAAATAGAGGCAACAAAGCACTGAAAGCAGAGAAGTGACATCTGATGCATTATGAAATTAAAAGGAAAATGACAAATGCACACACACACAAATGTTAATTAAATATTGTGAGATGGCTATAGAGTTACAGAGTTATAGTTAGATGCTCACTCTACATTACAAACTCATATAACGGCGGACAGAGAAAAGGACAGAAAAACTCTCCAGTCAGCCTGATGGCTTGGCGTCCATATTGAGTATCTCTTCCTGATGGACACAGCACATTAACTGGCTCATTATCTCTTTCCCACCATATGGACTTGGGCTGGGGTGGGTCACCACCGCACTACCCTGGTCTGCTCCGCCTAATTATAACAACTATGCCATCTCCGTCACGAGGGCCAGTTACACAAAATGGTGTCACGGCCTTCCGGAGATTGGTGTCACTGTGCCCACACTATGAGAGCTGGGGAGAGGTGCCCGGTGGCATTCGGCTGGCCCCTTGGAGCTCACAGAGCAATTACCCTGGGTGAGGAGAGAGGAAACGGGGAGAGGGCAGAGGGAGACAACTAAACCAGGCTAGCCAGAGATTAGGGGATCTCTGCATTAATGGTGGGGACGTTTAGAGATTAATCCCCTTGTCCTCCTCTAGAAAGTCAGAACTAAAGCGATGTTGCTGTGAACCGCACTGGCCTGCATGAGTAAAGAGACCTAGATGGACTAACATCAGAGAAACAGCAGGCCGTCAGAGATGAGTATCTGCAGATGAGTAGGCTGTGGATTTGAGTAAAAACGAAACAGAGAACCCGACTTGCTAGGAATTGAAGATAGGTGAATGCAAAACATGTGAGAGATTATGCAACACCAAGGGCTATGTGCCAATTATATGGAACCTGCATATACAGTAGGCCTACGCTCTAGAAAATAGGCAGAATTCTAGTTGAATATAAAATATTTTATCCATTGATTGTTCATATGCAGCAGCATCCCTTTTTCCTCTAAAGTGATATTTTTCACCTCCTTTTTCCTTGCCCCCCTCTCAGTGCTCAACCCTTGATGTTCTTTAGCAGAGTCCTTGAGCCTTAAATTAGGCTCTACGGGTGCCCACCGATCGATAGCCTCGCAACAGGTGCGTGCCGACGGGAAGAAACTGCAGTTTTGCTGTGCTCTAAATAAAACAAACCAGGCTGAGAGTGGAAAGTGCTGGAGCCTCATTCGCCATCAAGTACTCTGTACGTTAAACCACTCCGAGTACATTATGGAAGCATAATATTGACCAAGACATGCTGCAAACCAAAACTGGGTACAAACTGTGCAACATCTCAGAGACCGCCATACTGTTGTCCAAAAAACAACTGCGTATTGTTCTGTGTGTAAACTAAACAAACTTGGGTTTCTTCAATTTCTTTATAAATAGATTGAAAGCAAATATTTACTGAATAAAGCCCTACTATAATGATTACTGACTGTGCTGGCTGTTTTACAAACAGGAACGATGTTGTGGTGGCAGCTTCAGAGAAGTACTTGGGTGTACGAGATTTTACTGCAGAAGAGTTACAAGGTGTTTTGAACAATAGTGTCCCATCCTCCCAGGCTGCGGGCCTGGTGCAGGATCAGATCGGTCCAAAGCAATGGAGTAGTGATAAGGTTTTAATGGGTGTAGGGTTATTTGGTAGGGCAATTTTTTCACAAAGTGTAATGAATTCTTACTACAGAATAGTAGGCTGATACATAGCCATAAAAATAGGTGTGTTATAGGCATGCACCTATAACATTTGTTTGCGGACCGCCATAATATTGAAGAAGAAGAAGAAGAAGCATGGAGAGGTCAGAGATAGCCAGACTTGTAAAATTGGATAAGGAACAGTTGGGTTTTGGAGAAAGTGCGTGCTTTACAAGCAATGCAGCGGACAAAGGCTTGGCAAGAGAGTGGTGAGCGGTTAGATGCGATTATAGACAGCGAGGAAGAAGGAGAAGAGCCGAGTGTAGTGGGAAGATGTATGTTGAGCAAGAATGGCGTCAAACATAATAAAGAAGAATCTGGACTAGTTGGAGTGACATTTTTGGAGTTAGGGCTGATGAATCAGTCAAGGTAACCTGTAGTGGACTTGTGATATTTGTTTGTTTCTTCTGACCAGCGGGAGCAGGTGCTCCGTGTCGCGCAACTTGTGTCAAGATCTGTTTCTTGCTTTGGTCTTAGAAACTGGGCACCATTGAAAGTAGTGATTTCTGTGGTAGCGAGGAGCAATTGAAGTTGGTACTGGAATCTAGTAAATCCAAGCCTAGTTTTGATACATTTTTGGTAGGAGTAAGAGTTTTGGATCGATGTTGTTACCTGGGAGATCCGATTGAAGTCTCCAAAAATTAAGGAAGCGTTGGATGAGGTGACGTTGATGATAGTAAGGGGCTTATTAATATATATTTTTGTGTATCTTTGGAAGAGAAGGTGCCGTTTTGGAATGTGTCATGTGTGGATCTTTGAAAGAGGGCGCCTATCAAGGGTGTTATCTCTGGGGTGGCGCTAGAAGTAAAAGTAAAGGATACATGTAAATAATTGGATCACGTGGTTGGTGGATGGAGGATGGAGGGAGGAAGCTCACTCTATCCATTCTATTGTTTTTTTATGAAGGCGCGCCCGAAACCGTGCAGTGTGATAAATGCTAAATATTTGGTCATGTGTCAAGTGTAGGTAGACGGGAGGAGTATTGTATGCCCGCTGAGCCTAAATGCTGCAATTGTGGTGTTGAACAAGCACCAGAATTCCTGAAGTGTCCTGTTAGGGTGAAGGAACCGGAGGTGGTGAGAATAAGGGGCTGTCCAGCGTGTCTCCTATGCGGAGGCGGTAATGAGAGTGGAAGAAAGCAGTGAAGTTGAAGAAATAATTGTAGTAGTAGTTGAGACACTATATAATATTCCTTCATTTTTTGGGACTTTTACATTACAAGGAATCCTGTCGATAAATGCTCCGTGCTCACAGGAACCTGAGCCTGTTTTGGGGTGTGATTTAAACCATGGTTGAAGGAGTGGGATGTTTTTTTAATGTATTTTGTTTGATGTCGGGTCTCCTTTTTTGTGACCTGGTGAGGTTGGACCCAGAAGCAGAGAAGAGACCAGATGAGGAATCAGTGGTTAAGAGTAAACGTAATACTTTACTGAGAAACGGTAACCGAAGGATCACAGTGACACAGGAAGAACAACAAAACGTTGATAACTCACTCAGGAGACAAACGCACACAACAAACAATGCAAGCTTCTGCAAAAGACAACAGAAAACCCACCTCTTTTAACAGGGAGAACATAATGAGGAATAGGACACACCTGAGTGTCATTAATGTTTCTAGGACAGTCTCTGCCGTCCTCATGTGACAGGTGGAACAGGTGGAAAAAAATGCCTAGCCGCACAACGATGCCTATTTTCTCAGATTTCCTCTTTGTTTGCGCTGTGCTGTTGATAAGCAATGCAATAAACGCAACAAAGTCCACCTTCTTAACATGCAACATGTTAGGATCCCTCTGACAAGGAATATTATATAGTGTCTCAACTACTACCGCAATTATTTCTGTGGGGACCACGGCATCAATGCACTTATTGATGAAGCCAGTGACTGATGTGGTGTACTCCTCAATGCCATCAGAGGAACCCACAAAACATATTCCAGTCTGTGCTAGCAAAACAGTCCTTTAGCTTAGCATCTGCTCTTAGAGCCGACTCGTTTGCGAACGACCCATCCCTATCTGTCCACATTTACTTTTCGTAAGGCAAAAGATGAGTAGGCCTAACAGCAAAAGCACTAGCCTATGTCAATATACTATACCTCACAGTACAAAAGTCGACCTATTCTATTTTGTGCCAGAAATAAATATTCCAAACATAGTCTGGGACAGCCAAAACTTTTTTACGCAATGTGGCTGACGCAACAGATCAGCACATTTAGCTTAGAATGTTGATAAACTATTAGGCTATTTCTTCACATTATAAGCACAGCAATGCACAGATGGCAGTAGGCTATAAGCAGGAATGTTCCATTAGTGGCAAGTCACCATTATCAAAAGTCACTGCAAATGCGATTAAGCATGTAGGCCTAATTACTCTATTATAGAAGGTGCATTTTTAAGGTGAAAATGATCTTCCCCAAACTTGAAACTCGCGCTGCTTAAACCCCTTGTAAAGCAGATTAATGTGATTAATTGAAGTTATTTGGCCACTTTAGTTATGATCAGTGGCGACCCCTCATTCTTTGAGCCCCACATTTTTAGCAGGCTTGCCTGTTTTGCATGTTCTTTTGGCATTAATCACACTTTTGGCATCTGTCACATATCAGTTTGCAAACAATGTCAAAAAAATATATATCATTGAGTTAATAAAGCCACATACAAACATGGTCTCTTTTTGTTTTCTTGAGTAGACAGCCCAAAAATGCAGGTGTTCCAGCCTACGTCAGTGCTTTCTGTGGTGGTGGAGCAAGCCAGCAGAAACACGGAGCGTCACACTTTGATTGGCTCAGTGTTCTGTCACTCATGGGGACACTAAGTCTAAGAGTAGACCTCGAAAATTCAAGCCCCTTGGGTGCTGCCATAGAGTTACATTAGAAGTGCCCATCCAAGAAGGCTCAAGATCATTGGCCACAGGTAAAATGACGTCAAATCACGTTATATCTACAGTGGCTTTGACTGGACTGATCATGTCAACATCATACTTTCAAAATCTCAGCTAGCAGTCATCCTCATGAATATAGTCGACAATCTACTAGCAAATCCTTTTTAATCCTTGTCATATGAATGGTTTGGAAGGAATCAGTGACAGTGACTAACTGCAAGTATTGCAAAGCAATCACTTTGATGAAAAAATTTGCCCACGAAGGACCGCCGTTTCACCTTCATGTTCAAGTGAGCACAGCACAACAAGGTGAGTCCAAAAATGTATTGTATGCTGCTGCATAAATTATTTAATATGCCAGGGAGATACGTATACTGTAGCTAAGAAAGTAATACTAAGTGTATGTTGTGTAGTAAGCTGTTAGTAGCCCATGTGCCTCACCCTAATAATTTGGTCTATTTTCTCCTCTTAATTTCTCCTACTGTTCTGACTTGGTGGTGCACATGTAGCCTATAACCTGTTTTAGAGAAATGTAATCATTGAATATTGTAAGAGCTTTCATTGTCTGCTTATATGCCCCCTTTATTTATCCTACGGTTCTGACTTGGTGTACAGGGAGAACACTAAGAATGGTCCATGTTCTGAATTCTGTTGCTGTACATTTCAAAAGTGCTAAACAAATAATTATATTGACTAGGTCGGTCCTAGCTCGCTCATTAATGTCTTAATCGAAATTACTGATTGCCTTTTATCCGCTTGTCGTCCCCTTATGCCATAGTTTGTACATCTCAATTGTTATTAGAAACCATATCTGTTTAAGCAAGTCAGCCATATGAGCTACGTTTTTTTAAAAAGCAGTAAATTATGTTGAATTAACTGTTTTGCTGCCAGACAAGGCTCCGCTGATAGCCAGGTGTAGTGGTGGTAAGGATTCACTCTATTGTGCTGAAAAGAAAGCTCTGCTGTTGGGACAGATTCATACATTTCAGTATATGGGCATCATTTGTCACCGTTAATGTGCAATTAATATATTGTTTATTGTTGTGTTGTGTTGTGTAGTGGCTTTGCTGGTATTTTTTTTATTTGTTTGCCTCACCAAGATTTACAGGGCATTAGAAAAATATTCAGACCCCTTGACTTTTTCCACACTTTCTTACGTTACAGCCTTATCCCAAAATTGATAAAATAAATGTTCCCTCATCAATCTACACACAATGCCCCATAATGACAAAGCAAAAACAGGTTTTTAGAGATTTTAGCTAACTTATAAAAAATACAAAACTACAAATACCTTACTTACATAAGTATTCAGACCCTTTGCTATGAGACTCAAAATTAAGCTCAGTTGAATCCTGTTTCCATTGATCATCCTTGAGAAGTTTCTACAACTTGATTGGAGTCCACCTGTAGTAAATTCAATTGTTTGCATATACATATGCTTGTCTATATAAGTTGACAGTGCATTTCAGAGCAAAACCAAGCCATGAGTTCGACTGAATTGTCCATAGAGTACCGAGATGTGATTATGTCGAGGCACAGGTCTCGGGAAGGGTACTAAAACATTTCTGCAGCCTTTAAGGTCCCCAAGAACACAGTGGCCTCCATCATTCTCAAATGGAAGAAGTTTGGAACCACAAAGACTCTTCCAAGAGCCGGCCGCCTGGCCAAACCGAGCAATCGAGGGAGAAGAGCCTTGGTCAGGGAGGTGACCAAGAACCCGATGGTCACTCTGACAGAGCTACAGAGTTCCTCTCTGGAGATGGAAGAATCTTCCAGAATGACAACCATCTCCGCAGCACTCCACCAATCAGGCCTTTATGGTAGAGTGGCCAGACGGAGGCCACTCCTCAGTAAAAGACACATGATAGCCCGCTTGGAGTTTGCCAAAAGGCACATAAAGGACTCCCAGACTATGAGAAACAGCGTCACATCTGGAGGAAACATGGCACCCTCCCTACAGTGAAGCAGTCGTACAGTCGTAGCATCAGTCCTGTGTCATGCCAACAGTAAAGCATCCTGAGACCATTCATGTGTGGGGTTGCTTCTCAGACAAGGGAGTGGGCTCACTCACAATTTTGCCTAAGAACACAGCCATGAATAAAGAATGGTACCAACACATCCTCCCAACCATCCAAGAACAGTTTGGTGACGACCAATGCCTTTTCCAGCATGATGGAGTACCTTGCCATAAGGCAAAAGTGATAACTAAGCGGCTCGGGGAACAAAACATCGACATTTTGGGTCCATGGCCAGGAAACTCCCCAGACGTTAATCCCATTGAGAACTTGTGGTCGATCCTCAAGAGGCGGGTGGACAAACAAAAACCCACAACTTCTGACAAACTCCAAGCATTGATTATGCAAGAATGGCCTGCCATCAGTCAGGATGTGGCCCAAAAGTTAATTGACAGCATGCCAGGGCGGATTGTAGAGGTCTTGAAAAAGAAGTGTCAGCACTGCATATATTGACTCTTTGCATAAACTGAATGTCATTGTCAATGAAAGCCTTTGACACTTATGGAATACTTGTAATTATACTTCAGTGTACCATAGTAACTACATAAAGATCTAAGAACACTGAAGCAGCAAACTTTGTGGAGACCAATACTTGTGTCATTCTCAAAACTTTTGACCACGACTGTAGACACTCTTCCCCTCAGCAATCTGCAACTTCAGCTCCCTCTGGACGCATTTCAATTTGTCCCTGTCCCCCTCCTTGAAGGCCCTCCTCTTCTCGTTCAGCAGGGCCTTCAGGTCACAAACACTGCATATACTGAGGTTTTAAATAGAGTAGGAACAAGGGAAATATTAGGAACAAAATATAATTCACTGGAATTGGCCTGAAGGTGTAATAACCCTAATACAAATACTAAACAAAGAGATCATCAGAACAAAAAAAAAACATAACAGCAACATAACAATAACAATCTGAATAATAATTTCATTAACATGTATGTAGTGGTAACAAGTTAATATATTATAATAATTCCACAAGAAAAATCACATTAAAATGTAATAATAATAAATTATTTGCAAAAACTAGTCCCAGTTGTTTCTCATGTATTCATATAAAACTGAAAATATCCTCCTTTAAAACATTGCACACAATTACAGCCCTACTATAGATAGAGGCTATGATATGTTTAAGTTGCAGCATAGGAAATGTACCAGCAGGTCATGGAGCTACATTTGATTAATGCTGCGATTGCCATGTTGGACAGCAAATCGTCTCACAAACTCATCCAGATCAAGACACTTAGCACGTTTTGACTCTATACTTAATAGCTATACTTGTTAATCTTTTCTCAACCATGGTAGAACACAAGTTATTCTTGACTAGCTTTAGAGTTGAGAAAACTCCGCTCACATGAAGCACTGCTGACAAGCAATACATTTTTTATTTTAGCTTAACATTTATTTAACTAGGCAAGTCAGTTAAGAACACATTCTTATTTACAATGACGGTCTACCTACAGGGACAGCCATAGTAGTATGGCGCCCCTGGAGCAAATTAGGGTTAAGTGCCTTGCTCAAGGACACATAGACAGGTTTTTTTGTTTTACCTTGTCGGCTCAGGGATTCAATCCAGCAACCTTTTGAGACTAGTGGGACTCTCTTTCCGTTACTGCTCAAAGAAAACTGTCTTATTTGGATCCAAAAAATTCAATAGTTCCATGAGACTAGTGGGACTCTAATAGTCTCCGAGTCTGATGCAGTTCGTGCTTAACATCTTCCAAATTTGCCCCATAGGCATTTGCCAACACGAGAATAGCCTCCTCATTGAGAAAGCCAGGACTTTATGGATTTAACGCCTGTATGCCTTTCATGATCTGATAGTTAAATTGGGAGAAACGCCTTTCCATTTCACCAATCATGCAATCTATGATGGAGTAATAGACTTTAACTCGGAAAGACACTTTGCTCTCTGGTTCTGTGTGCTGTCCAAGAGGGGATGTAACAACACTACCGTGAGGTTTACTTGCTACCTGTCTTGCTCTTTTAGAGGTGTGCTGCGATGTAGGAATGCTGCTACTTTCACATACGTTGAGTATTTCACCCCAGAGAGCCTGAGAAGAGGGCTCAATACGATAATCTCTGAGAGTCTGTTGGACATCTCTCTGGGGTGAAATACTCAACGTATGTGAAAGTAGCAGCATTCCTACATCGCAGCACACCTCTAAAAGAGCAAGACAGGTAGCATGTAAACTCTCTCTTTTTACACCTCCAGCCATTTATTATGAACATAAGAGCCTGACATAAATACATATAGTCGTTCCAACAAAGAAAACAACATTCCTGCCTCAGGCACAGATTTCACACTGTCCACTATCACCAAGTTTAAACAGTGTGAACTGCAGTTTACATAAAAACCATGGCTGGCCACCTCTCTAATTCTGGCTTGTACACCTGAGTGTCTCCCGCTCATAACGGCTGCTCCATGCCGTGCCGCTGTAGACAGTCTATGATTCTTTTCAGTTAAACCTGCAGTATCCAGCCTTTCTGCCTCTTGAAACTCTAAAAAACTCTTGTGCACCGTGTCGTTATAATAGTACCTAAGAACAAAATGCATTTTGACTTTTATTTTTGGTTTCATCGACAATGACAGAAAATGTTTCACTTTCTTTGACCTCTTTAATGAACTCATCTCTGACCATCCCTGCTAAAACACTGATCATTTCATCTTGTATAAGGCTGCTGGTATATTTGGCATTTTTGGCTTAAACTTCTAATCTCGTCTTCACTAACTGGTCATGTTTGCGTATGATGAAAATTGCCCCTGTTTCCAGAATCAGGAGACTCCCTATGACCCCGCTGGACAATATTCTGGGCTGCTGTAAGACACAGTATTTCACCTAAAGTTTTGATTTATTTTGGACCTTTTTCCTATTTTCTGCTTCCATCAATCCTACCATTGATGTGTTTTTCTCCTTCATTCTTTTATTCTCTTCCCATGCAAGCATTGCAGTGACTTGATGCTCAGATTTTGCATGACGACAAAACCCACTATCCTTAAATGTTGCTTTTTTCCAATTTGAGTCACCATTCACTGACATAACTCCACTCTTAGGGACATTAGGTAGAGAACAATGCCTACAAGGATAGCAATATGCTGCATCTTTAGAATGTGAGTACTCAAGCCATGAGTGTTCTTTGTACCACTCTGCATGGAAACTTCGCCTGGCTCCGCCCTGGAGGGTTTTGGGGAATGCCTGCAGGGTTGGTTGAGTTGGGCCGTCACTTCGAAGCTTAGATATATCTGGAACAAGAGAAAACGGAGGTTAGTACAATTTTACACAAAAAAAAAAAGTTGACCTGATTCCTCTACAGAAATCCTACTGATTACTTTCAGTATAATATTTACCTACTGTACTTTGATTCAAGCTACTCAATGAGTTGTAGTCTTCAGGGCTCTCTTCCACTCCCTGTGATTGTCTGGCTGACGCTACATGACGAATTTCATCTCTCTCTTGCTCTCTATCTATTTCCTTTTGTTCTGCTGTCTCCCTCTGCTCATTGCTACGACTGACCTTTTCTTTTCACCCCAAAAACTTCTGATGTCACCTTTCCTCTTCATTTTCTTTTCTGGGACCTGAAACTGCAGTATTGCTAGTGGTTTAGCTTCAAAGAGGATCTGATATCTGAACAGTGCCATCAGTTTTTATTTACTTGTAGTAAACTGATTTAGTGCTAACTAGCGATAGGCTGGTATGTTACGTAGGCTATGATCTTATTTAACCCATTAAATGTGTGTGTGTGTGTGTGTGTGTGTGTGTGTGTGTGTGTGTGTGTGTGTGTGTAAAATACTTACACTGAGTTTAAAAACTCCAAACAGTCCAACAATGAGTTCTCTACAAAGGAGAAAAGCAAACTGCCCAATGTCTTCACTGGAAGGGAAGGGGAGCAGCACGGTGACAGGAGCAGACGGACTCCGGGACTCAACCATTTTACGGGGAAGGGGGGACTCAAAGATATTGGAACGGGTTACCATAGAGATTAACAACTAAAGTAGAAAAAATATAATACCATTCAATAAAATTAAATATAAATATATTTTAGCAGACACTCCTGACAACTGGGGTGGTGAGTGGGGTGGCAAGACATTTTTTTAGGATGGCAGCTGCCAGCTTCTCCATCTAATAGCCTAATGGGACACTTATATGGCCCTACTTCGGCCAGATATGCTGAAGTGGATTCGGCCCGAGTACCATAAGCCGGAACCCAGAGTAATATGATTTCGCTAGACTTGGGAAGAGCTCGGTCCGTATGAAGGTATGAAGTCCCCCTGAATAGGCCCGAATCCGCCGTGTTGACTAGGAGGTCTCTTTCTTACAAATCCCTGAAATGTATACAATTCCCTGGCCTAATCTAAATGACAGAGCATTTCTGTTCTACATAATTTTGCCAGAACATTCTGTCACATTGCACCCATACGGTTGCACCCACTGAAAGCATCCCAGGCCAGATGTTTGAGGCTAACTGAAAGCAATGTAAACCTGTCATATGGAACTTACTTTTGCAGTCATTGGCGTTTGAATATCCAGAGCCATCGCTTCCTAGATTTAATTGGTTGATTTTTGGCCTACCACGCAGTGGGAGGGACAAAGTTTAAGGAAATCGAACAGTTTTGACAGCAGCTGTCAGCTGTCGAAGAACCAGATGGAGTAAGATACATTTTTTTCGGTAAATGGGAAAGCTCTGTAGGTAGAGCAACCTAGCTAGCCTGCTAACTTTTGACACAACATTCAATCATTGATCATATCTAGCACCGGTAGCTCTAAACCTAGCTAAATACATGGTTAAGAATAAGAGCTTGCTTTCTTGGTCTGTTAGCCTGTAGTAGCTAGGTTAATCTGCTGGCCAATTTACATGTTTCAGTTTAAGTTTGGTTTCTGGATTTATTACGGGTCTATGGCCTCTCTTCTCAGCTCATACTTTGTAAGCTAGTTAGGTGGCTAGCTGAACCTGTTGACCACATGTCTTAATAACCATGCTATTGCCACTATTGCTGGGCATCTAACTTGACTCTCTGGAACGTTAACTGCTAAATAGGTTGCTATTGCTAGCTATCTCCATGGACCCTCCTAGGAAACGAGTATTGCCAGACGGTTTTACACTGACAGACACAGAGAAGAAGCAATGGAAACTGGGCAGAATAATTGGCCAAGGAGGCTTTGGATTGATCTACCTAGGTAGGTAACCAGACTAGTATGTCAATCCATCAAGTTATCACTGATTCTCAACACCCCCTCCCCCAACACAGAGACACACACTCACAGACACATATCCCTCTTGGAGTGACAAGAGTGGTGACCCCAATTTATGGAGCAAAATGCATGACCAGCAATCACAGACTTGTGTTTTGGGTGTAAACACATCACCAACAGACCACAAAAGCTGGGGTACATATGATTGCTTCCAAATTACTCTCATGTTTATCACAGTTTATTTATCTCTGGGGTACATCTGTGTCCCTCTGTTTTTCTTTGTCTCTCTCTCTCCCCTTTCTCTCTTACACCCTTTCTCTCTCCCTCCATCTCTTACTTTTTCTCTCTCTCCCTTCTTCCCTCTCTCCCTTCAGCTTCACAGGACGTGGACACACTTGTTGGGGAGGACTCTATTTTTGTGAGTATAGGAATGGCTGATTGCGTTGTGTGAGTCAAGGCATTAACACATATGTGTAGGCATTGTCATTTGTTCAGATATAAACTAGAGATGATTGACAGTTTGACTTCACCACAATAATTTACTGTTATGCTCTGTTGCTCTCTCACTTTGTATTTCTCTCTTGCTTGCTCTCCTCACTGGGTTTTCATAGATATGGAAGGTGACAATGAGGAACTGCCGGCTTTATATGCTTATAAAACAGCCTATAATTTGAAGGCAGCACATGCTGAAATAGTGTGGGCTATTTGCACCTTTCACCTTATTTGACCCTCTTATTGTGTCTGCAGGAGTACAATGAGAAGGGGCTTCTGTTTTCTGAGCTCAAGTTCTATCTAGGGCAACTAAACATGAGAACAGTGAGTATCAACAACTTCAATCATTCAACATCATGATGCAGCAGACATATGGTCAAGAATTCATAGCCTTTATCCCACATAGGTTACATACTGTTTTGTTACAACGGAACCTGTTTTAGGCTACCTCTTAAATGAGAAGCCAGGCCCAGTGCAGCAGGAATCTACTTGGGTGATGAAGAGGCCATAGACATGAAAACTGCTGCCTGGTGTAATTAATAAGCCAAAGCAAACATGCACCTCAGTGGCAGTTAGCCCCTTCCCTGCTTGTTTGAGTTCTAATTCATAGAGAGGGACCCAATCACACATAATGATGCCTGCTTCTCCACTGGGCCCCTGACCACCTGCCAGTCTGGTGGAGTGCCAGTCAGGCCATCCACCACTCCAAGACAGGACTCCTGTTCATTGTGTGTGTGTGTGCTTGTCTGTCTCTTTCTCTCTCTCTGTCTGTCAGTGTGTGTCTGTGGCTATGATTAGAAGTGCGTGCTTGGCTTAGACATATCTTTCCATATTTCCTCTGTCTGGTCATATGTGTTTTTCTGAACAGTTTATACAGAGTCAACCTGAATCCACAGGAATTAAATTCACATCACTTCCCAATTTGTTGCATGACGTTTAAGACCAAAGGCTCAGATCCCCTATGATTATATCTTGGGCACTTGGCCATATTTGCTAAGCACATAAAACAAAGTAACAAAGGTAAATAAAACAACATAACAAAGGTAAATAAAACAACATAACAAAGGTAAATAAAACAACATAACAAAGGTAAATAAAACAACATAACAAAGGTAAATACTGAACGCAAAGAGTAAATATGTACAGTATTCTATTTGTTCACTTTTTTTGTGTCCGGTATTCCTGTAGAAAGAAAAATAGGTGCAACCTTTGCACTGGTGAAAATACATTTAAATATGTTGTAAATATAGTATATACTGTATATGTAATATACAATACGTTAGATTTTTGGTCCACATAATTCTGTCCTGCAGTTGTTTCAGTGCAGAAGTGGAAGAGGAGCAAGAAGCTGGACTTCCTGGGGATCCCTGCATACTGGGGATCAGGACTGGCAGAACAAAACGGAACCAGGTACTACTGACCATTACATGGTGTAGTTATGGTCCTGATGATGATGATGATGATGATGATGATGCTTGGTTAATAATCCCTCACATTGGGGTTGGGAAGTGTGTCAGAGAGGATTTTACCCTTTATCCTTGACCTTTGCCCTGTTCAGCTACAGGTTCATAGCAAAGGACTGGCTGGGCAGTGCCCTTCAGAAAGTGTGTGAGAGAAGTGGTGGCCTGGTGAGCCTCTTACTCTGTTATCCTCTCCATTTTCCGTTGCTGCATATCACAAGATGGTATTTCACCTGTGCTTGAGTAATATGCATGACAACGAGTATGTCCATGCAGACATAAAGGCTGCCAACCTAATGCATGGTCACACAGACCCAGACAAGGTTAGCACTAGCACTGTCTAAGTACAGTAGGCATGTGTATTGAAGGCATTTATTGTACTGTCTACAAAACATACGTAGAAGACCGTTACAAACTAAATTAACATTATGTTAAGCTTCTAATTGTAAGTTATCTACAGGTGTATCTGGCTGACTATGGCCTGTCCTACAGGGACAGCCCAGACAGAGTACACAAGCAGTGCAAGGAAAACCCAAAGATGTGACACAACGGAACCATGGAGTACACCAGCGTAGATGTCGGTTATGAACATTCATAGTTTCAGGTGCCAAAAAAAGCTATTGTGTTGTGAACAGTTTCTGGGTCAACATACATGGATTTGTGGACAGTAGAGTTCTCTTGTATTGACTGTAGGGCCAATGATCTTGCATGGATGTATCTTGCTGTATTACTCACTGCTTTACTGTATCTTTCAGTTGGCAGAGTATTCGTTTATCAATGCATAATGTAAAGTGAAACCCTGTTAGTCCCTTGCTGTAAAACCTCCCTCAGTAGATATCGGGAACACATTAGCTGGCAAATTGCATACACGGTCCTTTTTATTGGACATCGATTCTCCCTGGCCCATATTCTCCCGACGCGGACTCCATTTAATAATTCCCTAATTAGCTAAAGTCATAACCTGCATTATGTATTCATCCCCCATTAATTAAGGCTTTGATGTTCGGTTGGAGAGGGACTGGCCGCTGATAACCTCTGCTTGCACAGAGCAGAGGAATGCATTGAGGTTCAATACACCGAACGAGTGTGGCTAAGACTCCCTAATCGCCGCGCCACTGTTTCTATCGATGCTGTCGATATGGACCAAAACAGACGAGATGTTCATGCAGTGATATTGATAAAGGCATATACGTCAATTTTCATATGCTTTAGAGAGAGGAGGGTTCTGAGCTTGTGTTTTTCTGTTGTTTGAATGAAAAGGTGGATGTTGGGCCCATGCATTGTAATCGTTGATTCCCCTATTCTCTTTTATGTGGATAAATTGAAGCAACATCTCAAGACATCAGTCAGGAAGTTAAAGCTTGGTCGCAAATGGGTCTTCCAAATGGACAATGACCCCAAGCATACTTCCAAAGCTGTGACAAAATGGCTTAAGGACAACAAAGTCAAGGTATTGGAGTGGCCATCACAAAGCCCTGACCTCAATCCTATTGAAAATTTGTGGGCAGAACTGAAAAATTGTGTGCGAGCAAGGAGGCCTACAAACCTGACTCAGTTACACCAGCTCTGTCAGGAGGAACGGGCCAAAATTCACCCAACTTATTGTGGGAAGCTTGTGGAAGGCTACCCAAATCGTTTGACCAAAGTTAAACAATTTAAAGGCCATGCTACCAAACACTAATTGATTGTGTTTAAACTTCTGACCCACTGGGAATGTGAAGAAAGAAATAAAAGCTGAAATAAATCATTAAAGTGATGACAGGGAATTTTTACTAGGAATGTCAGGAATTGTGAAAATCAGTTGAAGGGGCGTTCAAGTGGATTTTTCCCAGTCGTATGATTGTATTTACAAATGTACTAGATTTTATGAACGCAGCATTAAACCCATTTCCTTTGATAAATTGTGTATTATCATGTGTGCCTGAGACTTCATTTTCCATTTTCATGTTTCAGAAAGGACTGTCTGAAGCTTCTGAAGCACCTGTTGGGCTTGCTGAAGGCAGAGAACCCTAGTCTGTCCAAGTTCTGTTCCTACCACGCCAAGACCACATGTTTAAATGTATTTGGCTAAGGTGTAAACTTCTGACTTCAACTCTATATATTTCTCTTTGTTTTGGAAGAAAAACATGTGGGGATGGTAAAACGTTTTCAGTGTAAACTTAAACGGCTAAAACCATATACTGTTTGAAAAGATACTGCATAGCATAAGAACAAGGCATAAGCCATGCCAAAATGTGTATAATAGAAGGAAATTAGCTTTGAAATTTAAAATGTTCTCTCGGCCACCTGGCAAAACGTGTTGAATAGTAGGAAATTAGCTTTGAAATTGCCATTTGTCTCTATGCCACATGGCAAAATGTGTAGAATTGCAGGAAATTAGTTTTAAAGTTGCAACATTTTGTCTCTGCGGCCAAGAGGGCCTCTAAAACCATGCCATTGGCTCATGTTCTCAGTTGTTGATCTATGGCTGTTCTCTATGTGTATTTCATTTAATAAGAGGTTGGATTGGAATGATGTTTAAATCGCAGGACTGGTTCAAACACAGGTCTGTTATTTTACATTGAAGCACACTCACTCACACCTAGCACAATTTGTTCTCATGTCACATACAGGCCATTGCATATGGTCCTCATTCCAACCCTTTGGTCTTGCCTAAACAGTAGAAGCTGTTGTACAGGTGATGTATTCCTTTTCTTCTATGGCCCAGGAGTCATGAATCTTCTACAAACCAAAGTAGGTAGAGAGTATAAGATAACAAATATGTGCTTATGTAGTGACCTTTTCTAACCACTATTGACATTCATAAGTCCTTTGATATAATAAAAGCTTTCGTTAGGCCTACAGTATACCACTATTGGAATTTGTCAATCAAGAGGCCATTTTGCAAAGTTTCCCTTTATGACTACAGTTGATAAATAATCCAACATGTTTTATTCCAGGCAGATAAATTGTATATGTTGGCTGCTCTTACTTGACCTGTATGTTGTAAGGCAGTTTCTGAGTTTCTTTGGGTCAAATGGCAATAGAGATTGCCTGCAGATTTTGACGAGGAACAAGACTACTTTTAGCTCAAGATCCCGCCCTCCCATTGCACCTCTCATCAACCTCACTGTGTAAATGTTGATAGGTTGCCATGACGAGGATGGAGATTGAACATAGAGTGATGCACCACTGAACTCTGAGCTAATTATCACCTGCTTTGGAACACAGAAATTCCAACGATCCTCATTTCATGTATAGACAGTAGTAATTATATAATTATGGAAAATGTATTTCCACTTCCTTCCCTATTGGACCCAGTGCTATGCCATTTCTCTCCTGTTCTATTGGTTTTCATATCCACTTTCTTTCATTGTCCAGAAGCCAAAGGCACAATCTTAGTCATATTAGCAACCCATCCCAGTTGTTACATCTTTAGATTCCCCCCACTTCTATGTTTATAACAGAGATTTTAATCTCTGTCACATATGGAACCACTATCAGGTGCGCTCTGTAGAATGGTGTTTTCCCAGGTGTGCTATTTAGAATGGTGTTTTCCCAGGTGTGCTATTTAGAATGGTGTTTTCCCAGGTGTGCTATTTAGAATGGTGTTTTCCCTCAAATTGCATTTTGGCAATTGTTTGAAAATAAGGTTTTATTGGCTGCTTCATTACATGAGTTGCGTGTTCTGTTAAAATGCATTACCATAATCTTAATGTGATTTCTGTCATTCTGATCACCGTGGGTGGACACCCTAATGGGTTATGCACCCAATGCTTATGGGCCCGGTAAATTGATCAAATGGCCGGTAAATAAGATTTTCCCAGCCACATTGTCTGGGCGCCACATTTTTCTAACGGAAACCCTGGTCTGTGCATCTATTGTGTGTTTCGAATGTGTGTGTTTGAGAGAGCTGTGTGTATCCTGCCCACTCTTTCATAAGTGAAAGATGCAAAAGTACACTACCAAACAGCAAAGTAATTGCTATTGTGAATAATATGGTCCCTTTATTCCCTCTTATCTGTCTCTCAGTATCAATGAGGCTTTATATAATTGTTTACAACAATGGTTTGATTACATGTGGCAGCAACACATATACTGTAAAGCTGACCTATGCACTTAAGTACTTTACATCTTCCACTCTTAAGAGAATGTATTGAATAAATTATTTAAACAAGAGGTTTAATCACAGAAATGAAGGCAACAGAGGGAGCAGCAGTGGCAACAACCAACCAACATCTAACTGCAGCCAACAACACCAACCAACTAACAACCAACCAACAACATCTAACTACAGCCAACAACACCAACCAACTAACAACCAACCAACAACATCTAACTACAGCCAACAACACCAACCAACTAACAACCAACCAACAACATCTAACTACAGCCAAACACACCAACCAACTACATCTAACTACAGCCAACAACACCAACCAACTAGAAACCAACCAACAACATCTAACTACAGCCAACAACACCAACCAACTAGAAACCAACTAAAAACATCTAACTACAGCCAAGCACACCAACCAACTAACAACCAACCAACAACATCTAACTACAGCCAACAACACCAACCAACTAACAACCAACCAACAACATCTAACTACAGCCAACAACACCAACCAACTAACAACCAACCAACAACATCTAACTACAGCCAAACACACCAACCAACTACATCTAACTACAGGCAACAACACCAACCAACTAGAAACCAACCAACAACATCTAACTACAGCCAACAACACCAACCAACTAGAAACCAACTAAAAACATCTAACTACAGCCAACAACACCAACCAACTAACAACCAACCAACAACATCTAACTACAGCCAACAACACCAACCAACTAACAACCAACCAACAACATCTAACTACAGCCAACAACACCAACCAACTAACAACCAACCAACAACATCTAACTACAGCCAACAACACCAACCAACTAGAAACCAACCAACAACATCTAACTACAGCCAACAACACCAACCAACTAGAAACCAACCAACAACATCTAACTACAGCCAACAACACCAACCAACTAACAACCAACCAACAACATCTAACTACAACCAACAACACCAACCAACTAACAACCAACCAACAACATCTAACTACAGCCAACAACACCAACCAACTAGCAACCAACAAACAACATCTAACTACAGCCATCAACACCAACCAACTAGAAACCAACCAACTACATCTAACTACAGCCAACAACACCAACCAACTAGAAACCAACCAACAACATCTAACTACAGCCAACAACACCAACCAACTAACAACCAACCAACAACATCTAACTACAGCCAACCAACAACCAACTAACAACCAACCAACAACATCTAACTACAGCCAACAACACCAACCAACTAACAACCAACCAACAACATCTAACTACAGCCAACAACACCAACCAACTAGAAACCAACCAACAACATCTAACTACAGCCAACAACACCAACCAACTAGAAACCAACCAACAACATCTAACTACAGCCAACAACACCAACCAACTAACAACCAACCAACAACATCTAACTACAGCCAACAACACCAACCAACTAACAACCAACCAACAACATCTAACTACAGCCAACAACACCAACCAACTAGCAACCAACCAACAACATCTAACTACAGCCAACAACACCAACCAACTAGAAACCAACCAACAACATCTAACTACAGCCAACAACACCAACCAAATAGAAACCAACCAACAACATCTAACTACAGCCAACAACACCAACCAACTAGTTTAACAATTATGCATCCATCCATGAGTAACTCTGGTCTCACTCATTCACTCAGGACTTATTATTTTTTTTTATTTCACCTTTATTTAACCAGGTAGGTCAGTTGAGAACAAGTTCTCATTTGCAACTGCGACCTGGCCAAGACAAAGCAAAGCAGTGCGACAAAAAACACAGAGTTACACATTAAACAAACAGTCAAAAACACAATAGAAAATCTATATACAGAGTGCAAAATGTAGTGCAAAAATGCAGTAAGGTTAGGAGGTAGGACAATAAATAGACTATAGTGGTGAAATAAATTACAGAATTATCATCATTAACACAGGAATGAAGGATGTGCAAATTATGATGTGCAAATAGAGATACTGGAGTGCAAGATTAGTGAAAATAAACAAAAAATAAATATGGGGATGAGGTAGTAGTGTGGGCTATTTACAGAAGGGCTATATACAGGTGCAGTGATCGATAAGCAGCTTTGACAACTGATGCTTAAAGTTATTGAGGGAGATAGGAACCTCTAGCTTCAATGATTTTTGCAATTCGTTCCAGTCATTGGCAGCAGCGAACTGGAAGGAATGGCGGCCAAAGGAGGTGTTGGCTTTGGGGGTGACCAGTGAGATATACCTGCTGGAGCGCATGCTACGGGTGGGTGTTGCTATAGTGACCAGTGAGCTGAGATAGGGCGGGGATTTACCTAACAAAGACTTGTAGATGACCTGGAGCCAGTGGGTTTGGCGACGAATATATAATGAAGGCCAGCCAACGAGAGCATACAGGTCGCAGTGGTGGGTAGTGTATGGGGCTTTGGTGACAAAACGGATGGCACTGTGATAGACTACATCCAATTTGCTAAGTAGAGTGTTGGAGGCTAGTTTGTAAATGACATCGCCGAAATCAAGGATCGGTAGGATAGTCAGTTTTACAAGGGCATGTTTGGCAGCATGAGTGAAGGAGGCTTTGTTGCGAAATAGGAAGCCAATTCTGGATTTAATTTTGGATTGGAGATGGTTGATGTGAGTCTGGAAGTTGAGTTTATAGTCTAACCAGATGCCTAGGTATTTGTAGGTGTCCACGTATTCTAATTCGGATCCGTCGAGAGTAGTGATGATAGTCTGGTGGGCGGGTGCTGGCAGCGTACGATAGAAAAGCATGCACTTAGTTTTACTAGCGTTTAAGAGCAGTTGGAGGCCACGGAAGGAGTGTTGTATGGCATTGAAGCTTGATTGAAGGTTAGTAAACACAGTATCCAAAGAGGGGCCAGATGTATACAGAATGGTGTCATCTGCATAGAGATGGATCAGAGAGTCACCAGCAGCGAGAGCGACATCGTTGATGTATATAGAGAAAAGGGTTGGCCCAAGAATTGAACCCTGTGGCACCCCCATAGAGACTGCCAGAGGATCGGACAATAGGCCCTCCGATTTGACACACTGAACTCTGTCTGCAAAGTAGTTAGAGAACCAGGCAAGGCAGTCACTTGAGAAACCAAGGCTATTGAGTCTGCCAATAAGAATGCGGTGATTGACAGAGTCGAAAGCCTTGGCCTGAATGAAGTTATTCATTCAGGTCTGTATATACAGTACATATTCATGTTCAGTTGTTATATCATATCACGTGCAATATTGTAAGTAATTCTTGAACTGAACTTACGTAGTCATTCACTCAGGAATGTATATTAGTATCCTGTTAGTTGTATCTTTTTTCATTGCTTTTAATATATCGAATGTGCATTATGTGCAGTTATCTGTAATTAAACCCTGCGCACTAAGGACTGTATTTTAAGGGAATTACTATTATTACCCTAAATTATATCATACACACATTTAGCTATTTAAGTATCTCTTCCTGTCATTTACCTGTACAGTTAATTTAACCATGCAAAATATTCACTTACCTGTTCATTTAACGAGTATGTATATTAAATAAACTATTATTACCCTCACTTATGTCATACGCACTTTTAGCTATTTAAGTATTTCTCTGCCATCGACCTGTATAGTATAGTTAACCATGCAAATACTCTTTATATATCAACTTGCAATAGTTTTATCTATTTAAAAATATATATATTTCATCTAACACTCTGTAACAATGTATAGTGTACATATTCAGCCATCCACCCATACTATGCAGTCTTTTTATAGCTTTTTTGCACTCCAGACTTGTATACATTCTATTTCATACTGCCGCTCTATGTAGAAATTACCTATCGTCCGTCCGTCCGTCTGCCCGTCCGTCCGTCCGTCCGTCCGTCCGTCAGATCTATCTATCTATCTATCTATCTATCTATCTATCTATCTATCTATCTATCTATCTATCTATCTATCTATCTATCTATCTATCTATCTATCTATCTATCTATCTATCTATCTATCTATCTATCTATCTATCTATCTATCTATCTATCTATCTATCTATCTATCTATCTATCTATCTATCTATCTATCTATCTATCTATCTATCTATCTATCTATCTATCTATCTATCTATCTATCTATCTATCTATCTATCTATCTATTTATCTACAGCCAACAACACCAACTAACAACCAACCAACTAACAACCAACCAACACCCGCAATGTGCTGCTCCCTGTCGGCCACTCTTGTAGCACTGGCTGGGATCAATGCTATCCATGCATCTGGCTCAAGATTTCTCCCTCTGATGAAGCCATTCGATAGGTAATTTCTCCAGAGACACCAGGCCGTTACATTATTGAGCTGCTAAAACTCCTCGGGCTCGACCTCTCACATGGACTCATTTCAGACGTATTAATGAACTCACCACAGTTTTTCATAAAGATACTGGCTCAGTGCAGAGTTTGTCCACTTCTTAATTCGAACTAGATGGAAGGCGTTGTTTACAACGAAGTCCAGAGATGAATGTCTAGTCTGGCCATCAGTATTTAGATGACCCCCAGTGCACAGCACCCTGTCCACTTCTGTAACATGTGGTTGTGATTTTGGCTCAGACATCTCTGTGTGTGTGTTTTACTGCCTGAGAGAGGGATCGAGTGTGTGAGTGTGTTTTTAGGCCATGCAGCGGGCGTCTGGATCATGTCAGAGGCCCCAAGGATCCAGTTTCCTGGAACGGGCCAGAGCGGGAGTAAATTGACCACAAGAGTCAGCCCTCCTCCCCTCAGAAAGCCCTGTTTGTCTGCAGAGCACGCTGACGAAGGCTGCCGCTGAAACCCGTCCGTTTGTTCTGACCTCTGCGGCTAAGAAAATACATTAAGAAGTAAAGAATATTCCAGTGAGAGAAGGTTTTTTCTTTCTTCAAGTATATGGCTTTTGAACTTGGCACCCAACTACTTTTTGTTGCTACATACATTTGAGCTGAGCACACCAATTTGTCTTTATGTGTATGCAGAGCAGGACATAGATCAAGGAAAAAGTAGAGACTAACACCAGCTGAGTAAACAAAACAGTCCTACACTGTTCACATTGTGTTTTACCATCTGAACACATCCCGTCAATCAAAGCTGTTTTTATCCTCCCAGACCAGGTTCTAATATTCTACTATCTCTCTCTCCCCCCTCTCTTTTTGTATCTCTCACTCCGCCTCTCTGTAGCTCCATCTAGACGTGGGGACCTGGAGGTGTCGGGCTTCTGTCTGCTCCACTGGCTGTGTGGGGCGCTGCCCTGGGACCCCACACGTCCAAGAGCCCAAGACCAGGTACTAAGCAAACACTCTCCTCCCTCTCTCTTGTTCCTTCTTCTCTATCTCCTTATCAAACTCGAGTCTGAGACTCGGACTCAAGTCGCACTTAAGTCGCAACTTGCGACCTGACTTAGACTCTAGATGAGAGACTCGTGAACAATGCAAGTCAGTACTGGGATACGTTTTTGTTGTGCATTCTGTCAGATAACATGGAACAGGCGGCATTGTAACACAGAGAAAGTAGTTTAATACAGAGGGCTCAAAAGCGTTCTAGAATGTCTGCGTTCCGCAAAAAATATGCAGACAAGGACTTGTCTATTTCAATGGGAGGATAGTGGTTACTCATATTTGCACTTTGTCCTTATTTGATTGAGCGGACATTGCGTATGCTATTACTATATAGATCAGAACATTTAAACGCAAGCAAAAGTTAAGCTATCGTTTATCTTAAGTTTATCTTAAGTTAAGCTTGTTAAGACAAGCAAAAGTTAGCAATCGTTTATCAAAGTATGTAAAATCATGTCATATTTAAATAATATACTGTCAATTATATAATTATGACAGTGTTTGGCAGCTAACTTTAAAGTTATGAATGTAGGAAATAATTTACTTCAAATAATTTACAAGGTTTATTGACCTAACCCACAGCAGGCAGAAAGCCATTGCCAAAAGGGACTTGAGACTTGACTTAGACTTGGCCCCAAAAGACTTGAGAATTGACTTAGACTTGGCCCTAAAAGACTTGAGACTTGACTTGGACTCTACCTCAAAGACTTGAGACTTGACTTGGACTTGGCCCTAAAAGACTTGAGACTTGACTTGGACTCTACCTCAAAGACTTGTGAACATCTCTGGTATTTTATGCCTGTTTTTCTCTCTCTTTCCAGACTCATGGGTAATCTATCTGTTTTTCTCTCTCTTTCCAATCTACCTGGCTCGGTGCAGCAGCTGTTTGTGGGTGGAGCTTGCACAGGTGAGTGAGAGGGCCTCCGTACCAGTCAGTCAGTATGAGTCCAAAAGTCAGACAGCTCTGGTTGAATCAGACACCAGTCACACCACAGTGTCCCAGGTGTCAGTGGAACACTTTATCAGCCTTTCAAAACCCCATCCTAAAAATACGTTCCCACAACTCCAAGATCCATCTATGAGAGATGTATTTGAGACTTGGGTGTTGTGTTGTCTGTTATCTCTGGTCCTGTAAAGAGAGGTCACGTCTCAATAAGGTGACGTCTCTGTGTGATGTGATATGGTGGTGACTGACTGGGCTGATTCTCTGCACTTCCTCCAGAGGCAGGGCCCGGCTGGCCGCCACAGATAAGCCCCAGGACATGCATCAACCCTATTATATAGTGTGATACACACTCACCACTGTGTGTGTGCGTGTGTGTGTGTGTGTCTGTGTGTGTACACTCTAGGTGAAAGTCATCAGATTGTTTCTGTGCACTGAAACACACATCACCTGGGGTGTGTCTGTGTGTTCGGTAGACATGCCAGTGTTTATAAAAAATCTATGATGAGACACCGAGTGGGACTTCTCTTTTTCTCTTCCCTGCTCTCTCTCAGATTAGTTGACCAGGTTCCTGCTCCATGTCAAAGTTCTGGGGTATAAGGAGCGTACGGACTACCAGAAGCTGAGAAAGCTGCTGTCCGAGGGGGGACAGAGAGCGAGCGGAGGCCAAGGAAGGCTGGACCTGTCTGGGCCACGAGGAGAGGTGCCACGGGGTTCCTCCACCAGAAGGTTTGACGGCCCTGCCACGGGCAAGGTGAGAGAATTCACATTCATATCCAGATCTACTCCTAAATGTAAATAGTCTATGGTCAATAGACAATGAGATATAGCTTATTAAAAGTTAGAAAATCAGGTTGCAAACATACCCGTATGAAGTGAAGTATTAGGACCTAAAATACATATACATACATACATGTACATACCTGTATGTATGTATGTATGTACGTACGTACGCACGCACGCACGCACGCACGCACGCACGCACGCACGCACGCACGCACGCACACACACACACACACACACACACACACACACACACACACACACACACACACACAAACATACATACATACATACATACATACATACATACATACATACATACATACATACATACATACATACATACATACATACACACAGTATATACTGTATATAAATACGGTATATATAATTAAATGTATCTAAGATATCTGTAGAGGGCAGAGTGCAGGTCAGAGGAGTGTAATGGAGACCAGATGGCCTGACTAACTTCATGGGATGTGTTCTTTGTGTATACTCTGATTTATATCTGTATGGGAGAGGAGTGAGGTGTCTGTGTGTGTGTCTGTCATGAGCCCCAGTGCAGTGTGGGAAATGTACACACTGATGACAGCCTCAGCCACAGACCCCATCCAATTACAGGTCTTTATTTACAACATGCATGCATACACACGTACACACATACACTGCAGAAAGTATTTCAAATGAAATAGGTGCATTTCATTTGGACATCTAACTGTACCAAATATGTCAAATCTCTCTTGCTCTGGTCCTTTGCATAATGGTGTGGAGAGGAGAATCACATTTTGTTCTCCAAATGCCAAATCTTGGCCGCAGTAAAGGAGGTCAACTTGCCTCTGACCCTAACGACGGGACACCTTGTCCCCCTCAAGAGGGAATGGAGAGGGTTGTGATTTTCTGAAATGTACCGGAATCACAATGCCGGCTAACTTGACCCACAGTCACCTAATTTGAGGCGATTGATGACACACACTTTACAGGGACAGAGGATCAGCAGCCACATGTATGCTCTTTTCCCCCTCTCTCTTTGCCTCTCCTCTCCATGCTGAACTGCTGGCCAGTTTGATTCGTAATCAAACAGAAGTGTACATATTTGGAGGTTTGGTAAAAGACAGTATAAATGTCAGTCAAAGTAATAGCGATCATGGAAAGGCTGCCTTCAGTATCGTTTCTCTTCATCATTCAAAGACTGAAATAAATTATTCAGTGAACACAGTAGGTGTCTTTCTCCGATTCAGTTTCATTCTGTTTAAAAGCATGTTTAATGGAGTGTACAGCAAGTTTCAATGGAGCAAGTATGTTCAATCAGAAACAGTAGCTTGCTAGCCTCTTACTAAGCCCCTCGCTCTCTCTTACTGTGTCATATCACAGAAAGCGGGCCGAGCTAGAGGCATGTAGTGGTGGAGGATGAGGAGAGTGAAGAAGAGGATGATGGGGTGGAGTTGGATGAAGAGGAGAGGCCCAAACCAGTCAGAACGGGGGTTAAAGTGTTGGCTATAAATAGGATTCACTAAACCTTACTACTAAACTGGTTGCTACTGGTTTTAGGACAATATGGTACACACCTCAATGACCCCATAATAAATGTATTGGAATGTACAGTAGTTGACCCACACATGGGAAAATGCCTTTTATGCTAAAGTATAATTGACAACAGGAGTACAAGTGTGTTTTCATATAGTTGTTCGCTAGCTTCACATAAAACACTTCCTGTATCCTTTCACCACAGGAAATGGGCAGGGCTAAACCTGCAGCTAGAGGGTCACCCAAACAAAAAACCTGTATATGTGGAGGATGATAGTGATGAAGAGATGGAGATTGATGAAGAGGGGAGACCCAAACCGGTACCTTCTCACTACATCAGAGGACCACCCACATCTAAGCCCCAGTCAGAGCAGGAGGTAAGATGTTCGAGTGGATTCGCTAACAAAAATGTCCAGATTGATGAGAGGAGTGTGTTATTGTCATACACTAGTGCATGCTAGTTTCACATGTAATGTCTCAACCTGTTCTTCCAGTATCCTTTCCCCACAGGAAGCGGACCGAGCTAGAGGCTAGTCCAAACCAAAGACTGTATATGTGGGGGATGAGGAGGAGAGACCCAGACCTGTGCCATCTTAATACATCAGAGGACCACCCATATCCAAGCCCCAGCCAGGACAGGAGATGAGGCCAAGACATTAAGTCCTGCTTGTATTGTAATATTGACAGGATTCACAACATTTTAAAATAATGCTGTTACAAACTGGTTTTACAGGAATGGACAAAATGACCAGCAAATGTACAGTGACTCCCAAGTGGTAATAAATATTGGAGTTGTATCAAAGAAAGTCAAGTTCAAAGAAAAGTCAAACTCCGAAGAAACATCACAAGAATATATTTTTATCGCTATATAAAAAAATAATCACAACATTCAACCGCTGCTACAAGAGTTCAGGTCAATGGCAGAAACTGGAGCAAATGTTTGAATTATCCCCTAACAGAAAACCAAACGGCACGTGAGGAAAATGGTTGTTGATGATGGCGTTGCTGTGACCTCAAGCAAGACCACAAGTCAACCATAGACCGTCCAACCCGAGAGAAAGTAGAACCCCTACAAAAAGCAAACTGAATCAACCACATATTGACCATAGGAAGGACCACAGTCAGACACATTGGAAAAAACATCTGTACAATGAGGTTGATGGTTTGGAGAACTTAAACCATGACCGTAATGACCAGTGTTGGCCTTCCTATTCACTCTTACTGGCAGTCCTGATTGACTTGGTGTTCCGTTTCCCTGGAAACTCTCTGACTCTTTTTCTTTACGTTTCTTACCCATCATGCCTATTTTAGGTATGCATAATCAACAACTCCTATTACGGCAAGTAGGTAGGCAGCAGGTAGCCTAGCAGTTAGAGTAATAACCGAAAGGTTGCTGGTTCGAATACCTGACCCGACAAGGTGAGAAATCTGTTGATGTGCCCTTGTGCAAGGGGCGCCATACTACTATGGATAACCCTGTAAAACAACACATTTCACTGCATCTATCCAGTGTATGTGATTAAATATATACTGGGGGCCAAAAGTTTGGAATATATTTTTCTTTATTTGCACTATTTTTTACATTGTAGAATAAAAGTGAAGACATCAAAACTATGACATAACACATATGGAATCATGTAGTAACCAAAAAAAGTGTTAAACAAATCAAAATATAGTTACAGATAGCGCATCCCAGTGCTTTCTTTGCCATTTCGGGGGATTTTAACCATGCATCTCTCTCTTCAACGCTGCCCACGTTCAAACAGTTCGTGAAGTGCCCAACCAGGAATAATACAACTCCACTGCACTCCCTCCCCTCGGTAGATCGGATCACAACCTTGTCCACCTCACCCCACTCTACAGGCCTATGGTCCAACAGCAGCCTGCGACCACTAGGACCATAAGGAGATGGTCTCTGGAGGCGAATGAGGCCCTACAGGACTGCTTTGAAACAACAGACTGGGATGTGCTCTGTGAGGCTCATGGGGAGGACATCGATGGACTTACTGACTGCATAACGGACTATATCAATTTTTGTGTAGACAACACTGTACCCACCAGGAAGGTACGCTGTTTTCCAAATAATAAACCCTGGTTCCGCCCCTGCTCCCTGTGGACTGATCCTCAACACCCCCCTTCCCCCCACCTCCCCACCTGGGCTGGCTTTCACCACCAACCAAGTGAAGAGAGAGCTGGAGAGACTACATCAGTGGAAAGCGGCGGGCCCTGATGGCATCAGCCCAAGGGTGCTTAGGGTCTGTGCTGACCAACTGTGTGGAATACTCCAGCAACCCTTCAACCTTAGCCTGAGTCTAGAAAGGGTCCCTGTACTGTGGAAAACATCCTGCCTCGTCCCAGTGCCCAAGAAGGCGTACCCCACTGTCCTGAATGACTTCAGGCCTGTAGCGCTAACATCCCACATCATGAAGACCCTGGAAAGGTTAGTCCTCACTCACCTCAGACCCCTGGTGTGTACATCACTGGACCCCCTGCAGTTCGCATATCAGCGCAACATCGGGGTGGATGATGCAATCATCTACCTTCTGCAGAGGGCCTACTCTCACCTGGACAACGCAGGTTGCACTGTGAGGGTCATGTTTTCTTAACTTCTCCAGTGTCTTCAACACCATTCAGCCCCTGCTACTGGGTAAGAAGATGTTGAGCTGAAGGTGGTTCTGCTCACACCACAACACAAAGTCACCGATTGCTCTCCTGTACTCCTCCTCCTGCCCACCCCTGATGCACCCTTAGTCTCCTGGGTCACGGACTACCTGACCGGTAGGCCACAATTTGTGCGACTACAGAGCTGTGTGTCAGAACGGGCAGTGAGCAACACAGGGGCCCCACAGAGAACGGTCCTGTCCCCCTTCCTGTTCACCCTCTACACCTCGGACTTCAGATGTAACTCTGAAACATGCCACCTACAGAAGTTCTCGGATGACTCCACAATTGTAGGGTGCATCAGGGGTGGGCAGGAGGAGGAGTACAGGAGCGCAATCAGTGACTTTGTGTTGTGGTGTGAGCAGGACCACCTTCAGCTCAACATCAGCAAAACAAAGGAGATGGTGGTGGACTTCAGGAGAACCAAGGCCCAACTGACTGCAGTCACTATACAGGGGATGGATGTGGAAATGGTTGGGTCATACAAGTTCCTGGGAGTCCATATGGCCAACAGGCTGGAATGGGCCGGTAACACCGGGGCCCTGTACAAAAAGGGCCAGAGCCGACTCTACTTTCTGAGGAGGCTCAGGTCCTTCAAGTTGTGCAGTAAACTACTGCATACCTTCTACCAGTCTGTGGTGGCCACTGCCATCATATCACATGCAATATTGTAAGTCATTCTTGGACTTAACTTACGTAGTCATTCACTCAGGATCTCTGAGTATCTCTTTTCATTGCTTTTAGTATATTGAATGTGCAATACGTGCATTTATCTGTAATTAAACCCTGCGCACTAAGGACTGTATTTTAAGGGAATTACTATTATTACCCCAAATTATATCATACACAGATGTAGCTATTTAACTATCTCTTCCTGTCATTTACCTGTACAGTTAATGTAACCATGCAAATATTCACTTACCTGTAAATGTAACTGTATATTTACCTGTACAGTTAATTTAACCATGCAAAATATTCACTTACCTGTTCATTTAACCAGTCTGTATATTAAGTAAACTATTATTACCCTCGCTCTTATCATACGCATTTTTAGCTACTGAAATATTTCTCTGCAATCGACCTGTATAGTATAGTTAACCATCTAACATCCACCAATGTATAGTGTACATATTCAGCCAACCACCCATACTATGCAATGTCTTTTTATAGCTTTTTTATTTATTTTTTTGCACTCCAGATATCTTGTATTTCTATACTTTTTCATACTGCCGCTCTATGTATCATGTACCGTGTATCTGTCTTTTATGTACCTTCGTTGTGGCATTTTGCACCTGCCCTGTGTTTTGTTGTAGCTGCTTGACATTTTTTTTTTCAATAAAGTATCTATCTATCTATCTATCTATCTATCTATCTATCTATCTATCTATCTATCTATCTATCTATCTATCTATCTATCTATCTATCTATCTATCTATCTATCTATCTATCTATCTATCTATCTATCTATCTATCTATCTATCTATCTATCTATCTATCTATCTATCTATCTATCTATCTATAGTGTACATATTCAGCCAATCACCCATACTATGCAATGTCTTTTTATAGCTTTTTTGCACTCCAGACTTCTTGTATTTTTATACTTTTTCATACTGCCGCTCTATGTATCATGTATCGTGTATCTGTCTTTTGTGTATCTGTCTTTTCTCTATCTATCTATCTATCTATCTATCTATCTATCTATCTATCTATCTATCTATCTATCTATCTATCTATCTATCTATCTATCTATCTATCTATCTATCTATCTATCTATCTATCTATCTATCTATCTATCTATCTATCTATCTATCTATCTATCTATCTATCTATCTATCTATCTATCTATCTATCTATCTATCTATCTATCTATCTATCTATCTATCTATCTATCTATCTATCTATCTATCTATCTATCTGATCAAGACCCCAAATTCACAGTACTCCCCTACTCTCTCACTACAGAGTCACTGATCAAGAACCCAAATTCACAGTACTCCCCTACTCTCTCTTCCTGTCTCTCCTTCTCTCTATCTATCACCCCTCTTCACTTCCTCTATCCCACTACACCACCCTTTCTCTTTCTACCAGTCCATCCAGCTCCCCTACACTCTCTGTCTTTTTGAATATTGCTTTTTGTGTAATGAGAAACCCTTTTTTTCACTCCATGCGATCCATTAAAAAGAGGGTGGCAGGTAAAATGTCAACATCTGGTCAAGTAAACTTTTCAGTCTTCGGAATGTTAATGATGCTGAGGCATTAATCACCTTGGCGACAGCGGATAAACACGGCGCCCTTTCAACCCATCCGCCGGCAAGTAAAAAACAAAAAAGAGAAATTTGTGATTAAAGCAATCTTGATAGTGGCAAGGATTTTGCCATCTTTGTTATTCAAATTATTTTTTTCTGTAAACAACCCAATTAATGGAGATGCACCACCGCCTCCCAGCAAACATAAAAAAGAATAAGAGACAGAAAAATATATATCTGTCCACCACACACACGATTGCTCGGTAGAGGTAATTGTGAGGGCTTGGTGTTTGAAACAGGCAAATACAACATACATATTTTTCGTGGGTGGCAGGTGACTGGAATTCTGTCTCCAAAACATCACTGAGGTTCTGCAAGATGCTGCAGTCTGGGTTCCTGAAAGACACAAGAAACAGCTCCTTCACACACTAATTAAAGCCATGCAAATGAGGGAGAGACAGGGAAAGAGGAGTTTACAATTATGACCAATATGTCCTGTATTTCTGCTTGGAAATGTTGAAGACCAAGGCTATCACGATTATATGGCATAGGAGAATTGGTTCATGTGGAATGTTTCCAACACTAGAAATCAGGAAATACTATTTTATGGAACATATAACACAAGATAATACCAATAAATACATGTTTGACTACCTAACTTACCATAAACGCATGTTTGCATTGAGCTTGCTCCTCAAAGGTGTTACCACTACAAGGGAAAATAATCCATACAATGAATTGGTGAATTCCAAATGGACATTTTAAAAAGGCAGGTTTAGAGATAAATCCATGCTAATGTTGTGCGATAGTCATTTTTTTGTGCATTTAGGAAAACATCAGCCCAAATCTAATTTGTTTATAGTGATGTCAAGGGTTTTCCTGGATGCAGCACACAGGCTCTTACAAACAGCTATTCATATTTGACAACAGTCAGGCAAAGAGGAAATATTCAAATAACCTCGACAAATGCTCTGCTCTTGTCTGTTCCACCCCATCGGCCTTGTCTTTGTGTGCATCCACCATTGCATTCTGTTTGTTATTCTTAAATGCAAAAAGCAATATTTCTGCGTAACCCCTTCTATTTGAGGGTCGCTGCCTGTTTCAGTCTTGGCGACAGGAGTTTGTGTGTGTTTTAATATCTTTGAGTAGCATTGCTAGGCAACCAACAATGAGTTCCGTGTGACACCGTTGGCCAAGCACGACCTTGGATTTAAAGAAACAAATTGGCAACAATTGTTGGAACTAACTCGACCTTGCTTGGTCTTCGCAAACTCAAACCATTACCAAATGATTATGTTGTAAGAGGTTTATGTTGGGTAGTCCACATTCAACAGGACAAATAATGTGCCATAAAAAATAAGCCATCTTTCCTTTAGCCATTTTTATTTCTCAAGTCTACAGACAATACTCTACACTAATATTATGGGTAAGTCTCTAAGAGCTTTGCACACCTGGATTGTACAATATTTGCAGATTATAATTTTTTTAATTCTTCAAACTCGGTCAAGTTGGTTGTTGATCATTGCTAGACACACATTTTCAAGTCTTGCCATAGACTTTCAAGCCAATTTGAAGTCAAAACTGTAACTAGGCCACTCAGGAACATCAATGTTGTCATGGTAAGCATCTCCAGTGTATATTTGTGTTTAAGGTTATTGTCCTGTGGAAAGGTGAATGTCTCCCAGTGTACAGTATGTTGGAAAGAAGACTGAACCAGGTTTTCCTCTGAGATTTTGCATGTGCTTAGCTCTATTCTGTTTCTTTTTTATCACAAACTCCCTAGTCCTTGCCGACGACAAGCATACCCATAACATGACGCAGCCGCTTCCATGCTTAAATATGAAGAGTGGTACTCAGTGATGTTGTGTTGGATTTGCCTTAAACATAACACTTTATTCAGAACAAAGTGAATTTCTTTGCCACATTTTTTGCAGTTTGAATTTAATGCCTTATTGCAAACAGAATGCATGTTTTGGAATATTTGAACTCTGTACAGTCACTATTTGGTTAGTATTGTAGAGTAACTGCAATGTTGTTGATCCATCCTCAGTTTTCTCCTATCGCAGCCATTCAATTATGTAATTGGTTTAAAGTCATCATTGGCCTCAAGGTGAAATCCCTGAGTGGTTTCCTTTCTCTCCGGCAACTGAGTTATGAAGGACGTACTGTGTCTTTGTAGTGACTGGGTGTATTGATACACCATCCAAAGTTCAATGTCTGCTTTTAATTAAACATTTTAGCCATCTACCAATAGGTGTTCTTCTTTGCGAGACATTGGAAAACCTCCCTGGTGTTTGTGATTGAATCTGTGTTTGAAATTCACTGCTCAACTGACGGACCTCACAGATAATTGTATGTGTGGGGGTACAGAGATGAGGCAGTCATTCAAAAATCAAGTTAAACATAACAAAAGGTTTGAATACTTTCAGCTTTTTATTTTTTATTAATTTGTACAACATTTGAAAAACGTAATTGCAGTTTGACGTTAATTGGGTATTGTGTGTTTTTAATCAGTTTTAAATGCAGGCTGTAACACAACAGAATGTGGAAAAAGTCAAGGGGTGTGAAAACCTTCTGAAGGCAGTGTACATACAGTGGGGAGAACAAGTATTTGATACACTGCCGATTTTGCAGGTTTTCCTACTTACAAAGCATGTCGAGGTCTGTAATTTTTATCATAGGTAGAAAATCACATTGTATGATTTTTGAATAATTAATTTGCATTTTATTGCATGACATAAGTATTTGATCACCTACCAACCAGTAAGAATTCCGGCTCTCACAGACTTGTTAGTTTTTCTTTAAGAAGCCCTCCTGTTCTCCACTCATTACCTGTATTAACTGCACCTGTTTGAACTCGTTACCTGTATAAAAGACACCTGTCCACACACTCAATCAAACAGACTCCAATCTCTCCACAATGGCCAAGACCAGAGAGCTGTGTAAGGACATCAGGGATAAAATTGTAGACCTGCACAAGGCTGGGATGGGCTACAGGACAATAGGCAAGCAGCTTGGTGAGAAGGAAACAACTGTTGGTGCAATTATTAGAAAATGGAAGAAGTTCAAGATGACGGTCAATCTCCCTCGGTCTGGGGCACCATGCAAGATCTCACCTCGTGGGGCATCAATGATCATGAGGAAGGTGAGGGATCAGCCCAGAACTACACGGCAGGACCTGGTCAATGACCTGAAGAGAGCTGGGACCACAGTCTCAAAGAATTAGTAACACACTACGCCGTCATGGATTAAAATCCTGCAGAACACGCAAGGTCCCCCTGCTCAAGCCAGCGCATGTCCAGGCCCGTCTGAAGTTTGCCAATGACCATCTGGATGATCCAGAGGAGGAATGGGAGAAGGTCATGTGGTCTGATGAGACAAAAATAGAGCTTTTTGGTCTAAACTCCACTCGCCGTGTTTGGAGGAAGAAGAAGGATGAGTACAAGCCCAAGAACACCATCCCAACCGTGAAGCATGGAGGTGGAAACATCATTCTTTGGGGATGCTTTTCTGCAAAGGGGACAGGACGACTGCACCGTATTGAGGGGAGGATGGATGGGGCATGTATCGCGAGATCTTGGCCAACAACCTCCTTCCCTCAGTAAGAGCACTGAAGATGGGTCGTGGCTGGGTCTTCCAGCATGACAACGACCCGAAACACACAGACCGAAACACACAGGCAACTAAGAAGTGGCTCCGTAAGAAGCATCTCAAGGTCCTGGAGTGGCCTAGCCAGTCTCCAGACCTGAACCCAATAGAAAATCTTTGGAGGGAGCTGAAAGTCTGTATTGCCCAGCGACAGCCCCGAAACCTGAAGGATCTGGAGAAGGTCTGTATGGAGGAGTGGGCCAAAATCCCTGCTGCAGTGTCTGCAAACCTGGTCAAGAACTACAGGAAACGTATGATCTCTGTAATTGCAAACAAAGGCTTCTGTACCAAATATTAAGTTCTGCTTTTCTGATGTATCAAATACTTATCTCATGCAATAAAATGCTAATTAATTACTTAAAAATCATACAATGTGATTTTCTGGATTTTTGTTTTAGATTCCGTCACTCACAGTTGAAGAGTACCTATGATAAAAATTACAGACTTCTACATGCTTTGTAAGTGGGAAAACCTGCAAAATCGGCAGTGTATCAAATACTTGTTCTCCCCACTGTATGACATTGATATTGAAGCACGGCAAGTGTGCCGTCAATTAGAGCAACAGACAGGCTACAGTTATTCAAATGACAGTCCAGTACAACATTGGTGCCCAAGACCCATAAAAGAATGCACAACTTTTCATCCCCCCAGGGACAGGTGATTTTTTAAAGTTTTTTTAAAACCATGTGATCTGATTAGGAAAAACTGGTACCATCATAGCCCTTATAAAACCTTTTTACAACTGATGAATCACTGTCATACCTTATAGGGTCAAGAGTTTTCAAGGTTAGGTTAACAGATAAGGAAAAACTCTGGGCCCCAGGGGGTAAAAATTACCCCCCCCCTACTCTGGGACCTATGGTGCCAGCAGTCTGGGACCTATGGTGCCACCACTCTGCTTGCAGTTGTCAGTTATGGAAGATCAGGGCTTTTTTCAGGAACATTTCTTGGGCTACTTTGATGTGTCAAGTGGGCGAGGTACACAGTCTGTCTGTGCTTGACTTTGTGAATTTTGAGATGTCTGATTTTAACTTCATAGAGAAACGTTTTGTTCAAACCTACAACGGCGCAGATGTAATGTTTCAGCTATTTATATTTAGAGCTAAGTCCCCTTCACATACACAAAAACAATCACATTATTACACATCAATGACTTTAGTCCTTGCTTGGAATAACTCTTGGCTCTTTTGACTTAGTGTGTTGTGTGTTCTGTTATTGTTTTTTGTCTTCCCAGTCAAATCCTGTCCTGCACTGAAGTCAAGCCTCTGAACACCTCAGCTCATGCCAAGTACCCTCATTCAATCACTGCTGTGATCCTTTCCCAACACTGTAAGTAGCCCTCTCATTCCCATTCCCCATAATATTATACCATATATGTCTTTATTAAATGCTTTAGGTTAAAATAATAAGTATTTTACGATTTTTGAAACACACTTTGTTGTCGCCGTGCGTTCTGCGCCTATACCGTGGGTCTCCCATCCTCCTCAATTGTTCAAGTCACCAGCCTCCACTGATTGACTACCATAAGATAGTAACACGTAGACAAACATGATTTAGAAAATGATTCTACTCTTTAGTACGTTTTTAATGCAGGCGCAGGCTCAACAAATCTAATTCCCTTGAACAAATTATTTGATTAGACTAGCTCTCTCTCTCCCCCACCACCACCACGACCACGACGACACACTAAAGAGGGAAACCCGACAGGAGTGAGAGGGAGAAAGAAAAAAGAAAGAGAGGAAAAATGAACCAAAATTATGGGTCATTGTGCCAGAACAGTGCACACAATTTAGCATCACACAGGTGCAGAGACGCCGCAATTACTGGCCAATTAACGCCAGTGGCGTGATTATGGTTATGGCTCTATAGAAATATAGTGTACCCAGTAAAAAGGGGCTTGGTAATTGAATTTCTTCTGGATTTGATTGGCAGGATGACTGTGTGTCTGTGGAAAGCTAAGATCCGCTCAGTGCTCCTTGAGTGCCTTAATTAAGCCTCTTCACACAGAGCTATCCTCACTACATGCTAAACTACTGAGGAAACGGGAGTATAACTGTACATACTAAAACACTGCTAATAAAAGCAATCATCTAGCATGGTTCAAATGGAGTAATTCAGTATGAATGGATACCTAAAGCCTTTTATAATGATGGCTTGTGTAGATATTGAGGGAACAGTGACGTATGTGCCTGGGTTTTCTTCTCCTGGCTGATGACGTATGATTCTAACCCTGTACTCTAATCTTTTATGACTGGTAGGTCTGGCACATGCGTGTGTACACGCACGGACTCACACACACACAGACCGCTGGCAGAGGTTGTTCATGCTGTGCCACACCTGCAGTGGTGGGTCTGGTGCCCACCGATGGTCCTACCCACCCACAGTCTGATACAGACATCAATCACCACACACTGCTTTAAAAATACACAAAACAGGTATGTAGTATGTACGTGTAAGCATGCATTGTCTGTTTCTTGTTCTCTCTCTAATGTGCACACAAACTAGTGTCTTCCTGTGCCTCTTATTCTTTCACACAAACACACAGTGTGGCACATCTTGGCACATCCTGGGACATCTTGGCCCTGTAACAGAGCAGGCAATAATTACTCATTTAAATGAACATGTCAGGGCAGCCGACAGACAAGCCCTTCCTCCACAACTACCCACACGCACAACTACCCACACACACACACACACACACCACAGATTATTTTCGCAGCAGAGGAGGTATCCATCAGCAGCCCAGCAGGCAGACAGGCTCCATACGGCAGAGCTGTACTGAGCTGGTCTTCTCTGTATGGCTTGCCATGTACCACACACGCATAAATAAAATACACACACCCAATCGCACATGTAGAGACACACATACAGCACACAGAACAAGAACAGCTGTCAGTGTCTAAGGCTCAATATTACTGACTGACTGAGAATGTGTGTGTGAGATGTGTGTGTTGTACCTGTGGTGTCTAGGTCATGGCCGGTGGAAGAGGTAGCTCCGCGAACCACTCTGGGACCTCTACAGAGTGCTGTGAATAGGAGGGTAACATGCCTTAACACCCTAGAGTTAGCCAACATACTGTAACGACCTGATATGGGGTTCTATTTGTTTGGGGTTATGTGTTACATGTGTGTGTGTGTGTTTTGGTTGTTATTCCGTTCTGTGGGTAATCTCGCGGGGGTTTAAGGGGATAAATAGGGGCTAGTGTCTTTTCAGTGTTCTCTTTTGTTCTTGCCGTGCACCTGTGCGCAGAGCTGTTCATCCTGTGTACCATAACTTGTTTTAGTGGCGTGGGCTGTGGCCATAACAGCAGCCTAGAGTAGGTGATTAAACCTGTGTTGCCCTCACGTTCGTGTTCTGACTCGCCTTATTTGTCCCAGCTCGGGACATTACAATACTGTACATATCGTTCTCCCTGGGTACCTTACTAAGTTACTGTACACACTAAATATAGCCCACTGGCAAAGTTTTTTTTGCTGTTTTTCTGTTACTTTCTCATTGCAATTTTTCAGAAGTTAAATCCCACCCTGTCCTTAACATCTCTTTCTTAATTTCTCTCCATATCATCCTTTCCCAGCCTGCCTTTACTCAGCGACTGGGGCTGGCAGGTGGGCACGGGGGCAGGTGGGCACAGGGTGAAACCAACCACCTCCTCTGGATATAATCTGGGCCAGCTACCACCAACCTGCCACCAACCCAGCAGCGTTGTAGACCTTCACACACTCAAACCGGTGCGCCTGGCACCTACTATCATACCCCGTTCAAAGGCCCCGTTCAAAGGCCCCGTTCAAAGGCCCCGTTCAAAGGCCCCGTTCAAAGGCGGTGCAACTTTGAGATTTGTGTGTATTGTTGTGTATTGTTAGATACTGCTGCACTGTTGGAGCTAGGAACACAAGCATTTTGCTACACCCGCAATAACATCTGCTAAATATGTGTATGTGACCAATAAATGATTTTGTCTTGTCCATTCACCCTCTGAATGGCACACATACATAATCCATGTCTCAAGGCTTGAAAATATATATTTTCAACCTGTCTCCTCCCCTCCATCTACACTGATTTATGTCGATTTAACAGGTGACATCAATAAGGGATCATAGCTTTCACCTGGATTCACCTGGTCAGTTAAAGTCATGGAAAGGGAAGGTATTCCTAATGTTTTGTACAGTGTGTGTGTTCTCAGTTTGACTGTGACGACATGCTGTCGTCCTGAGGAGTCCTCAGCCCTAGGTCTCAGTGTGCGGAACTCTGTCAATGAACACCAGCCTGGGAACACACAGACATCCGTCACTCAGTTGGTCAGACACATACCGCATACAGATTCAACGCATTCTCACACAGACCGAGTCAGAGGGGTTTAGTTTAGTAGAGGGAACGCACCTTGCTTCCATCATAGCCTATTAATCACTCCCTGAGAGATTAGACATTAGTGCTGTCCCTGTTCTGCCTCAGATCTCCCCTGATTTAGAGCACCATGTAGAAATCCCCCATAGGTAAAAGATCTAGGACCAGCTTACCTTTCCCAAATTTTAACCTTAACCATTAGCAGAGGAATCGTCCAACTGACCTTAGATCAGTGTCTAGACTCTGGGGGCTACTTCATCTTATATTTATAGTGCAGCAATGGCAGTCTGCTGTGGCTGACCTGGCCATATTTCTGCTGGGGATTTATTTGGTGTGTCAGGGAGTGGTGTCAGGGTGTTCACAGGGCAGTCTTTCAGACGGACACAACTATGATGCTTGAAAAACTGACACATACACATAGACTGACACGTACATAGAAATCAGCGCTCAAACATGCAGACACCTACCGCGATCCAACACAGCACCCCACTCTACACAGCACCCCACTCTACACAGCACCCCACTCTACACAGCACCCCACTCTACACAGCACCCCACTCTACACAGCACCCCACTCTACACAGCACCCCACTCTACACAGCACCCCACTCTACACAGCACCCCACTCTACACAGCACCCCACTCTACACAGCACCCCACTCTACACAGCACCCCACTCTACACAGCACCCCACTCTACACAGCACCCCACTCTACACAGCACCCCACTCTACACAGCACCCCACTCTACACAGCACCCCACTCTACACAGCACCCCACTCTACACAGCACCCCACTTTACACAGCACCCCACTCTACACAGCACCCCACTCTACACAGCACCCCACTCTACACAGCACCCCACTCTACACAGCACCCCACTCTCCGTAAATCTAATAACATACGGACATAATTTATTCACTCGTTCTTCATGTCCTTCTCTCTTTTTTCCTCTTTCCCTCATTCTATTTCATTAGTGACAATGTATAAATATAAAAAAAAAAAATCTGCATATCAATATCACAGCTCCATCGTCGCGTCACAGTCCCATCTCTACTCTGCATTCACATGGGGCCTCCCGCCCCACATTAGCAGGGGCTGACTGGCACTTGGCGTGATGGACACGACGTGACAGTGTGATGCCCCACTGTGAAGACTGATGAGAGCTTAGCATTTGTAAAATATGACACTTAAATCATATCAATCAAAAAGTCCAAATGTAAAAACAGGAGCAGAGATGCTTCACAAACAGTAACAAGTTACACGTGTGTCTAAGTGAGCAGTATATGGATGGCTGTACACAGTGGTGGAATTGTAATTTGTTACAGTAATGATGAGAACTGGGGTAATTCAGCTACCATACGAATGTATTTCACATCTATGTAGAAAGCAGTCATGAGCAATTCTACAACCATGTGAGATTCACCAGTAAGTACTCCCGGTTTGGATAAACTATGAAAATGTATAGAACATGTCTCTGGTGTACTTATCCTGGAGGGAGGCTTGAGATTCTCTGGTGTACATATCCTGGAGGGAGGCTTGAGATTCTCTGGTGTACTTATCCTGGAAGGAGGATTGAGATTCTCTGGTGTACTTATCCTGGAGGGAGGCTTGAGATTCTCTGGTGTACTTATCCTGGAGGGAGGCTTGAGATTAAGTTAAGCCATGAACAGCTCATTGTACTTTAGGAAGGTGTGACAACCTATACCGATTACCATAAAAGCCAAATAGATGTATGGCCATTTGGGATCAAGGCAATGTATTCTGTTTTAGAGACTCCTAGACTGATTGAAGAGCAATAGATGAAGGTGCACCCAAACACACACCTCTTATTTAAAAAAAGAAAAACTGGTGAATATGGAATCAAGTTATGTCTATTTAATGACGCCCAACACTTATAAAAGTTGTGTTTAGGGCAGGGGTATTCGACCGGGAGGTACAGTGCGTTCAGAAAATAATAATCACACCCCTTGACTTTATCCACATGTTGTTGTGTTACAGCCTGAATTTAAAATGGATTTAATTTAGATGTTTTGTCACGGGCCTACAAACAATACCCCATAATGTCAAAGTGGAATTTAGTTTTTCTAAAAAAGCTGAAATGTCTTGAGTCAATAAGTATTCAACACATTTGTTACATTTTGTTATACCTAAATTAATAAAAAAGTAAAAATATGCTTAACAAGATTTGATTTTTGAATAACTATCTCATCTCTGTACCCCACACACACAATTATCTCGGAAAGAAAGGCACCTATTGGTAGATGGGTAACAGTAAAAATAGCAGACATTCAATATTCCTTTGAGCATGGTGAAGTTATTACACTTTGGATGGTGTATCAATACACCCAGTCGCTACAAATATACAGATGTCCTTCCTAACTCAGTTGCCGGAAAGGAAGTAAACCACTCAGAGATTTCACCAGGTCCAAAGGTGACTTTAAAACAGTTAGAGATTTAAATGGCTGTGATACGTGAAAACTGAAGATGGATCAACAACATTACAGTGACTCCACAATACTAACCTAATTGACAGAGTGAAACGAAGGGTTAAACACGCATCATGTTTGCAACAAGGCACTAATGTAATACTGCAAATGTGGCAAAGCAATTCATTTTTTATCCTGAATGCAAAGTGTCATGTTTGGAGCAAATCTAATACAACCCATTACTGAGTACCACTGTCCACATTTTCAAGCAAAGTGGTAGCTGCATTATGTTATGGGTATGCTTGTAATTGTTAAGGACTGAGGAGTTTTTCAGCAAAAAAAAAAAGAAACAGCTAAGCAAAGGCAAAATCCTAGAGGAAAACCTGGTTCAGTCTGCTTTCCAACAGACACAAGGCCAAATCTAAAACACAAGGCCAAATCTACACTGGAGTTGCTTACCAAGAAGACAGGGATTGTTCTTTGGGGCCGAGTTACAGTTTTCACTTAAATGTACTTGAAAATATATGTCAAGAAAATGGTTGATTAGCAATGATCAACAATTCAATACTTTGTAGAAGCATCTTTGGCGGTGATTACAGCGCTGAGTAACCTCCCATTATTCCTTGCAGATTTTCTCAAGCACTGTTAAGATAGATGGGGAGTGGTGGTAAATAGCAATTGTCAAGTCTTTTCAAAGATTTTCAATTTTCAGTCTAGGCTTTAGCTGGGCCATTCAAGGACTTTCACATTCTTGTTCTGAAACCATTCCAGTGGTTGGAACGTAAATCTTCACCCCAGTCTATGGTCATTTTCACTATGAAGCAGGTTCTCATCAAGGATTTGCAAGTATTTGGCTCCCTCTATCCTTACCAGTTTCCCAGGCCCTGCCACTGAAAAGCATCCCCATAGCATGATGCTGCCACCACCATGCTTCACGGTAGGGATGGTGTTAGACGGGTGATGAGCTGTGCCTGGTTTTTTTCAGACATAGCGCTTTGAATTCAGGCCAAAGAGATACATTTTTGTCTCATCAGACCACATAGTCTATTACCTTATGCTCTCAGAGTATTTCACATGCCTTTTTGCAAACTCCAGGCATGCTGTCATGTTATGTCCTGATATGTTTCACCTGTCTGTGTTTGTCCCCTCCCCACACCAGGTGCACCCTATCTCCATCATTAATTAGTTTGGGTATTTAGTCCCTTGGGTTCTGTTGGGGTCTTGCCTAGTCAGTCGTTTCCAGCACTCTCCTGTATTACTAACTCTGCCAGTCTGTTTCCCGGTATTTGGACCTCTACCTGCCTGTTGGATTACGTTCCTGTCTAGCCCCTCATGTGCCTTCGACCATCTGATCTGCTGCCAAACGAACTCTGCCTGCATTACGGATTACGAGCCTGCCTACTCCTCTGCACTACCATCCTTCTGATCCCCGGTTACGAACATTGCCTGTCATTGACTACGAACCTGTCCTGCCCCAAATATCATATTAAACAGTCAATCATATCTCTGCCTCCGTGTCCGCTTTTGGGTCCCGTATATCTGTCGTTCTGTCAGAACGATCTGGCCATGACGGACCCAGCGGAGTTGACTCATCTGCAGAACGCAATAGCCCACCAAGAGGTTGTTGTGGGTCGACACGAGGAGGTGCTACGTTCAATAGCAGAGGAACTCAGTGAGCAGAGAGAGAACCAGCAGCGAGCCACCGAATGCCTGCTCAAACACTTGGAGAGATTAACACTGGCACTACCGGCACAGAGCGCTTCCCTCCCGTCTTCTGTCCCACCTATACCCAGCAACCCAACACCTTCCCCGGTGTCCCTAAGAGAGCCGCACTTACCTGCCCCCGAACGGTTCTCTGGTGATTCGAGTTATTGTCGTCCGTTCTTGTCCCAGTGCTCGCGTATCTTCGAACTGCAGCCATCCTCTTTTCCCACAGAAAAGTCACGGGTCGCCTATATGATAACCATGATGACTGGGCGAGCCCTGGCCTGGGCTACGCCGATATGGGACCAGCAACTTCCCGTTTGTGACAATCTAGCAGCGTTCACTACGGAGGTAAAAAAAGTTTTCGATGCTCCAGTATCCGGAAGAGAAGCGGCACGTCAGCTGCTACATCTAAAACAGGGGACTAGCAGCGTGTCGGATTACTCCATTAAATTCCGTACCCTGGCAGCGGAGTGCTCATGGAATTCCGAGGCTCTGCTGGACGCCTTCTACGACGGATTATGTGATCCCATCAAGGATGAACTCGCCGCCCGAGAGGTGCCTCCCAGTTTAGACAGCCTCATCACCATTGCCATGCGTATTGGCAGTAGGCTTCAGGAACGTAACCGGGAGAGAGAAAATCGTCGTCCTGCCCAGGCACTTCCGCATTTCGGCGGATTGGGTAGCAGAGCGTCACCGGGAGTAACGGCACCACCCGAATACTTCCGAGAACCATCGAGTGAGTCCGAAGTCCTGACATCTGAACCCATGCAGATAGGAAGGACACAACTGACGGCCGAGGAACGTCAACGCAGGATAGACAGTCGCAGCTGTCTCTACTGTGGAAAGAAGGGACATTATGCAGCCGGTTGTCCGATAAAAATGGCGGACTCATTTGTAACTGCAGGAATATGGGTGAGTCAAACCAAAACTCCATGGGTACCCCCGGTTCGTTTTCCTTTTCCTGCCACCATTATTTGGGATTCCCAAACCCTTAAAGTAAATGTCCTTATGGATTCAGGGGCTGACGATTGCTTTATTGATAATTCCCTTCTGGTAAAATTAGGCATTCCTTCACGCCCTCTAAGCACACCCATCGAGGCCACTGCCCTGGACAGTCGTTCTATTGGGCAGGTGTCTCAGATATCGATGCCCGTTACTCTGATTCTGTCTGGCAACCACAGGGAGGAGATCCAGTTCCTGCCCCTACATTCCCCTAATGCTCCAATTGTGTTAGGCCATTCTTGGCTTGTTAAGCACAACCCTCACATAGATTGGACTACCGGTTCTGTTATTAACTGGAGCCCTTTTTGCCTTGCTCATTGTCTGAAGGCTGCACCTCATGTTATAACCAGACAGGTTTCACAGGCCACGGAGGACATCGATTTGTCATCTGTTCCCCCCGAATACTGGGATCTAAGGGAGGTTTTCAATAAGTCTCGGGCTACCTCGCTACCACCCCATCGGCCATACGACTGTGCCATAGACCTCCATCCAGGCACATCACCCCCCCGTGGACGTCTGTATTCCTTGTCCGGTCCGGAGACTAAGGCCATGGCAGATTATGTGGAGACTTCCCTCAGGGCTGGGATTATTCGGCCATCTTCCTCTTCTGCTGGCGCAGGGTTTTTCTTCGTAGCCAAAAAAGATAAGACTCTTCGGCCATGCATTGATTACCGGGGTCTTAATGACATCACGGTGAAGAACCGATATCCACTCCCTCTGCTGGCCTCCGCTTTTGAATTACTCCAGGGAGCCACAATCTTCTCAAAACTGGACCTCCGAAATGCGTACCACTTGGTACGGATAAGAGAAGGTGATGAATGGAAGACTGCGTTTAACACTGCTAGTGGACACTACGAATATCTGGTGATGCCATTTGGGTTGACTAACGCTCCCGCTGTCTTCCAGGCTCTGGTAAACGATGTGCTCCGGGACATGATTAATCGTTTTGTCTTTGTGTATCTGGATGACATTTTGATTTTCTCCCACTCGGCCCAGGAACACACAGCACACGTACGTCAGGTCCTCCAGCGATTATTAGAGAATCAGCTGTTTGTAAAGGCAGAGAAGTGCGAGTTCCATCGCTCGGTCATTCCTTTCCTAGGTTACATAGTGGCCGCGGGTAGCATCCGGATGGATCCTGGCAAGATCCAAGCCGTCACTGATTGGCCACAGCCCTCTTCACGCCTGGATTTGCAACGCTTCCTGGGGTTTGCCAATTTTTATCGACGATTCATTCGGAATTACAGCATTTTGGCAGCCCCTCTCACTGCCCTGACCTCAACTAAAGTGAGTTTTGTGTGGTCACCCCAAGCAGCCCAAGCATTCACTGCCCTCAAACAGCGCTTCACTTCAGCCCCCATTTTGATTCACCCAGACCCAGCCCGGCAATTTGTAGTGGAGGTGGATGCCTCTAATATCGGCGTGGGGGCTGTGTTGTCGCAAAGGTCGGACAAAGATCAAAAGCTGCATCCGTGTGCATTCCTCTCCCGTCGTCTGACACCTGCTGAGGCAAATTATGACGTCGGCAACAGGGAACTGCTGGCGGTCAAGACAGCATTGGAGGAGTGGAGACATTGGCTGGAGGGGGCGGAACAACCATTTATTGTGTGGACAGACCACAAAAATCTGGAGTACCTACGCTCAGCCAGGAGACTCAACGCCCGACAAGCCAGATGGGCTCTGTTTTTTACTTGATTTGATTTCACCCTGTCTTATCGGCCTGGTTCAAAGAATACGAAACCAGATGCCCTCTCCCGGGTGTTCAGTCCTACTGCTGCGGTCCAAGGAAATGAACGCATTCTTCCGGTCTCTTGTCTGGCTACGTCCTTGGTCTGGGGCGTGGAAGAGGCGGTGCGTAATGCGCAGCAGTCGAGCCCTGACCCAGGAGGGGGTCCGCCGGGCTGCCTATTTGTACCTGACCCTGTTCGATCCAGAGTCCTGGAATGGGGCCATTCGTCAAGACTGACCTGCCACCCCGGCGTTCGTCGGACCCTGGCATTTATACGGCGACGATTTTGGTGGCCCACCATGGGGGTGGATGTCCCCTCTTTTGTCTCGGCCTGCACGGTATGCAACCGAAGCAAGACGTCCCGCCAGGCCCCAGCTGGTCTCCTGCAGCCTCTCCCTGTCCCTCATCGTCCATGGTCGCATCTCTCCCTGGACTTTGTCACAGGTCTGCCACTATCTGACGGCAATACCGCCATCCTCACCGTTGTAGACCGGTTTTCGAAGGCGGCACACTTTATTCCCCTGCCTAAGTTGCCATCAGCCAAGGAGACGGCCCAATTGATGGTGCAGCACGTTTTCCGGATCCACGGACTACCCACTGACATTGTCTCCGACCGGGGTCCTCAGTTCACCTCCCAGTTCTGGAGGGCTTTCTGCACCCTTATTGGATCGTCTATCAGCCTGTCCTCAGGATTCCACCCAGAGTCTAACGGTCAATCAGTGCGGGCCAATCAGGACCTAGAGACTGTGCTTCGGTGCCTGGTTTCTGACAATCCCACCACCTGGAGCCGGCAACTTGTTTGGGTGGAATATGCCCGCAACACCCTGCCTTCCTCCGCTACGGGGCTTTCCCCCTTCGAGTGCTCCTTGGGCTACCAGCCTCCGTTGTTTCCGGAGCAAGAAGAGGAGGTTGGCGTCCCGTCGGCCCAGCTGTTCGTCAGGCGCTGTCGTCGGACATGGAAAAAGGCTCGGGCGGTTTTGCTACGCACTAATGCCAGGTATCGGCGGCAGGCCGACCGTCGCAGGACCCCGGCTCCCCACTATCGTGTGGGCCAGAGGGTGTGGCTGTCCACCCGAGATCTGCCCCTTCGGGTGGAGAGTCGCAAGCTTTCATCCCGTTACATCGGTCCTTATCAGATCTCCCGGGTGGTCAACCGCTCAGCTGTACGCCTCATGTTGCCCCGGTCCCTCCGCATTAATCCTACCTTTCATGTGTCCCGTGTAAAACCTGTCTCTCATTGTCCTTTGTCCCCTGTTCCTAGGCCTGCCCCTCCTCCTCGGGTTATTGACAACCAACCTGCCTGGACGGTGCGTCGCCTCCTGAGAGTCCGTCCCCGGGGCCGGGGTTTCCAGTATCTGGTTGACTGGGAGGGCTACGGGCCAGAGGAGCGGTCTTGGGTCTCTACCAGGGACATCCTCGACCCGGAGCTCATTGCCGACTTTCATCGACGGCATCCCGGTCAGCCAGGTATGCACCCGGGTCGGTCGCCAGGTAGGGGGAGGGGTACTGTCATGTCCTGATATGTTTCACCTGTCTGTGTTTGTCCCCTCCCCACACCAGGTGCACCCTATCTCCATCATTAATTAGTTTGGGTATTTAGTCCCTTGGGTTCTGTTGGGGTTTTGCCAGATCCTCTTGCCTAGTCAGTCGTTTCCAGCACTCTCCTGTATTACTAACTCTGCCAGTCTGTTTCCCGGTATTTGGACCTCTACCTGCCTGTTGGATTACGTTCCTGTCTAGCCCCTCATGTGCCTTCGACCATCTGATCTGCTGCCAAACGAACTCTGCCTGCATTACGGATTACGAGCCTGCCTACTCCTCTGCACTACCATCCTTCTGATCCCCGGTTACGAACATTGCCTGTCATTGACTACGAACCTGTCCTGCCCCAAATATCATATTAAACAGTCAATCATATCTCTGCCTCCGTGTCCGCTTTTGGGTCCCGTATATCTGTCGTTCTGTCACTGTCATGTGCGTTTTTCTCAGGAGTGGCTTCCGTCTCCCATAAAGACCAGATTGGTGACGTGCTGTAGAGACTGTTGTCCTTCTGGTAGACTCTCCCATCTCATCCAAGGAACTCTGTAGTTCATTGGGTTCTTCACCTCCCTGACTAAAGTCCTTCTTGCCCGGTTTCTCAGTTTGGTTGGACAACCAGCTCTATGTAGAGTCTCGGTAATTCCATATTTTTCATTTCCCACTGTGCTCTTGTAAATGTTCAACATTGTTTTATACCCTGCCTCTTCACAATTCTGGAGAACTACAGAACATTCCTTGGACTTCATGGTATAGTTTCTGTGGGACCTTATATAGACAGGTGTGTTTCTGTCTAAATCATGTCCAAACAATTGAATTAGGCACAGGTGGAGTTGTAGTGACATCTCAAGGATGATCAATGGAAATTGAATGCACCTGAGCTCAGATTGTAGTGTCATAGCAAAGGGGTGTGAATACTTATGTAAATTAGATATTTCTGTATTTAATTTTCTATACATTTGCAAACATTTCTAAAAACATGTTTTCACTTTGTCATTATGGGGTAGTGTTTGTAAATTGGTGAGAAAATGTTTTATGTAATCCATTTTGAATTCAGGCTGTAACACAAGTCAAGTGGTATGAATACTTTATGAAGGCACTGTACCTACAGTTGAAAAGAGGAAAATATCTCCCCTGGGTTGCCGGTTTGCCTGGGAGGGGGTCCCTGGGCAAGAAAAGTTTGAAGACCCATGGTTTATGGCATAACTCATGACACACCTTCTCAAGGCAACCATTCAAATGACTGGGCACATAGCAAGCCTCTTTTACCTGTATCAATCAGCGGACAGAGCGAGTGAAAACCCTGGGCTATTAACGCTGCTGCCAGTTAAAACACTAAACTAATCTTGAGTGCATTGAGATAGGCCTGTTGCTTAATGTTTGTAATGTTTGTACAGCATTGAAATGACGTTAACCTCGTGGAAAATGAAAAGTGGAAAATGAGTATTTGTTCTAAATGGTGGCTGGAGATAGATCATTAGTGACAAAGAGAAGATGGTATTACCTCTGGCTGTCACTCAGCAAGGCACAGTTATTAAATGGGATCTGGCTTTAACTATTACTCATTAACTAAAAATAAGGACATCATTACAGTCAGCAGGGTTCGTACAGACAGTGGCGAGTCAAATTGAAGGACTTTCAAGTACTTTTTCAAGCTCTAATATTTATTTCCAAGGACCATCAATTTGTAACAGTTCCTATTATGCAATTGTTTCTAGTCGCCAACAGATGGCAGTATACTGCCACAATCTCATAAAAAAAAGAAATTGTACTATTTATTCATCACTACCTTACAACTTCTACTCAATAATATATGGTTCACTACTACATACACAAGTGGTAAGTCAGGACTGATGATGTTGACTAATTTCTTTATAAGAACTTTAACTCAGTAAAATCTTTGAAATTGTTGCATGTTGCGATTAAATTATACTTGGGCTCCCTAGTGGTGCAGTGGTATAAGACAGGCAACCTGGTTCAAATCCAGACTTTATTACAACTGGCTGTGATTGGGACTCCCATAGAGCGGTGCACAATTGGCCCAGCGTCATCTGAGTTTGGCCGGTGTAGGCCATCATTGTAAATAAGAATATGTTTCTGACAAGGTAAAAATATTTTGTTCTGCCCCTGAACAAGGCAGTTAACCCACTGTTCACCGATAGGCTGTCATTCTAAATAAGAATTTGTTCTTAACTGACTTGCCTAGTTAAATAAAATAAAAAATTGTTCAGTGTACATAATATTATATTGTCTATATATTTAAATTGCCTTTATACTGTATTTCACAAAATGCATGGTCCCACAGGCTGCCCCAACACATAATGACATGAAAGTGAATTCTGACAGTGTAAAAGGCCCTTAGTTGACTCTAAAATGTTGTATTCTATACCTATTTGAAGAGAAACAAGTTGTTAATGTACACTGGCAAGAAAAAGTATGTGAACCCTTTGGAATTATCTGGATTTCTGCATAAATTAGTCATAGCATTTGATCTGATCTTCATCTAAGTCACAACAATAGACAAACACAGTGTGCTTAAGCTAATGACACACAAATTATTGTATTTTTCTAATCTATATTGAATACATACATTTAAACATTCACAGTGTAGGTTGGAGAAAAAAAAAGTATGTGAAGCCCTAGGGTAATGACTTAAAAAATATATATATACAGTGGGGAGAACAAGTATTTGATACACTGCCGATTTTGCAGGTTTTCCTACTTACAAAGCATGTAGAGGTCTGTAATTTTTATCATAGGTACACTTCAACTGTGAGAGACAGAATCTAAAACAAAAATCCAGAAAATCACATTGTATGATTTTTAAATAATTAATTTGCATTTTATTGCATGACATAAGTATTTGATCACCTACCAACCAGTAAGAATTCCGTCTCTCACAGACCTGTTAGTTTTTCTTTAAGAAGCCCTCCTGTTCTCCACTCATTACCTGTATTAACTGCACCTGTTTGAACTCGTTACCTGTATAAAAGACATCTGTCCACACACTCAATCAAACAGACTCCAACCTCTCCACAATGGCCAAGACCAGAGAGCTGTGTAAGGACATCAGGGATAAAATTGTAGACCTGCACAAGGCTGGGATGGGCTACAGGACAATAGGCAAGCAGCTTGGTGAGAAGGCAACAACTGTTGGCGCAATTATTAAAAAATGGAAGAAGTTCAAGATGACGGTCAATCTCCCTCGGTCTGGGGCACCATGCAAGATCTCACCTCGTGGGGCATCAATGATCATGAGGAAGGTGAGGGATCAGCCCAGAACTACACGGCAGGACCTGGTCAATGACCTGAAGAGAGCTGGGACCACAGTCTCAAAGAAAACCATTAGTAACACACTACGCCGTCATGGATTAAAATCCTGCAGCGCATGCAAGGTCCCCCTGCTCAAGCCAGCGCATGTCCAGGCCCGTCTGAAGTTTGCCAATGACCATCTGGATGATCGAGAGGAGGAATGGGAGAAGGTCATGTGGTCTGATGAGACAAAAAGAGAGCTTTTTGGTCTAAACTTCACTCGCCGTGTTTGGAGGAAGAAGAAGGATGAGTACAACCCCAAGAACACCATCCCAACCGTGAAGCATGGAGGTGGAAACATCATTCTTTGGGGATGCTTTTCTGCAAAGGGGACAGGACGACTGCACCGTATTGAGGGGAGGATGGATGGGGACATGTATCGCGAGATCTTGGCCAACAACCTCCTTCCCTCAGTAAGAGCATTGAAGATGGGTCGTGGCTGGGTCTTCCAGCATGACAACGACATTTCAGCAAGACAATGATCCCAAACACACAGCCAAGGAAACTCTCAATTGGTTTCAAAGAAAGAAAATAAAGCTGCTAGAATTGCCCAGCCAATCACCTGACTTAAATCCCATTGAAAATCTATGGAAAGAACTGAAGATCAAGATTCATAGAAGTTTGTGTGGAAGAATGGGCCAAAATCACACCAGAGTCTTGAAGCTGTCATTACCAACAAAGGCTTTTGTACAAAGTATTAAATAAATATCAGTAAGTGTGTTCAATACTTTTTCCCTGTGTCATTTCACATTATTACACATAACCTAATTTCTGAACTTATTTGCTTTGGTTTCGTTGTACGTATGGAATACGTGGGTTGTTACCAACATCTAGTGAAAATATCATGTCAATAGCACCTTTGTGGTTGATTTTAGTGTTCTGCTCTTTTTTGAGCCTACACTCGTGTACTCTTTCATTTAGTTGTTTTTGTAAGTTCGCTATTTAATAAATAATATGGCAAATTACTACTACGCTGCACCTTGGTCTCACTTCACACCCGATCGTGACATTTCGGTATTTTCTGTAGATCTTATTACCATGTATTGCTACCACTGTATCATCAACGGTATTATCTAAGTGAGTTTCAGAGATACAAAATTGCTACAGAAAAAAAGGAAGAAGAAGATCAAGCCAAGTCCCAAGCATCCCCTCAAACTCCATGTGTGGGGGGGCAATTTCTCGTTAGGGACCAGGCCTTAATGTGATTTTCGATGGTAACTTTAGCTATTTACAAAGCAAAAGGTACATCAAATATTGTAACCTGACTACTATGTGTTCCAAAATAATTCTCTGTTGCCTCCTTTTTCAAATATCATGGCTCGAGATTTCTTTGAGGAAGAAATCATCAAGAGATATGCTGGGCCGTATGTCAGAGAGGTGTTTCTGGGACCACATCGTTTCTTTCAAGGTAGGATTATAGCAATATTTTGTTATGTTTATTTACATGTATATTTCTAGTATTGTACCTAATGTTGGCTGTTAGGCTAAATTAATACATAAAATACAACACTTTTGACAGCACATTATCTCAACACTAGTGTGAGGCCTACAGTACTGTATATCAAAAAAAAAAAAGTGCCATCTCTACATGTAGGTCTCCTGATTTAAACCCGATCGAACTTGTTTGGCATCAACTGAAAACATTTGTCCGTAACTTTGCCAAGACTACAAGCAAAGACTAACTGGTGAAGGCAATCAAGACATTTTGACTGACGCTACAACAACGCAACAAATATATTGATCATATCAGCAAGGTTTTACCTGTGGTTGTGGAGCTGCGGGGAAGTGCAACTAAAATGTAGCTGAGTACAGTTGTTGCAATAAAAATCTGCATTTTGAAAGAATGCTTTTATCAATAACCAAAGCATAAAGATGTTGAAGAACAGATACTGTATATGCGTCTATCGATAGGCTGCTTTAAAATTCAACCATTATTTGGTTCAAATACAGTAGTGTGATTCACATTAACCCGCTACAGTATGTTGATATCAATAATAAGCGATATCTGTATCACTGTAGACTACACCACTGCTTGCCTGGTTAAATAAAATAAAAAAATAAAAAACATTTTGAGAAACAAATAAAAGTTAAATAAAACTATAACCTCAGCTACTATAGCATAGAAATACATCTTAAAACATGTTTTCTGTTATTTTGAAAGAAAATGGTCTTAGTGGGGGGACTAAAGCTGCATAACCAAGTCCAAGATCATGGGCTCAAATGCCACATCTCCCCTGGAGCACTCCTGCAAGCCTGGAGGAAGTGTAAACCCTCCTCCTGAATTCATCATGATCACCCCTTCATAGTGTGCACATTCTATCATGACAGAATTACACAATCCCTGGTTGGTGGGGTCTTTGGTGGTTTTCAGTCCATTGTACAAGTTGGTACAAGTTGGTTTATTTGTGACATGTGGAATAAATGCCACTGTTGGCTGGCTGGCTGCTCTCTGGTTGCTCACTGCTACATAGCTGTCGTTCATGTCAACTAATTTGCGTCTCGACGTGCTGCTGCTACACTATGGTGTTCCAGCTCAGCCCAGCTAACTTGCTGAATAGCGTAAATTTACTTTATGACAAAGAAATATGCACAATCGTTTCTCTACATTAACTAACATATTCCTCTCAATTGTACATTTTTTGATTGACTCGATATGAAATGATAATTACTTGCATTTGCTTCCACCGTAATGTTTTTGTCAGCCATTTTTGCTTTACAAAGTCACCAGCTATGTGTCCCATAGTGTCAAATCCGTCATTGGAACCACTCGATATGATTGGTCATATAAAAACCTTGAGGGAAAAAAATGAGGTAAGTCTGCCTGGAAACGAATTTCTAAGATTAATACATTTTTCTAATATTTTTCATTTTAACATATTTGATCATTTTCTGTTCTCCTCTTTTCAAGTACCAACTTGAGAAAATTTCAGATTTTCAAGGTATTCCAGTACTTGAATTTCAGAGTGCCAAATTGAAGTACTTTAAGCTCCTCAAGCTCCTTGTGTGAACCCTGAGTCAGTTATTAATACAGTACAATGTTGTCCGAAGCCTTTCTTTATTCTGATCGTAGGGTAGCTATAAGGTAATAGTTTTACACTGGCTGGTCTAATAGACCTCACCAGGAAATACTCCAAGTCATAGTTTTATGCTATACTCTATGACTAGTGACCAGAGTTGATCCTGGTCAGGTCATGTAGTAAAGAACTACTCCTGTTCCTAGTCATACTTGCTCCATACATACTTATCCTGTCCCAGGTAATCCATCTCAGTGATGAGCAAAGAGTAGTACTGTGGAGGGGGGATGGAGCGACACTCCAGCCTGCTTTTCAGGGCCAATTCCTGGAACATAGAACACTTCCTGTTTACATTCAATCACAAGCATTTCAGTAATGTATTATTATGACATTAAGGAATACAGTTGCAAGTCGGAAGTTTACATACACTTAGGTTGAAGTTATTCAAACTAATTTTTAAACCACTCCACAGATTTCAAGTTAACAAACTATAGCTTTGACAAGTCGGTTAGGACATACTTTGTGCATGACACAAGTAATTCTTCCAACAATTGTTTACAGACAGATTATTTAACTTATAATTCACTATATCACAATTCCAGTGGGTCAGAAGTTTGCATACAATAAGTTGATTGTGCCTTTAAACAGCTTGTACAATTCCAGAAAATGATTTCATTGCTTTAGAAGCTTCTGATAGGCTAATTGACATAGTTTGAGTCAATTGGAGGTGTACCTGTGGATGTATTTTAAGGCCTACCTTCAAACTCAGTGCCTCTTTGCTCGACATCATGAGAAAATCAAAATAAATCAGTCAAGACCTCCGAAAATAAATAGTAGACCTCCACAAGTCCACAATTTCTAAACGCCTGAAGGTACCACGTTCATCTGTACAAACTATAGTACGCAAGTATAAACACCATGGGACCATGCAGCCGTCATACCGCTCAGGAAGGAGATGCGTTCTGTCTTCTAGAGATTAATGTACTTTGGTGCGAAAAGTGCAAATCAATCTCAGAACAACAGCACAGGACATGTGAAGATGCTGGAGGAAACAGGTACAAAAGTATCTATGTCCACAGTAAAACGATTCCTATCCACTGCTCCAAAACCGCCATCAAAAAGCCAGACTACGGTTTGCAACTGCACATGGAGACAAAGATCGTACCTTTTGGAGAAATGTCCTCTGGTCTGATGAAATAAAAATAGAACTGTTTGGCCATAATGACTATCATTATAGTCATTATGGCCAAACATAATGACTATAATGAAGAACACCATCCCAACCGGGAAGCACAGGGGTGGCAGCATCATGTTGTGGGGGTGCTTTTCTGCAGGAGGGACTGGTGCACTTCACAAAATAGATGGCATCATGAGGAAGAAAAATTTGGTGGATATATTGAAGCAACATCTCAAGACATCAGTCAGGAAGTTTAAGCTTGGTCTCAAATGGGTCTTCCAAATGGACAATGACCCCAAGAATACTTGGTTGTGGCAAAATGGCTTAAGGACAACAAAGTCAAGGTATTGGAGTGGCCATCACAAAGCCCTGACCTCAATCCTATAGAAAATATGTGGGCAGAACAGAAAAAGCGTGTGCGAGCAAGGAGGCCTACAAACCTGACTCAGTTACACCAGTTCTGTCAGGAGGAATGGGCCAAAATTCTCCTAACTTATTGTGGGAAGCTTGTGGAAGGCAAGTTAAATAATTTAAAGGCAATGCTAGCAAATACTAATTGAGTGTATGTAAACTTCTGACCCACTGGAAATGTTATGAAAGAAATAAAAGCTGAAATAAATCATTATCTCTACTATTATTCTGACATTTCACATTTTTAAAATAAAGTGGTGATCCTAACTGACCTAAAACAGGGAATGTTTACTAGTGTTAAATGTCAGGAATTGTGAAAAACTGAGTTTAAATGTATTTGGCTAAGGTGTATGTAAACTTCCAACTTCAACTCTATGTCAATATCAATCTGAGAGGCAAAAACAGATGCTCTTACCAGGACAGTCTTCAGCTCCAGAACAAAACTGACTAGATTAGCTGAGTGATGTCATCTCTGCAAAAAGGCAAAAACAATGAGAAAAGAGAGATCTCTAAATAGCTGGAAAATTAAGTGATACTGTTGTGTCTTCTTTCAAACCAACTTGAAGGAGCCGTTCAATTCAAGGCCAATGTTTTGATAAATGGAGCCTGTCACTAGGTTTAATAATTAATGAAAGCTTAAAGCCTGTGAACATAATGAACTTTATGGCCCGGGGTGAAATATCAATCTAATCCCAATAACCATAAGGGGACCACATAATAAATAGGGACATTTCCAAGGCAGTGTTAATTAAGCAGTGGAATCTACTTTTTTAAACAAGCGAGTCAAACACTTTAATGAGTGAGCGTAGAGTCCACTAACCACCTAAACAGTCCAGTTCACCTATTGGTGAAAACATCTTCATCTGAAATTATTTGGTCTCTCAATTGGATAGAGTTAAAGTGTTGGTGTGGATTACCCAGTTTTTAGTTTTATACTTTTTACTTTGTGCCCATATCCACGCAATAGCTGTTTCAGTTGCCAGCAGCACTGACGCCTGCAATGCAGGACGATATGTAATACACCATTGATTTCATTTGATCTAGGGGACTAGAGTACAATATAATTCATTCAGGGTATCAAAGAGGACAAGTAACATGTATCATTAAGTTTGACACCATTCCTCTGCCAAAGTCTGCCTGTCTGTTGGCGTCGAGAGAGACAGAGAGACAGACAGACAAAACAAAGACAGAGAGACAGGAGGGACTGCCATTGGTGGTCTGGGGGAAGCAGTATTCTTATTCTGAAGTGTCTTAACTAAAATAAAATAGCAACAGGAAATAGATAAAGTAGGGCGTCAGATCATCTTCAAAACATACACATTACCATGAGTTTGTTCTTCTGGCATTAACTTAACCGAGGGTTCGCTGATGCTGTCTACATAAACAGCTGACTGTCCAAGAATCAACGCATACTCACGTTCCTGACACTTGTGCGTGTCTACACTTCAAGAACTTTAATTAAGAAAGCAAACAGTGCTTTTGAGGAAAAGTTCTTTCGGAAATACATGCTTTGCTTTTGTGTCACAAGCCGATAAGTAGCTAGCCAGCTGACTGTTTTTCCCGCAAAAGGGAAAAGGCTACGGTTTGTATTGCAAAACTTCAGTAGCCAGTAGCCAGCTTAGCAGTGTTTTGGGTACTATTTGAACTTCGACAGCAAATGCAAGGCTGCCTACTTTTGAAGATGGCTTGGAGAGAGATCTACTATCTTGAATGTCATTGGCTCCACCCCTAGCCTGAGGGTGTTGAAAAAAAACATGTTTTTCAGCTCCTTTCCTGCAATTCTTGACATGGCTTAGGCAGACCTATAAAATACTCCAGTCAGGTGTATTCAGGATGCTTTGAACATTAAATGAACACTACAAATTTGATGACTTCGTTACTTTAAGATTTGGGGGGGGGTGAGATTTTTTTAAACATCATTTTTAGGTGGTTTGACACTATTCAGACAGTAATGAAATGAGATGGGGAGACAGGCAAATTGGAGAGGGAAAGGTTGGAAGCAGGGATTGATCCCTGTTCTCAGGTAGAAAGTTTGTATGCAACACGTGTCGGGAAGTGTTACCATTACACCAAGGCTATGGACATATTAATGGTTGATGGCAGTGGGTAACCAAATAATAGATTGCAGTCTCCCTATCTATAGACTGCTTTCAAGGTGAGGACACAATCGATTTGTATTTCAAATAGGGCTGGAAGAAAATCCTGCTTGCTCTCCAGGAGGTTTGGTCAACTCTGATCTTAGTTTCCCAAGTGCTGAGTGTTTGAAAATGTTCTTGTTATAACAATGAATTTCTCAAAATCACCCAACCTTCTAGAAAAATCTAATGAAAATCAATATTCAGTTAGTTTATGCTTACTAGTCGAAGATCCATGCCATCATCTTACTCTATATAGACTAAACGTGACGTGTTTATGAGTAGTGATAAACAATAATAAAATATCAACAGTTATATTTGAGCAGTATTATATTGGAGCATTTAAAATCCAATGCTTATTTGTGTGACTTGTTTAAAAACTGTGCATGAGAGGCTGGAAAAATATAAAGCTTCATGTAATTCCTTTTCAAAGACCCAAATAGGCATATCAGATTCCCAATATGTGATTACACTGTCAAAATTGGGAATAAGTAGAATAATAAAATGTGCAGAATAACAGTAGTGTTGTTGCTGACAAGCAGACTAGTTACCCAATATTTAATAACAGTAGTGTTGTTGCTGACAAGCAGACTAGTTACCCAATATTTAATAACAGTAGTGTTGTTGCTGACAAGCAGACTAGTTACCCAATATTTAATAACAGTAGTGTTGTTGCTGACAAGCAGACTAGTTACCCAATATTTAATAACATCAGTGTTGTTGCTGACAAGCAGACTAGTTACCCAATATTTAATAACAGTAGTGTTGTTGCTGACAAGCAGACTAGTTACCCAATATTTAATAACATCAGTGTTGTTTTTGACAAGCAGACTAGTTACCCTACATTTCACACTAGTTACGCTACATTTCACACTAGTTACCCTACATTTCAGACTAGTTACTAAAATATTGTCCATTGTTAAGAATGATAATTGTTCCAGTGATCAGAACAAAGAAAGTACATAAATAATCAAGACAAGACGACATATATCTGCCCCTTCACCCTAACCAAATCATTAATTATTATATTGTCCGTCCTCTAGAATCAAACCTACACTTTTGTATTCACAATATTTTCATTGCTAAAAATCTGGTCACCCTACCAAACGTCCCTGCTAAAACATTTTGTAGGTCTGTCTGCTGCCTTTTTGTTGTCAGCCTAAATATCATTCACCAAACGAGGGAAATAATAATCACGTGTGGATTAAATCCATTTTAATACATTGTGTCAAATCACTGCTTTGTGCAATTGGGACGGGAGTATCAGCAACCTCATTTTGTTGACAACAACGTACAAAAAACAGCGCTACCGTGCTGCTATTTTTACAATTTTATAAACTCAGTGGAGAATGTTCTCTCTCTCTCCAATCAGTTCCACTCTAATCTTGAGGGGCGTTTCCTTAAAATGTGCATCCAATCCCCTTGATCCCTTACATAACTAGACCAATCATCTGCTTCAATGTGCCGCGGTTTGCAGTGCTGTGACAAGACAGGACAATGATAGAGGTTCCGTTCGGGATCTTAAATTGTGTTTTGGAGCACAGAAAAATCAAAGCAGTACTTTTCAGTGTGTGAGATATAAGATGCGTGGGACGTGAGTGTGAGAAGAGGGTCAAATGCGTGTGTCTCACAACCAATGAGTGAGAGTTGCCAGCTCTGAAAATGGTAATTGATTAAGCAAAAGGGTTATTATAAGTCTATTACACATGATCAATCGTAAATTAGGCATCTACAAAATTGTTGTCGCCTGTTTACAAAGCATTGAATGGTTCATGGATGTTGCTGACTGGATAGCCTTCCCTGTAATGTTATTACGTTGGCCTCAAATGAACCCTTACGAAAACATATTGCAGTCAGAGTGCAGTACAACTGCAGTACACTGTAGTATAACTGTAGTTCTAATGCAGTATAACTGCAGTACACTGTAGTATAACTGTAGTTCTAATGCAGTATAACTGCAGTATGCTACAAATACTGTGTCAAAAATAACACTGTTTTATTTACACAAAATTAGTGGAGGAAAAATTCATTTTTTATTCATTACAAATACAATATGGAAGGTACAGGGATGATATGGTAACATACAAGTGTTGCTGATCATTTTGTAAATATAGGTTTCCCAATGTATTACATTCTGTTCTATTCTACAGGTAAAATCTGCAGTTGGCCCCTGATTTCTCCAGCTTGAGTCCCAACGCCAATCCTCAGATAACGTCAGTGCTTGACTTGGGCAGGAGCTGAGTTCTGGCACTTTAAATGTTCTATTGCTTGAGCTCCTGTTGCTTTAGCTCCGAAGTATTGTGGAGCTCCTGCACATAAATATAAACAGTACCGACCACGTAGCTAGAATACACAGCGTGTTCTCCTTTGAGATGGGTATTGACATTGCGTTACACTTACGTCTGATTTTAGACTAGATTACCTTGACAACAAAACAATCACACTGTCACATAATTATTCTACCAGTATCATTCATTTTCCATATAATATGAAATCCATCAGCCAATAAAACGTCTGTCTCTGTATCAATTTACAAATGCATTGTCACAACATGTGGCGTGAATCCCCTGTACTGAATTCCTATTCATATCCAATCAAACCATGATTACTACAAAAGCCACCTTATTGCCATGCTCCTATAGGTTTGTGGTTCAGCTCCCTTTAAGTAAATAGTTAACCCTCCAACCAAGATGACTGTATTGCAGTTTGTGATTATATATGGGCTTGTGAGAGGAGTGTGTTAACCGTGCATGATACACAATGTGCCTGGAGAGATTGATGTTTTGTCATCCACCTGCTTCAAAGCTGTAAAACCCAGCAGGCAGCAGCAAATGGAGAGACCTAACCAGGCTGGGAAACCCAAACAAAGAGAGACCTTACTGGTGCTGTTTACACATCTTTGTGGAGGAGTATCTGGGGTTGTGTGTTTTGATGCCATGCTCAAATGGCTGAAGGGCTCCTGTCTCAGTGAAACGGGTGAGTGTTAAATGTCTTTATTGTTTGGGGGAATGCGAGGGAACAATTTAAGGCGATCTCAGCAAAGAGGCTTTTCAAGAGAAGCCCTGGCACACACACTAGGTGCCGAAGGAAGCGATATTCTCCCCCACTCTCTCTCTCTCTTTCTCTCTCTTTCTCTCTCTGTCTCTCTCCATCATGTGCAAAGTGCAGCAGTCATGCAACACGGCTGGCTTAATAGCATTCAAAAATAAAAAGGCTTAAACAATTGAGTGTTGGAGAATAGCCAGAGCCTTTGCATAGACAGTGCTCTCTCTCTCTCTCTCTCTCTCTCTCTCTCTCTCCCTCTCTCTCTCTCTCTCTCGCTCTCTCTCTCTCTCTCTGTCTCTTTCTGTCCTTCCTTCTGCAGCCTCCAGCGCTGTTCTCAGCTCTGAGATAAATGATCTATTGTGCTTTGGTTATTGCTGGCCATGGTCACTTCTCTGGAATGCAATTGGCTGGAACTCCAGCGTGTGGGTCCTGCACCCAGCTTTTTTTGTCCCCTCCTCTCTCTTTATCTCTCTCTCTGTCTCTCTCTGTCACTCTCTTGCTTGTTCGTACCGATCCCTTTGAGGCAAGACATGAGCAGGGGTGCCTGGTCCAACACTCCTTCCTCTTTTTCTCTCTCTGTCTCTGTTCTGAATGATAATGTATAGGACATATTGTTGTGCAAGAGCTGAAATGGGCAAAACGAACTGTAGGTTGCATTTATTTTAGCTATTATTTTGAATGCTGGTGTGATTGCTGTATAACCTGTTTATCAGTCATTTTGCCACTTAACACACTTGTCATTTTTTTATCTCACATATCACGTTTGTTGCCGTTGTATGTCAGGCTGGTTCGAGTCCTCAATGCTGATTATCAGACCGTATGGAAAAATATTTATTTTGTTACATTGGTAACCAGTTCATAATAGCAATAAGGCACCTCTGGGGTTAGTGGTATATGGCCAATATACCACGGCTAAGGGCTGTATCCAGGTACTCAACGTTGTGATGTGCATAAGAACAGCCCTTAGCCATGGGACGTTGGCCGTTTACCACACCCCCTCAGGCCTTATTGCTTTATTATAAACTGGGTGGTTTGAGCTCTGAATGCTGATTGGTTGAAAGCAGTGGTATAGCAGACTGTTAAATCATGGGTATAAAAAAAAAGGTCTTTACTGTTCTAATTACATTGGTTACCAGTTAATAATAGCAATAAGTCACCTCGGGGGTTAGTGGTATATGGCCATTATACCACGGCTAATGGCAATATCCATAAGAACATCCCTTAGCCATGGTATATTGGCCATATACCACACCTCCACTGGCTTTATTGCTTAATTGTATTATGGGATCCACCCGTCCAGCTATCCTGGTCTTTCGACTTACTTATTTTTGTGCCAAGATGTGTTTTGCTGTAAAGGTTTTTTAGACATCCATGCTAGACACACTTAGTAATTTAGCCTATATCAATGGTCTGAGTTACTAAACATTTGCATCAGTGCAAAGTGTGAACCTGTTATTTTCAAGAGAGAATAGAGTATAATAGGGGCAACAGTGAGCGCTGTTACCTTCAAGTAGGTTTCGGTTTTGCTAGGGTGTTGTTGACAGGGATGGGGATGGCCTCTGATTACAAAGGTTGCATGCTCGAATCGAGCAATAGAAAGTTGTTTTTGATAGTTTTGTTTAAGCCTATACCAAACATTAACCCTAACCTTAACCTCTATTCAGAGTTGCCTAAACTTAACCTTAATCACTTTGGAACAACTTCGAAATGTGATGTTTGAGAAACATCAAAAGTTTGGAATATTAATCATTCAAGGGTTTTTATTGATTTGCACTTTTTTTACATTGTTGAATAAAAGTGAAGACACCAAAACTATGACATAACACATATGGAATCATGTAGTAACCAAAAAAAGTGTTAAACAAATCAAAATATATTTTCTATTTGAGATTCTTCAAAGAAGCCACCCTTTGCCTTGATGACAGCTTTGCACACTCATGGCATTCTCTCAACCAGCTTCACGAGGACCGCCACAGGAATGGAAGACCCAGAAATACCTCTGCTGCAGAGGATAAGTTCATTAGCGTTACCAGCCTCAGATTGCAGCCCAAATAAATGCTTCACAGAGTTCAAGTAACAGACACATCTCAACATCAACTGTTCAGAGGAGACTGTGTAAGTCAGGCCGTTATGGTCAAATTGCTGCAAAGAAACCACTACTATTTTTATTGTATTTTTTATTTCACCTTTTTTTAACCAGGTAGGTCAGTTGAGAACAAGTTCTCATTTGCAACTGCGACCTGGCCAAGACAAAGCAAAGCAGTGTGACAAAAAACAACACAGAGTTACACAGTAAACAAACACAGTCAAAAACACAATAGAAAATCTATATACAGAGTGCAAAATGTAGTGCAAAATGCAGTAAGGTTAGGAGGTAGGACAATAAATAGACCATAGTGGTGAAATAAATTACAGATTATCATCATTAACACAGGAATGAAGGATGTGCAAATTATGATGTGCAAATAGAGATACTGGAGTGCAAGATTAGTGAAAATAACAAAAATAAATATGGGGATGAGGTAGTAGTGTGGGCTATTTGCAGAAGGGCTATATACAGGTGCAGTGATCGATAAGCAGCTTTGACAGCTGATGCTTAAAGTTAGTGAGGGAGATAGGAACCTCTAGCTTCAATGATTTTTGCAATTCGTTCCAGTTATTGGCAGCAGCGAACTGGAAGGAATGGCGGCCAAAGGAGGTGTTGGCTTTGGGGGTGACCAGTGAGATATACCTGCTGGAGCGCATGCTACGGGTGGGTGTTGCTATGGTGACCAGTGAGCTGAGATAGGGCGGGGATTAACCTAATAAAGACTTATAGATGACCTGGAGCCAGTGGGTTTGGCGACGAATATATAATGAAGGCCAGCCAACGAGAGCATACAGGTCGCAGTGATGGGTAGTGTATGGGGCTTTGGTAACAAAATGGATGGCACTGTGATAGACTACATCCAATTTGCTAAGTAGAGTGTTGGAGGCTAGTTTGTAAATGACATCGCCAAAATCAAGGATCGGTAGGATAGTCAGTTTTACAAGGGCATGTTTGGCAGCATGAGTGAAGGAGGCTTTGTTGCGAAATAGGAAGCCAATTCTGGATTTAATTTTGGATTGGAGATGGTTGATGTGAGTCTGGAAGTTGAGTTTACAGTCTAACCAGATGCCTAGGTATTTGTAGGTGTCCAGGTATTCTAAGTCGGAACCGTCGGGAGTAGTGATGATAGTCCGGTGGGCGGGTGCGGGCAGCGTTCGATAGAAAAGCATGCACTTAGTTTTACTAGCGTTTAAGAGCAGTTGGAGGCCACGGAAGGAGTGTTGTATGGCATTGAAGCTTGTTTGAAGGTTAGTAAACACAGTGTCCAAAGAGGGGCCAGATGTATACAGAATGGTGTCATCTGCGTAGAGATGGATCAGAGAGTCACCAGCAGCAAGAGCGACATCGTTGAGAAAAGGGTTGGCCCAAGAATTGAACCCTGTGGCACCCCCATAGAGACTGCCAGAGGATCGGACAGTAGGCCCTCCGATTTGACACACTGAACTCTGTCTGCAAAGTAGTTAGAGAACCAGACAAGGCAGTCACTTGAGAAACCAAGGCTGTTGAGTCTACCAATAAGAATGCGGTGATTGACAGAGTCGAAAGCCTTGGCCAGGTCGATGAAGACGGCTGCACAGTACTGTCTTTTATTAAATGACACCAATAAGAAGAAGAGACTTGTTTGGGCCAAGAAACACGAGCAATGGACATTAGTCCAGTGGAAATTTGTCCTTTGGTCTGGAGTCCAAATTATACATTTTTGGTTCCAACCTCAACCAAATTTAGATGGTTTGGGATGAGTCGGACCGCATTGAAGGAAAAGCAGCCAACAAGTGCTCAGCATATATGGGAACTCCTTCAAGACTGATGGAAAAGCATTCCAGGTGAAGCTGGTTGAGAGAATGCCAAGAGCTGTCATCAAGGCAAAGGGTGGCTATTTGAAGAATCTCAAATATAAAATATATTTTGATTTGTTTAACACAGGTGTTGCTGTACAGATCAGAAACATGGAGATCAACCAAAAACGCAATAAGCCAATTACAAACATTCACAAATAGCTGCCTCAGAAGGATCCTGAACATCTGGTGGAGAGACAAGGTCAGAAATGTGAAGCTGTGGGCAAGAACTGGACAGGATCCTATCGAGCAGCACATCCAGAGAAGAAAGTGGAGCTGGATAGGACACACCCTCCGGAAACCAGCCAACAACACTACCCGACAATCCCTGAAATGGAACCCCCAGGGAAAGAGGAAAAGAGGCTGCCCCAGGAACAGTTGGAGAAGGGACGTCCAGGCAGAGATGTCTGGGAGAGGACACAACTGGTGGAGACCTTGAAAAACTTGCCCCAACAATTAGGAGGAGTACATTCGTCAATGACATATGCTCCATAGAGGAGCCAAGGGCTTAAGTATTTTTGTATTTTTTATTTCACCTTTATTTAACCAGGTAGTAAGTAAGTAAGTAACACTTTTACGACATGATTCCATATGTGTTATGTCATAGTTTTGATGTCTTCACTTTTATTCTACAATGTAAAAAATAGTGCAAATAAAGAAAAACCCTTGAATGATTAATATTCCAAACTTTTGACCGGGGGTGTAGATGAATGGCTAATTCTGATACTGTGAAAGCTTGTAGGGAAAACGTTGTGTTGTAGTCCCTTACCTCAGAAAAGAGAGACTGTACTACAGGGTTCCCCAACTGGTTCCCTGAGGGCCGAATTTTGCCTGCAGGTGATTTAATTTGGCCCCCCTAAGTTTTCTGAGCAAACACCAGCAAATCAGCTCCAAGTGATTTTAATTTTGGAAAGTATTCCCACGCGTAATAGAGAGATGCTGTATATGTGATCGTATACAAATGTAAGCAAGGTTTGAAATTATTATGTTTTCGTCGGTTTGGGCTTCTTGCAGTCTACAAATTATTTGCAAAAACTTGACCATCCGCTCAAGAACAAATCTTCCCGCAGCTGAATCTAGTTGATGATCCCTGCTGTACTTTATTTGAGTGGTCCCACACCGGTGCTGTAATTTATTTGAGTGGTTCCACACCGGTGCTGTAATTTATTTGAGTGGTTCCACAGGTGCTGTACTTTGTTTGAGTGGTCCCACACCGGTGCTGTACTTTGTTTGAGTGGTCTCACACCGGTGCTGTAATTTATTTGAGTGGTTCCACACCGGTGCTGTACTTTGTTTGAGTGGTCCCACACCGGTGCTGTACTTTGTTTGAGTGGTCCCACACCGGTGCTGTACTTTGTTTGAGTGGTCCCACACCGGTGCTGTACTTTGTTTGAGTGGTCCCACACCGGTGCTGTACTTTTTATTTGAGTGGTCTCACACCGGTGCTGTACTTTGTTTGAGTGGTCACACACCGGTGCTGTACTTTATTTGAGTGGTCTCACACCGGTGCTGTACTTTATTTGAGTGGTCTCACACCGGTGCTGTAATTTATTTGAGTGGTCCCTCACCGGTGCTGTACTTTATTTGAGTGGTCTCACACCGGTGCTGTACTTTATTTGAGTGGTCTCACACCGGTGCTGTACTTTATTTGAGTGGTCCCACACCAGTGCTGTACTTTATTTGAGTGGTCCCACACCGGTGCTGTACTTTATTTGAGTGGTCCCACACCGGTGCTGTACTTTATTTGAGTGGTCCCACACCAGTGCTGTACTTTATTTGAGTGGTCCCACACCAGTGCTGTACTTTATTTGAGTGGTCTCACACCGGTGCTGTACTTTATTTGAGTGGTCCCACACCAGTGCTGTACTTTATTTGAGTGGTCCCACACCGGTGCTGTACTTTATTTGAGTGGTCCCACACCAGTGCTGTACTTTATTTGAGTGGTCCCACACCGGTGCTGTACTTTATTTGAGTGGTCCCACACCAGTGCTGTACTTTATTTGAGTGGTCCCACACCGGTGCTGTACTTTATTTGAGTGGTCCCACACCGGCGCATTAGTTCCATATTTTAAGTAATGAACTGAGTCAGACCCAGCCTCAGTACTGACCAGGCCAGCCCAGGGTGCAAGAGTCTGGCCCTGGTCCGTATGTCTTATTTAGCCCCCTTTATGAGAGTCTTAGATGGGGCACATGAACGAACACACACACACACACACACACACACACACACACACACACACACACACACACACACACACACACACACACACACACACACACACACACACACACACACACACACACACACTTCTTCTTGATTTACTGTGAGCACTGACAGGACTGGGCAACAGTCTGAGAGATACGTTGAATAGCACTAAACTGCTCTCTGGACCCAATGCTAAGCCAAAGAGTCAGATGTCATATGCTGCAGGAGGGAGGGCTGCCAAGTACTGTACTGTGAGCTCTGATTATCTGACATATCAAATGACATGGCAGGTTTTGAAAGCTCTGTTTTTAGTTCTTACCTTGCAAGCTTCTCGATAAATAATCATGAAGATTTTCTGTGTGGTTTTTGATGCTGTTTCTGGTGCTTGTTCAAGCCTACATCGTGGCATTGACACTGAAGTTCAGAAACTAAGTCAATGTATGTTTTTGTTTGTTGCTTTGACTGTGCACATGTCTGTTTGTGTGGGTGTGTGTGTTTCCATGTTTGCATGTGCTTTTATTACATGTTTACATGTGTGTTTATTACCGTGCGTCTCTGTGTTTATTCTCATTTGCTGTATCACAGATGTGTGGTGAGCTGGAGGTGGAGCGACGTGGAGTGTGAAGTCTTAGCCTGGATTACAGGGCTCGGAGATAGGGCCAGCTGTCTGACATGAATTGATTGGATTAGAATGTGTGGGTTCCTTTCCCCCACAGGGAGACCAAGCACGATGTGTATAATTTACTTTTCTCCCTGGATGTATTGTGAGCTAGGGAGGCCTGCCTGTCTCCTGTATGGTTGGGAGGGGGTTATCCCTGGAAGGGTAAATATCAGAGGGGAACGGGGGGGCTTGATCAGCCTGGTGGAGGCTTAGGAACAGATCGATATCACCAGTGTTTAGTTTCAGTAGGGAACCTACAGTACCTAAAAAAACATTAGGGGAGAAGTCAGGGGTGTGTGTGTGTGTTTAAAGAAGTGTGTTTCAACAGGTAAAGGAACAGTGTGTGAGAATTGTGTGTGTGAAGTGACTCTGGTAATAATGTAACATGTTTTGCATTTGTTTATCTCGTTATTGGTCTTTAGAGCACCGTTGTTTAAAGCCCACTGTTGTTTAAAGCCCACTGTTGTTTAAAGCCTACTGTTGTTTAAAGCCCACTGTTGTTTAAAGCCCACTGTTGTTTAAAGCCTACTGTTGTTTAAAGCCCACTGTTGTTTAAAGCCTACTGTTGTTTAAAGCCCACTGTTGTTTAAAGCCCACTGTTGTTTAAAGCACACTGTTGTTTAAAGCCTACTGTTGTTTAAAGCCCACTGTTGTTTAAAGCCTACTGTTGTTTAAAGCCCACTGTTGTTTAAAGCCTACTGTTGTTTAAAGCCCACTGTTGTTTAAAGCCCACTGTTGTTTAAAGCCCACTGTTGTTTAAAGCCCACTGTTGTTTAAAGCCCACTGTTGTTTAAAGCCTACTGTTGTTTAAAGCCCATTGCTCACAGCTGACTGGTGGATGTACAGTAAGAGGGTAGTTAGCGTTTAGCATATGGAGCAATATGCTAACTTCTCTGATATCAAAGAGTAGGAGAGTAGTTATTGTTTAGTGGTTATCTGTACAGAATCATGGAGCAATATGCTAACTTCTCTGATATCAAACAAGGCATTTGGCAACGCTACACCAAACGAAAGTAGCCTGTCACAGAGCCTGTGACAACATTATATGGATTATGGGCTGATTTACATGGCAAACAATCTATGGTAAAACCATTTCCCTGTAGTCAGCTTTTCTCTCTCTCATTATGTGCTCTAAAGGCTAATATGTACTCATCCCCCAAAACACACAACAGATTTATTAATATCTATTAATATCAATTACATTTAATAATCAAGGGTTTCCCATATGAAAGGGTGTGGATATAGAAAGTCCACTTGATTTGATTAGGGAAGTGTGCCTGTTATGTATCCTCACCCCTCATTGTTGATTACAGTTATCTAGCCAGTGATACAGTAGTGTTATATTATGTATTTCTTGTTCGTGAGCGATTACCTTCAGCAGCACTACTGACTAACGAAAACAACGTGACAGTATTCTTTGTCTTTTTAAATATTAATCACAAAGCCATCATGTAAATATGAGCTATTCTGTGTAAGCTAATAAGTCGATCAAAGCATTCCATGTCATTTCAGCAAGCCATGACACCCACCATTTCAGACTGTTCTGAAATATTTCTGTACTTAGAAATAGATAAGATTAGCAGGCAATCATTTAACTTAATTTCTCAGAGATCAAATTATATTTAAACAGCATCATCTTGCAGTAATGCCAATCTTACCTGTTTCTAACAACAGAAACAATTCAGAATGGTGAGTGTTGAAATCCTCTTTTTTCCACGTCTTGCAAATAGCTGCACCAGGAGAGATGGCTTTTAGACATACGTCAAACAGATTATTAATATATTTTCAAATTCATTCTGCACGGTATCCATTTTAGTCATTTTAGCAGACACTCTTATCCAGAGCAACTTACAGTTAGTTAGTTAGTGCATAAAATGACATACTTTTTTTCATACTGGTCCCCCATGGGAATCAAACCCACAACCCTGACATTGCAAGCACCATGCTCTACCATCTGAGCTACACAGGACCCTTTGTGTTTTGCCTTCGTAAACGTTTAGTAAAGTATTGAGTGTGCTTCATTTCCAATAAGCTGTCATTAATCGCCTCTCAGTAATATATAGCGATTCTCCACATATAAGCACATGAAGAGTGGACCAACCTCCCCTTTTCTGGCACAGACTAAGGTTCACTTTAATGGATACATTATTTTATTATTAAAGCTGGTCTCTGTAGTGCAAACTAATACATTCTGCATTGATCCCCCTTCCAAACCATTATTGCCATTTCTCCAGCTAGTCTCGCATTTAAAAGATATGTTCACTAGAATAAAGATTTTACAAAGTGACTGTAAATACTGAAGTATTCACATTTTCATGGAAAGAAAAAAGAACGACAGGAGAGAAAGAGTTGCCAGCGGGCATTTTGAATATCATTACCATTTTGTGCTAAAATGTAAATCATAGCATAAGGATGGTACCTGATAATTAAAACTGTCTTGGTTTGCCAGGGCTTTGATACTTACTCAAATGTGTGTGTGTGTGTGTGTGTGCGCACCTTCCAATAGCTTTCACAGTCTATATTAAATCAGAGGCTGTTCAATAGGGATGCACATGCATTTGACATTGTGTGTCTGTTTTGTAGATTGATAGAATTGGGTCTCTGTAGTATGCTATGGTTGTACCATAGGCCTGATAGACTAGTGAAAAGTTGCAGCTCGGTGTAGTCACCTCTCTGAGTGCCCTGTTCAATAAAAAATGGTAACCAGGAAATCCAGTTCAAGTAAAAAAATAGATTCATAATGGCAAGTATGTTTCATTAAAATCCGATGCTGTCTTGTTGCATAAAAACAATGCTATTTCTGAGTTACATAGGAGGTCATACATACTGTAGTGGTTTTGATTGAACAGGGCCTTCAGTCAGAGCTGAGAACAGTGCGGAGTCATCGCGATAGCGGAGCCTGAAGCGTGCAAGACCATTATTGACCAAATCTGTGTGAATGAACCCAGCAGTTGAGGACATAATGATCTAGACTCACTGGGGTCTGTGCAACCGGGCCCATGGGCTAGCCGCTCGATCGCTGATCAATAGCTTTTTATTAAAATAGTTTGCAAGAAAATACAAATCTATATTGTTTTTTGGTTAGACAGGGGCACTGTGAAATATGTTTATATATGTATATGTTTTCCAGATGAATGCAGAATATGATTGGTTGATATGCATGAGAAAACCACAGGGCAGTGTTTGGGCGATATCGGAATATCCACTTGGAATTGATTTTAATAAGAGATGCATTTGTGATGATCTTATTTTCCCTCTCTTCAATAGGGGTTGAATTACATATCATATTACCCTCATATTAAGACAAAATTAATAACATAAGTAATTATAATACTTATGCCAATAATGATATGCTGTGAGAGGCTTATCGTTTCAGCCTGTGAGGCATCTGGACTAAATGACTTGGAGGTTTGCCTATTGGCAATTTCTGCAACTCACTTCGATTCTGTGTTAGTATGTTGAATTGCACCAGACAGAAAATGAATTCCAAGCCTTTTCAAACAACTTAGCATTGGAATACTCAACAGGGAAAACTGTCACCAAACAAGCTTTGTCTTCTTTCCCTCTCTCACTGTTGTGTCGTGCCTAAACCACATTTACAGTATAATTCTTTCACTGCACCACACTATCTAACATGTAATGGAATTTGAAGAGCATCTTTATTTAGATCTGCAGTTGGGGGAGAAGACCAAATAAACTGCCCAGCTATCCACTTCTCCTTACTGAAGGAGATGGATGCTGGAGAGAGAGTGAAGGAGCCAAGGTGAGACCTGGACGGAGGAATGTGCAGGAGGAGAGGAGAGAAGGAGGCGAGTTGGGAAAGTAATGTGGAGAGAGACTGAGAGAGGGTTAGGAAAGTAGAGACCGAGAGAGAGCAGGAGGGGAATGGGGAATTTAAACAGTGTGTGTTAGCTTAACTGTTGTATTTTTTATTTTGAACAGTTCCGAGCAAGGCTGAAAGAGGGCATGCTGTCTCTCTAGTGTTGCGTAGATGATTGAGATTTCTTTGATCACCTTTGTAACCGTCTCCTAATGTGACTGCTGCTGGTGAATTGTTGCTGATCTCAGATCAGAATTAGGCTGATCTGACTGTATAGTCTATTATCTACCGGATTGGGGTCGTGGCTGCTTGGAGGTCAGTTCAATAACACCCAGTCTGTCCTCAAGCACAAGTGGATAGAGATACGTGTGTTTCCACAGGAAGGTTAATACATTCATTAATTAGTTTATGTGACTGGAAGAAGAATTGTTGTGTTCATGGTCCCTTTTCAGGTGAACAAAATGATATCATTCGTTGGTGTATTATCAGTGAGCTACTTAAAAACAGAGGAAAGTTGTACTTTTATTAGAATTAGAATCTACAATTAAAATGTTCATTAATGTTTTTCACTTGCTTCATTTAATTCTTTAACTAATTTTTCTGGGCAACTAATAATTTCATTGTGAAATGTTGATTGAGATAAGGGACATGTGGTGTAGCGGTGAGGAGAGAGTTCCAGTTGCACATGCCGACCAAAAGAGGGCAACAGAATTCCTGTTCTGGATCCTCAATGGGATTGTAGGTGTCAGGTTAAACGTGTAAGTAACAATAATTTACATTTACGCTTGGAACGGCCCTCCCCCCCCGCGCTGTCAGTCTGCAGTTCAAAGCGTCTTCCACTCTCCTGGCAACAAAGCATCGCCTTGTCACACGGCGGAGATAGGAAGGCTCGGGATGAAGTTCTTCACAGTCCAGGTGTCATTATGAAAGACCTCGCCTTGGCTTGGAAGCCAAATCAAAACAAAGGGTAAATTAAATGTGCCACTCTCTTCCTCCTGAAAGCGTCTCGGCTGCCTGGCTGGGCCTCAGCCAAGGACGTCTGGATGTGAAACAAACCCCCTTATATTGCTTTACTTGTATCAATATTCTAGTCTGAGTTTCAGGTTTTGTGATGTTCATATTTAAGATGTCTGTCATTATCTGTACCATTGTTTTTCATCGAAGCTCTGATAAATTGGAGAAATCTCCAAGTCAGCTCCAAAAAATGCTGCATTTATTAAACACACCACATTCAGATTAGAGCCGTCCAGTTCATGTGATCTTTGATTGGTACAGTTGTGGTCTGATTGCTATAGAATGTTGGCATATAATGGTGAGAATAATTGTATTGATGTCCATCAACATGCCCCTTAGTTTTTCTCTGTCCATTCTTCTGAGGCGACCACCATCCTCATCTCCACTACTCTCCCTCTGTATCATGAAGCCTCTTAACCTGCACCCTTGTCCTCCCCCTTTACCCCCCTCCCGGGGGGGAGAGTGATAGCCCTCTTTGTCACAGTGCTCTGCCTTTGTTCCCTGCCAGGGGCTGCCTGCTGGAAACACAGTGGTAGGGTCAGTGGTAGTTCAATATCTGGCCAGCAGAGGGCAAGGTGCCCTGGCATTGGGAGGTACCGTAGTGGTATGGCATTTTACTACAGGGTTGTCCTGACTAGAAAACATCTGGCAACATGTACAATATTATTTTTTAAGTTAATTATTATGGTTATAATTATGATTATTATGGTTATTAAAGGTAGTAGGATGCAGTCATAAGTCATAATCTATCTAAACAGTATTATTACTAATACTAATTATTATTACTAATACTGATAATATACAGTGCTACTAATTACAAACTAATAGATGGATAACTACTGTATTACAACAGATAAACTAATACTGGTACCAGTGGAAATGTATAACAGTACAATTAGACTTTCCTGTTATGGAATTTAACGGTAAATTACTTGCATATTTGATGGGATATTTGCAAGTATGCAGGGATCATTTCATTTGTCTCTCAATGCATGCTCTCCAGGATCATGAAGGTACTGTAGAACTAAAAACATGTATCACTCTTATCAAACAGTGCTCAAGTGATATATATTGAAAACTATTTAGCCTACTGTATTGAAAAACAACTATAGATTGCACACAATAATAGATTGCATACAGGATGTCCAAGTCTATCAATATAGTGTATTCGCCTTCAATGTCAAAACATTTTTACTGAAATGTTTCTGATTGTAAATACATCCTTTGGTTTTCTGACACACATTTACGTATGTGGCAAGCTCTTTTTCACCAATATGTGTTTAGAAACAACACAAGCAATACCAGGTGCATTTAGACACCAGGTTTCCGTTCTGTAAAACAAACTCTTTGTACTGTCAAACAACGTCAAAACGGACTCATTACAAATATATCTCCTGTTTCCCTCTTTGTCTTTGGTTTAATCTGGGCTAATGTGGAATTCATATTCAGAGCCAAAAGAGTTTTGCTGAAGTAGACATTTTGTTTTCTTCTCAAACACCGAACGCCCAAAAAGCAGCTTGGTTTTTTTTGTCTAATTGATTATCACATGCCTCAGCCTTTTCAGCAAACTGTTATTTTGTAAATGAACATTCCTTTGTAGTACATTATTTGTTGACAAAATATGCAGACAGAGAGGCACACAAGTAGGTTTTCTAATTCTAATTACATTTGCTCGCACCTATACAGAGACGGGAGTATTTATAGCTGCGATGTATTCACACTCCCCCGGTGAAATTGCATGCCAGGCATCTGTTTATGAAGTGGCTCTTTTTACTCCCAGCGTTCTGGAACGTTCTACAACGGCCACGGAGAATGAAGGAATAATCACTCCTGTCTTTCTGATCCTCTAACTGATCTTTATGTGATCACTTTGACGTGTTTATGTGGTTTCTGCAGGATTTCTTATCGCCGCCACCATATTTCGAGGAGAAACAGATTGTGAGGAAAGGACAGAGGGAGATGGACGGAGAAATGGGAAGAGAACGAAAGGTCATCAGAAGATGAAGGAGGGAGAGACAGGGGAGGGAGAGAGGGAGAGAGAGATCATTTATCTGCTACACCCCTATGTAGATTCCTTTTGGAGTTGCAGTCCACTTGCCTTCTAACACAGCATACAGACAGACAAGAAAACAGACAGGCAGTGACTGACACTCAGCAGAAGCATTACCTCACTGCGCACAGATAGCCGGATGTGTTTAATCGGCAGAACATTCTCTGCTTAATTTTAGGCATAATGACGGTGCGGGGGAAATGATACTTTAAAGAGCAGGGGAAAAAGAAGGGAAGGAGAAGAAGAAGAGAAAAAAAGCTGTGGAAGGTGATTAGTTGTTCTGGCGGATCTTGGCAGTGGAGGAGGCTGGAACACTAATCCGTGCTTTGGTAGGAGACGTTTTCTCGCAGTGGGTCCCTCTTTCCGCCCCCTCTCAATTTTAAGCCCCGTGTCAAGCTCAAGCTCCTCTCCAGCGCTCGCTGCTCTCATTTCCTCTGCCTTCTGGCGAGCCCGGCTATTTAGAAGAAATCATTTTTCTTCCTCTTTTTATTTAATTCTTTCCCAGCGTGTTTGATTTTCTGCCCTGCTTAGGAAGGTGCCCAGATGAGTGGCAGGCGGCCAGAGGTTCTCACTCCTCCTCCTTCTCCTCCTCTTCCTCTCCTCGCATGTCTTTTTCACTCCCAGAATTCTCAGCTGAGACGTGGCCTAGCTGCTTGACGCTACCTGAGAAGACGTGTAAACACACACACACACACACAGACACATGCACACGCACTCTCACACGCACATCACACAATGTGTTGATGGGTAGGATGTTATTTCTACCAGAAATATGTAGACTTATTTCAACTATTTAGCATAACAAGTGTAGCAATGTGTTTGTGCATTGGCACCATTCCCAGACAATAATAAGCCTTAGATTTTGTATGGTGGCATCATTTATCCAGTGCAGTATTTGATTGTTTTGGCTGGTTGGTTTAATTGATTGCAGAACAACTTTTTGTATCCATCAGCATCAGCATTCTATCTAATTTTAAAGCAGACATGCAGTTATTTGGAATCTTAGTCATATTCCTATTGCAGTACAATAAGGCTTTGTCGGTGTTTTAGGCACTGCTGTGTGTACAGTTGCTCTTTTTTACCCATAACCTCACACTCTGGCCTCGTTGTTCAGCTGAGTTCAGCAGTATGCCTCAGATCAGAGTATTTAAAAATGCAACCGCCCAAGAACACAAAAATAGATTTCCTCTTCTCCCCCGATGCACCCGCACTAGAAGTGTCTTCAAGCATATGTTTGAAGTCCTTTGTAGTGGAAGACATACTGTGCGTTGGGTTTGTATTCAGGCGTTACACAATGGTTACTCTTGGGCCCTTAGACGGCTTCTACGGTTTATTATCATCCAATAGGCCATGATTGGTTTGTCTTTTGACCCTTCTGTGTGAAGTGAAACATACTTTCTTCATCTTCTTGGCATGATCTTTCTAATTCATATTTACTGTGGCATAAATATCATACCCCCCCAAAATGCTAACCTCCTCTATTATTGTTGGTGGGAGGTTAACATGTCTTAGGGCTATGATGTTTGTGCTTCTGTAACTTTCTCACTCATCGTTATTCACGATTCATTCAGGATTATCCGGAATCAGGGTAGCATCCACAGTTTAAAAAATATATTATATTCTTATTTACAATAAAAGTGACTCCAAAATGACACAATACATTATTTTATTATTCATTTTTACAAAATAATATGAAACACAACTAAGACAAACAGAAAATGCATCTAACAAGTGTGTAGTGTCGCATGTTTTATGTAATTGCATGCTAGGAATATGGACCAAATATGCAGCCCTTTTAATTATGGTCCCCCAAAATGGGGGAACTATGTACAAAAAGTGCTGCAATTTCTAAACGGTTCACCAGATATGGATGAAAATACCCTCAAAGCTGACAATCCGCACTTTAACCTCATAGTTATTGTATCATTTCAAATCCAAAGTGCTGGAGTACAGAGACAAAACAACAAACACATTGTCATTGTCCCAATAGCTTTCAAACACACAGTAAATATATAGAGATAGATAGATAGATAGATAGATAGATAGATAGATAGATAGATAGATAGATAGATAGATAGATAGATAGATAGATAGATAGATAGATAGATAGATAGATAGATAGATAGATAGATAGATAGATAGATAGATAGATAGATAGATAGATAGATCCAAAAATCACATTGTATGATTTTTAAGTAATTGTTTTGGATTTTATTGCATGACATAAGTATTTGATACATCAGAAAAGCAGAAATTAATATTTGGTACAGAAACCTTTGTTTGCAATTACAGAGATCATACGTTTCCTGTAGTTCTTGACCAGGTTTGCACACACTGCAGCAGGGATTTTGGCCCACTCCTCCATCCAGATCCTTCAGGTTTCGGGGCTGTCGCTGGGCAATACAGACTTTCAGCTCCCTCCAAAGATTTTCTATTGGTCCTGTCCCCTTTGCAGAAAAGCATCCCCAAAGAATGATGTTTCCACCTCCATGCTTCACAGTTGGGATGGTGTTCTTGGGGTTGTACTCATCCTTCTTCTTCCTCCAAACACGGCGAGTGGAGTTTAGACCAAAAAACTCTATTTTTGTCTCATCAGACCACATGACCTTCTCCCAGTCCTCCTCTGGATCGTCCAGATGGTCATTGGCAAACTTCAGACGGGCCTGGACATGTGCTGGCTTGAGCAGGGGGACCTTGCGTGCGCTGCAGGATTTTAATCCATGACGGCGTAGTGTGTTACTAATGGTTTTCTTTGAGACTGTGGTCCCAGCTCTCTTCAGGTCATTGACCAGGTCCTGCCGTGTAGTTCTGGGCTGATCCCTCACCTTCCTCATGATCATTGATGCCCCACGAGGTGAGATCTTGCATGGTGCCCCAGACCGAGGTAGATTGACCGTCATCTTGAACTTCTTCCATTTTCTAATAATTGCGCCAACAGTTGTTGCCTTCTCACCAAGCTGCTTGCCTATTGTCCTGTAGCCCATCCCAGCCTTGTGCAGGTCTACAATTTTATCCCTGATGTCCTTACACAGCTCTCTGGTCTTGGCCATTGTGGAGAGGTTGGAGTCTGTTTGATTGAGTGTGTGGACAGGTGTCTTTTATACAGGTAACGAGTTCAAACAGGTGCAGTTAATACAGGTAATGAGTGGAGAACACAAGGGCTTCTTAAAGAAAAACTAACAGGTCTGTGAGAGCCGGAATTCTTACTGGTTGGTAGGTGATCAAATACTTATGTCATGCAATAAAATGCAAATTAATTATTTAAAAATCATACAATGTGATTTTCTGGATTCCGCCTCTCACAGTTGAAGTGTACCTATGATAAAAATTATAGACCTCTACATGCTTTGTAAGTAGGAAAACCTGCAAAATCGGCAGTGTATCAAATACTTGTTCTCCCCACTGTATATGAAACGCATCAACTGGTGAAATACTTGCAGTTGAAAAAAGAGGCTCAAGTTACATTATTTTGATTGTAATCTCGCTGTTTTTACTTTTCTCCGTCTTCCCTCCTCAACAGTTACTCACATACATTTCCTTGACCTTTGCATCGCCTGAGCAGCGATAGATTTTAATTGTGTGGCTGAAAAAAAAAAATTAGTTGAAAAAACAGGCACCTGGTCTGAGGGGGACTGAACCGGGAAACGAGTGAACTTTAAGACAAGTCCTACTTTTCATTCTCTAAAATGAAGGAACTCACTCAAGCTGATGACCCAGTGAGCTGAGAGTGGAACAGACATGATCAGAAAGTAGGAGCTGGATTGTGGATAGCATTTCTTATACGGGGATGATAGGGGAACTTCCACATGGTAACAGCACCAGGTGTGTGTGTCCTAAAAGTAAACAGACATGTAAGGATGATAATTGTGCCTCTACAGTCCCCAGACTGTGTCCATTTACCTGGAAATAACATTTAGACGCATCAACCCGTACACAACATCTGCCACTTGAGATGTTTCAGGCTTTTTCAACTTCTCTGTCTATATGAGGAAAGCTATTAGGGTACAACCACTATACATTCATTCAGATATGGCCAGTAGCTACACTGCCAACATTGTTCAAAGGCCTTAACCATAACAATCCATTAGACTCTGTCAGAATGTCAGTTCTGATACTGTAATGTACTGTGAATCGGTGTCCTATACTATGTGATGGATGCCCCACTTAGTTCTTTCTCCAGAACTGCAAACTGTCCCTTTTTTTTTTTTTAAACTTTGCAGAAGCAAAGTCTTTCTTAATCCCTCACCTTTGTCCAGTTGGTAATGGTACAGAGTGAATCATGTGCACTGTTTCCACTAAAGGTAGTCATCTGATCCATGTTTCTCAGGACGTGATCTTTAAAAGCCGTTGCCACCGGTGTCCTTGCCAGCCTCTGTCTCCATCAATCGCCCGGCTATGGGTGGAAGAGAGGAAGAGGGGGGGGGGGGGGCGATAAATGGAGGGAAAACTTTTAGAGGTGCGAGCTGTGTCGGTGGCCGGCTGGGGTGAGGGGAAAGAGTTGCTCTGCCTTCTCTAATGGGAGCGGGGCGCTGATAGATATTGATAGAGATTTTAATGAATGTTCGGTAGGGATGGCACCTAAAGCACTCCTCTGGTAATGCAGTGTGACAGTGTATTTGTACTAATAACCCCTAAAAGTGGTGATAAAATACTGTGGGCTCCTACTGGAGCTGTGATGGATGTGGTGGGAGTAATTAAACTCCATTAGGCTGGGGGTTCACTTACCCAGAGACGAGTGTGTGTGTGTGTGTGTGTGTGTGTGTGTGTCTGTCTGGGCTGGGCTGGACATTCAGGCAGCCGGGAGGTAGACGCATTTAAGCAGGATTATTCCCAGCCAGGCCATCCCAGGGAAAAGGGTACATATGTGTGTATGAGTCTGTGTGTAAAGGACTCATGAGTGCAAGTTGTATCTATGACCTTATAGATATTTGGCTCATGTTTTCATCGCTGATCCCAAAATAATGTGTTTACGTGTGTGCGCGCGTGTGTGTGTGCGCGTGTGTTAGTGTCAGTGTGCACAGTATACATGCCGAAGGTTGCAGAGGAGGCATCTTTACATGTACAGTAAGAGTTTTTTGTGTTGACAGATAAGCATACTTCTGTTCTCACCGTGCTGAATGTCCCCCTGCAGGACCACTGCAGTGTTTAAATGCCAGGAGAGAAGCCCTGGGCTATACTGTCTACCACATTCACTCGGAATACACTGCACCACCATGTTGTACTCTCTCTCCTCTACACCCGTTTCTCACTCTAGCGAGCGCGTGTACACACACACACACACACACACACACACACACACGCCATCTCAGGCGCTGGTCACAGCAGCATTGCATCACCCTCCCCTGCTGTTTTAGTGAGCGTAGATTCCAGAGGACTGGCATCATAGTTGACACCCAGGCCTGGGCTCTGGGCTCTGGCCTCTCTGCAAATGGCTGCTGTAATGACCCTCCTGGGAGCGCCCTGGTTGGACGGCTGGGCGAATGTGTCCAGGTGCTACAACATAAGCATTTCATTAAATATTGAAGCCACCGTTTGCAGGCTACTAGCAGCTCTAGTGACGAGAAAAAAAATGTGCTTTCTGGCATCGGTCCAAAAGCGACTAAATGTATGTGAGATATTTTTTTGCTGACTTTTTTCCAGACTCTCTCTCTCTCTCTCTCTCTCTCTCTCTCTCTAATCACACTTTGCTTTTACTTGACCTTTCTTCTGCTAATTAGTTGCCTTGTTGAAAAGCATTGTGAGGGATATATTTGGGGCAATGCGACTCTCATCTTCCTGTGTGTGCTGGTGGTGGTGATGGCTCGCAAACGTGCTGATGATTTATTCAGGGGAGCCATTTTCCTCTGATTGCAAAATACACAAACCATAAAGCGCTGGCCCGCCATGACCCCACTACTCAAAACAGGGGAAAAGGACAGAGTTCTGTGTGGTTAGGGATACATTAACATTGCAATTTGTCTATAGACATCTGAGTGGTCTCTCTATTCCTGTATTCAAATGCACAGCTCTGAAGCCTGCACATAAGTCGATGGATTTGATAGGTGATGTTGATTTTATTAATGCAATTAATATTATGAAAAACACTAAATATTCATCTAAATTCCATTTTGTTTTACTCTACTCAGAGTGAGTAATGAGTGACTGAATAAATGAGTGAGTGAGTAATGAATGAATGAGGGAGGCTGGACAGAGTTAGTGGATAAATAATTAGTCTTGAAAACCTGACCCTAGGCAGCAGCAGTGACTAAGGTCTGGTTTGAATGATGGACTCTTTTGGCAACTTCAATAAGGAAAATACAACTCTCCCAACAAATCACGAGGCAGACATGCCAGAACATTGTGATTCTAAAGTTTGCAGGCAAAACCTTTGCAGTGGTTTTAGTGAAGGTAGTTGATGCAAACTAGCCACTTGCGAAATGCACTCATTCTGTGATCTCCATCATTTCATCAAGTGGATAAGGTTGTGATGTAGGCAGTGAGACTAATAAATGATAGGTCTAGTAAATGTTTTATTTGAGTTCAAAACAGTACATTTGATATAGACAGTACATTGTTTCAAGTTTCACATTTTATTAGTGGAATGTAAAGGATACATCTTCTAACAAAATGTTTACTTCCTTCTCGACAATGTTTACTTCCTTCTCGACAATGTTTACTTTCTTCTCGACAATGTTTACTTCCTTCTCGACAATGTTTACTGCCTTCTCGACAATGTTTACTTCCTTCTTGACAATGCAACAACAATAAGAAATTATCAAATATAATACAAACAAAAATGTAATGGCTCAGTAGAATGTAATAAACATTTTTGAATAAGTATAATACAGGTAGGCACAATTTATAGTCCAATATTTACACGTGTTTTGGGGATGGGGGGATTGGGGGCCAGTGTGTGTGTGTAAACAGCTGGATGTTACTCTTGGCTGATGGCTGCTCTTGGGACTGTGTTGACGCTTGCCTTCAGGTGCATGCTGCTCTCCATTTCACGCATAACAGAGTTACCCCTCAGACACACACATGGCCAAGGAGAACGTGCATGTGTGTGTTTGTGTGTGTGTGTGAATCCCTACAAGGACTTTGTGTGTGCTTATCTTCAGTGTTTCAATGTCTTCAGTCATGTTAATGCAAATCCAGCACAAACTCCAGTGGATTACACGCTGTTCAGGCGTTATACACTATGAAACATTTTTGCTGGCAAAGATGGGCTCCAAATTTGCATCGTCAAATTCATGAAAATATATTTGACGCCCAAGAAGAAGCATGAAACCGAAAAACCGTTTAATTTGAACTACAGACATGAAATACAACTCCCACCAGGTGTATATGACTATCTTTCGACAGCTTGCCGGTCTACATGCTAACAACGCTGTGGGAGATTTAGTTCAAACTTTTGGCAATGTGTCTTAATTCACGTCAAAAAGCATCAGGCATGAGTAAATCAATAGAAAAATATGAATATAATTGTATATATATATATACAGTATATTAAATGACTGCGATTTCATGAATTTGATGACAGAATTTGGAATTCTATTCAAAAGACCTGGGAAATAGGGCACGACATGACCCCGGAAGTGTGACGTATGATGACGTCACCTTCACAGAGTATTAGAAGGGTGAAGTTAAGGGATGGTTTGGCCTTTTATTTCCATGGCAATTGTCAACCGTCCACTAAGGGCAATTTGAGTGCCTGTTACCGTCTAGTAGGCTCGCATCTCCGAACATTTCTGGTTCAATCGCAGTGCATATAGGCTTTCTTGTTGTAATTTCCATTATTTTTTTTTTAAGTTTGTCTTCAGTCATGACACTGCAAGTCATAGCTACTTTTAGACTACTTTAGATAATTCCTGGATTTGATAAAACAAAGGTTTGGCATTATACAGTAATTGCTTGTTACAAACATGCTAATGAAAATCATAAGCACTTACTTATTATATGGGTGGTGTTCATTTACATGAGCAATTTAGAATATTCTGTGAAATTATTTGAAGATATTATTATACACATTTTCGTAAACCCCTCAGCCATCTACTGTATTTAAAACACTTATGATTAGGAATGATATAGCATGATTTTATTTTCGTTCTTATTGATAGGAATACTTTTTAATTTTCAAATTATAGAATAATTACGCTGCATCCTATTTTTAATTGATTTTAATTATGTTTGGGGGCATACCCCTATGAAGTTGTTAATTAGTGGATTTATAAATCACAGATTTCTTTTTCAGATTTGTAAGTATTACTCATAGCCCCACATGATGTACTACTGTCTAGGCAATCATGTTCATTCATTCCTCAGAAGGGAACCACAAATCCTGACTTCTGAGTGATACTAATGTTATAAACGGCATGTTCATTCTGTTAACATAATGCCCGTCTAAAATACAAAGGATGTATTGAGGCCTCCATCAAACAACAAATTGAAGCATAATATGCGCTATCTCCATAAAATATGCATCAATCAAGTATGATGTAAAGAGAAAGGACAATGTATTGCTCTAAGGATTTATTCAATTTGACTCTGTAATTGCTTCCAATTCACATGCTCATTATATTACAATTTAGTGCATTTAACAGCAGCTGGTCTGCAGATAATGGTAGGGCTATAGGGGGGTACCGCTGGTCCCAAACGGTTCCTCTCAAGGTGGAACTCTGCAAACAATTAAGTTTTGTTGTGATCGATTACAAAGTTCCCTCAGTATTCAAATGAATAACAAGAATGTAGAAAATAATGATGAATTGCGTGGCTTTGATGAAGACTAGGCTGGTTCTTTTCCATGTGAAGATAAACGTTAGTCTCTAGACCAAATTTAGATCTCTGACCTCATAGTAAGTCATTCTGAATTTGTGATTAAAGCTTGTATGAACAATAGAACTGACATTGTATTCATGCCAACACTAAGAAGTGAAAAGTGGCTGTAGGCATGCCAGTTTTATAGTGGGGTCCAACATTTCTGCAAAATCACTTGCAGCCATCAGAGTAATGCTTTTGAAGGTGGCATAGCCATTAACTAGCTCCATATAATGGCCTTTGTGCTTTTATGACATTTGGCTAAGCCTTTCTTCACAGTACCTACTCTACAGTACATACAGTACATGCACATGGTTTTTGACTGTTGGTTATTTTGAGTTTGGGCATGGAAGGTCATATGCCAAAACAATACTGCATCTGTGAGTTCTTTATTGTTACATGGTCAACAGTACTCCACTAGACTTGCAGATGATCATACTCGACTGTGTATACATATTGTATGTATGTGTATACCCACCCAACATATATGAAGAATGTAGGATACATAAAATACCTTCAACAGTGTGTACTTTGCCCTATTCTGAGTTCTCTTTTATTAAAGTATTCCTACTCTCATTTTCCACATTTTGTTGTGTTACAGTCTGAATTTAAAATGGATTACATTTAGATTTTGTGTCACTGGCCTTTCCAGATTTCTATAATTAATTATATTTTTCCTTCCAAAGAAGGCAGCAGAATGATGTGAATGTATTCCGGTCATTATAAATATTAATGAGAGTAGACTGCTGATTGGCCAGCTCAGCCAATGAGAAAACATGACATGTTCTATGAGGAAATAGCAAGCCTTTTTTTAAACGGTCTGTTTGAGATACAAGCTTGAGGTGGGGTTTTGTGAAGTTTTTGATTTTTTTTTTCTTCTCCAATGTATGCTTTGGCCACAAATAACATTATAGAAGAAGTCAATACCATTATCTGGGTATGAGTTAACAGAATATTAACTTTTAAAAGTGAGAGTTTCACTGGACATTTACTTTGTGTGACCTGTTTCCCATTCTGTCTCTATGAAGCACCAAGATCTGATTCTCTCTCCTCCTTTCACTCCTCCTCTTCCTCTTCCCCCCCCCCCATGTCTGACTCGTATATATCTGACTGTTTACTGAGTGCTTTCCTCTTTTACCTGCAGTGTCCCCTGTTTTTCCTGCTGTAAGTATACAATTTTAATTAGGAATGTTGACAGGTCTAGAACATGATCCACAGCCATGCATCCATCATCAGAGAGAGAGAGAGAGAGAGAGAGAGAGAGAGAGAGAGAGAGAGAGCTGCTGAGTTGTAGATCTGTAGCCTCCATCCTCCCTCTTTTTATACTCTCCTGACGCGTGAGCAGGAGTTGAGCAGCAGGTGCCATATTACTGTGTACAGAAAAGCAATTAGGAAGCATATTGGATGAATGAGGAGTGCATTAATATTAGCAAGTGCATTTGTCTGTCGGTTTGATGCAAGTCCTTTTCTTTTCTTTCTGCAACATTAAGATTGCAGCGCTCGTAAATTCTCTGCTTAAACCACCATCTGCTCCCCTGTCAGGCCACACCGACACACTGGGGGGAAGGAGAGAGGGAGGAGAGGAGAGGGAGAGAAAAGGCATTTATTCTCCCCTTTTCTCTCCCTTTCTTTCTTTTTCACACAGAATGACTTGGTATTACTATTTATGGAGATGTTGGGCACAGACCTAGTGACAGTGTCCTTAAATCTAGCTCACTGCTTTTGTCCAGATCCATACCTTTTGTTACTGACACACGCGCAGAGGCATTGTTCTTCGTTGTCTTTAGAATAGACATATATCTAGCACATGTACCGTACCTAGTCAACCAGGAAGTGACAATAACTCGGGGGGGTTGGTTGAATCATAACTTAGTGATTAGAATACTGCTCTGGAATAGACCATCATCCACCTCTCCGCCCATCTCAGCCCATTGTCTATCATTTGGCTGTTAATGTGACAGGGGCAGTAGCTACAACATTGCACTGCATAAACCAATTATGAGATGCATTGTGTGATAGTATTTTTAGCCCGGGATGGTTTCTCTCCTCCAGGCTACCTGGCTTCTGCATTACGGCCATCCTCTTCAGGGCAATCGTCTCAGTGTCATGGTGGCGGCTTAATGACAACGCATCCAAACTGTTACAGCAAGATTACTGTCACCGCTGTCACTGTGACGATGCCCCGCGGGCAATGTGGGGGTGGGATCGGGGGTCGTGGAGGAAAAGGGAGGGGGGGGGGGGGATGAGAGCACTTCCACCTTCCTAGTGATTAGCTAGCCTGCAGTGAGCGCTAAGCGGTCTAATCTACCACTGGTGAGGGGTGGGCAACCTGGAAGGAGGAGCTTCCCAGACCTCATTTTATATATCAGTCCCTGCTGTCTGACTGAAATCGCAGATCAAAAATGAATCCTCCTCAGATTCTGTTCTCTCAATGGCTGGTCCAAAATGAATCCTCCTCAGATTCTGGTCTCTCAGGGGCTGGTCCAAAATGAATCCTCCTCAGATTCTGTTCTCTCAGGGGCTGATACAAAATGGATCCTCACCGCAGTTCCAGTAGTTGCTCTGGAAGCCACTCATCTGGATGTCATCACAGACATATGGGCACCATATTGTGTATGCATGTACTGTATCTATTGTGACTGGTGCTATGCTGTTTGACAGTTTGGAGCCGTGGCTCTGAAGTGTTGTGAAATCAGCACTTTCACACTGAGAAACCATCGCCTTTGAGACTCCCCCTGGAGCACATACTGTTAACACCCACTCTCTCTCACACACACACACACAGACACGTGCACGCGCCCGCACACACACACACACACACTTCAAGACCTAATATAAGTGGCACACTTTTTATCTGCATTCCTACCTATACATTGCTCTCCCGCATGGATAACATGGCATTCCAAACCGGCACACTGAGTCCGTTGTGGATCCCTTGATTTTCCTCAGGCCTTTTCCATGATTGGGCCCAACAAACAGGTCCCAACGCTGGTCACCCGTTCCAGACCCTGTGACTTCTCTCTCTGCTCTTACCCCATTACTCTTCCCTTTGGAGGGTCGCTCCTAAGCATCTCCAGTGCCAGGTTTGTCAGCCAGAAGAGATTTAACGGCCTTCTCAGTAGCTGCTGTCCTAATCTGTCTAGCAGACTCTGGCCCCCAGATTAAAGATCAGGAGATTCGAAATAGAGAGATGTTGGAGTTTAATGTGGCTAGTCCCTAAGCAGACCTCCCCGCTAGATGTTTATGGCTGGAAAGCTGCAGCGGCCGTTCATTTAAAGGGGAAGGCAGACTTGGCACATTCTGCACCTAATGTCCTGAACCAGCCAAGGCCTTTCTATCCCTCCCTCTGTGCTTATCTTTTTATTTGTTCTTTTTTGGGGGGTAGTAGCTCGCGGCTTGAAGTAGGATTATTTATGAAAGCTCTACTGTGCAGCCCTGTACTTTTGTGCATGTGTGTGTGTGTGTGCATGTTTCGTTTATATTCGGGTGTGTTGGAGAGAGACAGACACAGGTTAGAATGATGTGATTCTGCTTGTGTGGGTGTGTTCTGCATTTGAGTGTGATCCATTGGGGGGTGTATGTACAGTATGTATGTTTGCACTGTTCTTTCCTCACAGTTACTATTACCTAGACGTTTTATTCCATCATTCAACAGGTTAGAAGCTGATACACCAGACTGAATCCTGCTGTGTAATCCTGTCTCATTGTTATTCCAGACTGCTAGCAGAGCTGAGTGTTTTCCCCTGTAGCTCCAGTCATTAACAGCTCTAGAAGCTCTCTTAAGAGCACTTGCTAATTGCTCTCACTCACAACTATCTGATGGGCTCGGCTATTATGCCTGATCTTGAGGGCCAGGCATTAATAATCTACACCCGATTCGCCAGGCTGACCTGTGCTCTAACACTGTGAAGATATCACACAACCAACGGGGGGCGCTCTAAGCTGTTATTACCTTGAATAACCCGTGCTCTTCTCTAGATATAGACATACAGAAGTGAAACAATGGTTTGCAGTGACCTGAGATTGAATTCTCCCACAATACATCCAACATTTGTTTATTCCATCTGGGTTCCATCTGGGTTCCTCCTTTCTTGTACTTTGGATCCTATTACCAACCCAAAAATTTTTTTTATTTTATTTCACCTTTATTTAACCAGGTAGGTCAGTTGAGAACAAGTTCTCATTTGCAACTGCGACCTGGCCAAGACAAAGCAAAGCAGTGCGACAAAAAACAACAACACAGAGTTACACATTAAACAAACAGTCAAAAACACAATAGAAAATCTATAAACAGAGTGCAAAATGTAGTGCAAAAATGCAGTAAGGTTGGGAGGTAGGACAATAAATAGACTATAGAGTAGAAATAAATTACAGAATTATCATCATTAACACAGGAATGAAGGATGTGCAAATTATGATGTGCAAATAGAGATACTGGAGTGCAAGATTAGTGAAAAATAAACGAAAATAAATATGGGGATGAGGTAGTAGAGTGGGCTATTTACAGAAGGGCTATATACAGGTGCAGTGATCGATAAGCAGCTTTGACAGCTGATGCTTAAAGTTATTGAGGGAGATAGGAACCTCCAGCTTCAATGATTTTTGCAATTCGTTCCAGTCATTGGCAGCAGCGAACTGGAAGGAATGGCGGCCAAAGGAGGTGTTGGCTTTGGGGGTGACCAGTGAGATATACCTGCTGGAGCGCATGCTACGGGTGGGTGTTGCTATGGTGACCAGTGAGCTGAGATAGGGCGGGGATTTACCTAATAAAGACTTATAGATGACCTGGAGCCAGTGGGTTTGGCGACGAATATATAGTGAAGGCCAGCCAACGAGAGCATACAGGTCGCAGTGGTGGGTAGTGTAAGGGGCTTTGGTGACAAAACGGATGGCACTATGATAGACTACATCCAATTTGCTAAGTAGAGTGTTGGAGGCTAGTTTGTAAATGACATCGCCGAAATCAAGGATCGGTAGGATAGTCAGTTTTACAAGGGCATGTTTGGCAGCATGAGTGAAGGAGGCTCTGTTGCGAAATAGGAAGCCAATTCTGGATTTAATTTTGGATTGGAGATGGTTGATGTGAGTCTGGAAGTTGAGTTTATAGTCTAACCAGATGCCTAGGTATTTGTAGGTGTCCACGTATTCTAATTCGGATCCGTCGAGAGTAGTGATGATAGTCCGGTGGGCGGGTGCTGGCATTGTTCGATAGAAAAGCATGCACTTAGTTTTACTAGCGTTTAAGAGCAGTTGTAGGCCACGGAAGGAGTGTTGTATGGCATTGAAGCTTGATTGAAGGTTAGTAAACACAGTATCCAAAGAGGGGCCAGATGTATACAGAATGGTGTCATCTGCGTAGAGATGGATCAGAGAGTCACCAGCAGCGAGAGCGACATCGTTGATGTATATAGAGAAAAGGGTTGGCCCAAGAATTGAACCCTGTGGCACCCCCATAGAGACTGCCAGAGGATCGGACAATAGGCCCTCCGATTTGACACACTGAACTCTGTCTGCAAAGTAGTTAGAGAACCAAGCAAGGCAGTCACTTGAGAAACCAAGGCTGTTGAGTCTGCCAATAAGAATGCGGTGATTGACAGAGTCGAAGGCCTTGGCCAGGTCGATGAAAACGGCTGCACAGTACTGTCTTTTATCGATGGCGGTTATGATATCGTTCAGTACCTTGAGCGTAGCTGAGGTGCACCCATGACCAGCTCGGAAACCAGATTGCATAGCAGAGAAGGTACGGTGGGATTCGAAGTGGTCAGTTATCTGTTTGTTAACTTGGCTTTCGAAAACTTTAGAAAGGCAGGGCAGGATGGATATTGGTCTATAACAGTTTGGGTCTAGAGTGTCTCCTCCTTTGAAGAGGGGGATGACCGCGGCAGCTTTCCAATCTCTAGGGATCTCAGACGATACGAAAGAGAGGTTGAACAAGCTAGTGATAGGTGTTGCAACAATTTTGGCTGATAATTTCAGAAAGAGAGGGTCCAGATTATCTAGCCCAGCAGATTTGTAGGGGTCCAGACTTAGCAGCTCTTTCAGAACATCAGCTGTCAGGATTTGGGTGAAGGAGAAGCGGGGGGGGCTTGGGCAAGTAGCTGCCGGGGGTGCAGAGCTGTTGACCGGGGTAGGGGTAGCCAGATGGAAAGCATGGCCAGCCGTAGCAAAATGCTTATTGAAATTTTCAATAATCGTGGATTTATCAGTGGTAACAGTGTTTCCGAGCCTCAGTGCAGTGGGCAACTGGGAGGAGGTGCTCTTATTCTCCATGGACTTTACAGTGTCCCAGAACTTTTTGGAGTTAGTACTGCAGGAAGCAAATTTCTGTTTGAAAAAGCTGGCCTTTGCTTTTCTAACTGACTGGGTGTACTTGTTCCTGACTTCCCTGAATAGCTGCATATCGCGGGGGCTATTCGATGCTAATGCAGTGCGCCACAGGATGTTTTTGTGTTGGTCTAGTGCAGTCAAGTCTGGGGTGAACCAAGGGCTATATCTATTCTTAGTTCTACGTTTTTTGAAAGGGGCATGCTTATTTAGGATGGTGAGGAAAGCACTTTTAAAGAACAACCAGGCGTCCTCTACTGACGGGATGAGGTCAATATCCTTCCAGGATACCTGGGCCAGATCGAATAGAAAGGCCTGCTCGCAAAAGTGTTTTAGGGAGCGTTTGACAGTGATAAGGGGTGGTCGTTTGGCCGCTGACCCATTGCGAACACAGGCGATGAGGCAGTGATCGCTGAGATCCTGGTTGAAAACAGAGGAGGTGTATTTGGAGGGCAAGTTAGTCAGGATGATATCAATAATGGTACCCATGTTTACGGATTTTGGGTTGTACCTGGTAGGTTCCTTGATAATTTGTGTGAGATTGAGGGCATCTATCTTAGATTGAAGGACAGCCGGGGTGTTAAGCATATCCCAGTTTAAATCACCTAACAGTACAAACTCTGAAGATAGATGGGGGGCAATCAATTCACATATGGAGTCCAGGGCACAGCTGGGGGCTGAGGGGGGTCTGTAACAGGCGGCAACAGTGAGAGACTTATTTCTGGATAGGTGGATTTTTAAAAGTAGAAGCTCAAACTGTTTGGGCACTGACCTGGACAGTATGACAGAACTCTGCAGGTTATCTCTGCAGTAGATTGCAACTCCACCTCCTTTGGCAGTTCTATCTTGACGGGAAATGTTGTAGTTGGGGATGGAAATTTCCGAATTTTTGGTGGCCTTCCTAAGCCAGGATTCAGACACAGCTAGGACATCCGGGTTGGCGGAGTGTGCTAATGCTGTGAATAAATCAAACTTAGGGAGGAGGCTTCTAATGTTAACATGCATGAAACCAAGGCTTTTACGGTTACAGAAATCAACAAATGAGAGCGCCTGGGGAATAGGTGTAGTACTGGGGGTTACAGGACCTGGGTTTACCTCAACATCACCAGAGGAACAGAGGAGTAATAGAATTAGTATTCGACTAAGGACTTTAAGAACTGGACGTCTAGTACGTTGGGTACATAGAATAAAAGGAGCAGATTTCTGGGCGTGGTGGAATAGGTTGAGGGCATAATGTAAAGACAAGGGTATAATAGGATGTGAATTCAGTGGAGGTAAACCTAGGCGTTGGGTAATGAAGAGAGAGGTTGCATCTCTGGAGACACCAGTTAAGCCAGGTAAGGTCTCCGCATGTGTGGGGGGAGGGGCAAAAAAGCTATCAGAGGCCAGTTGAGCAGGACTGGGGGCTCTACAATGAAATAAAACAATAATAGCTAACCTAAACAACAACAGACAAGGCATATTGAAATAAGAAAGGGGCAGAACATAAAATAAATAAAATGACAGTTAATTAAGAGGGCTAAGACAACGACGGGTAATGGCGATGAATGGACAAAGAGGGTCAGTTAGAAAGAAGTGATGTACTACACACAGGACCTGAGGCCTGATAGTTAAACAGAAATAAATACCATAAAACCAAACAGTCCTGCAGGCATCAGCTGTGGAGCTGAACAAGCGTAGGATCCGATGAAAAAGTAAAGTGGTGAGCCGGGGAAATCAGTTCAATGGCACGGCGTTCAGAGTGTTAGCAGGCCGGGCTAGCAGGCCGGAGCTAGCAGATGAATCTTCGGCGGCGTCGCAGAGGAGAACCCTGTTGAGACCACGTCGGACAATTACGTCGGCAGACCAGTCACAGTGGCTCGGTGGGGCTCCGTGTCGACAGTAGAAAGGTCCAGGTAGGTTGATAAGGTACTGGAGCCCGGGAGAGTAGCTAGCACACGTCGGCTGTCCGGGAGATGAGCCTAGCTCACGCTAGCATTGGAAGCATGTACACAATGGAGCTTAGCTGTAAACGTTGGTCAGTCGAATGCAGCTAGCTAGCTGTGATGATCCGGTGTGGTGGTCCGGTACTTTCAGTGGAAATCCGGAAAGTGGAAGGGAACGCAGTCCGATAAGCGCTGGGTTGGTAGCGCGCTGAGCAGACTGGCCAATATTGTCCGAACTGAAAGCTGGCTGATCAGCCAGAGCGGAGGTGAAGACCGGTAGCAGTGGTTAGCGATGGAAGGTTAGCAAGCTAGCTAGCAGGCTAACTTTTGACTGCGGTTCGGTTAAATAGTGGAAAAACACGGATATTTGACCCGATATTTGACCCGTTTCACGTTAGGTAGGTGGCTTGCAGGAGGGGTAAATCGGGAACAAATAAAAATGTATGGAAAGACAAATTACAAACTATTTACACGAGACGAGACGGGACAAAACAAAATACACGTCTGCACTGTTACGCCATCTTGGAAAACTAATGACATGCAGGGGACTAGATGGACAGTGTGGGGTAGTTTTGGTGACAAGGGATCAGTGAACCAGCACAAAGCAGGGAGTTGTTGCTGTACATCTGGGAGTGGAATGGTGGGCTTCTGTAGGTGAAGGTAGTTAGAATATTTTCTTCTTCCACCCAATCGGTAGTATGATGACAAAAACAGTTGCACCACACATGCATACAATAAACTGAGAAAGGCATCTCATAGCACTCCACAGCAAGGTCACACTTTTCTCTAATCTCTCTCTCTCTCTCTCTCTCGTTCTCTCTCACAGGCACACATGGACACTCAGCCTTGCTGGCCTGTGAGCACTCAAATATAGAATATTCTTCCGTTTGGACTAGTTTGTCTATAGCCTCACTGACATTTTCCAATATGAGCCGCCGACTGTCCCTGTAGCTCTGACGTTCTCTGTCTTTCACAAATCACACGGCAGCAGGGCTGCGATCTGAGAGGGACAATTTGCCAGCGGTATGCATGAGTAAGCAGGAAATTCACCATCCATTAGACTGACCAAAGAGAGGGAGAGAGAGAGAGAGAGAGAGAGAGAGAGAGAGAGAGAGAGAGAGAGAGAGAGAAGAGAGATGGATGTACAGAGTAAAGGACATTCTTGCTTTTGACGCCCCCCCCCACCCAAAAAAAAAACACCACACAAATATCCATGATTCCTGTGAGCCTGCTGTATGTGTGTGAGTTTGTATGTGAGGCCTGTTCAATCCCATTTCCCTCCCACCTCTATCATTGATAGAAGGACTGTGTTCCTGTGTGTGCTGGAACTCTTTCCACGTGAAGGCTGTTTTCTTCCTGGCCCCTGAGCTCAGAGTGGTGTAGCAGACAGGTTTTTACACATCTGTGTTTCTGCTAGGTGTGTGCGCGCGTGATTGAGATAGACAGAAATAGTTTTATTTTGAGAAAGACAGTGAGAGAGAGAGAGAGAGAGAGAGAGAGAGAGAGAGAGAGAGAGAGAGATTTCCGTAGCAGACAGATTTGGCATTGCTGAGTTGGGTTTTGCAGAGACCATGAAACCCCTGAGTGGTCCCACATCCTCAATGAAGGAGAGTGTAAATTCTCCCTCTCTCCCTTTAAAACTCACACCTGACCAAAACAGTCTACTCATAGCACTACAACGCTACTGGCCAATGAGATTATTAGTTATCACTACGGCTGTGTTCCAATAGTCTTTGAAATCCTTCTTTCCTCGTCTCCTCTCCTTCATTATGACTTGAGCTGCCTGCTCATTACAGTACTGTGATATTACAGTATACTGTGTTCCCTCTCTTGATCACCCCACCAACCTGCCTCAGCCCTTTCTAGCAGTGTTATTTCAATCTAATAGACACCTACTGGCAGATATCCTTAAGCCATGGTATTCACACACACACAGAGAAACACACGCATGAGGAGAAACACACACACACATAGAAACACACTTCCACATGAAACACACACAGAAGCGCAAAGACGTTGCAACCACACAACACATGCACACAGACACATTGTTAGAGATATGTAGACATATTACATTGACACATGCAGACACACACATACCTAGTGGATTGTTGCTCTTATGCCCCTCAGCCACAGCCCAGTTGGGAGGGAGACGTTTTCCAGTAAACTAACCTTGATCAATACCCTGCCATGGACCCTGCAAACCCCACTGTTCCCTCTGCCTCTGGATTTCAATATCACACCTCTTTGAACACTGTAGCCACAGGCTAATAGTATGTGTGTGTGTGTGTTTGTGTGTTTGTGTGTGTGTGTGTATGTGTGTATGTAGGTGGCTGGCTGTTGGGTCCAGTATATGCAGGTCTAACTGGCCCTCTGAAGAAAAATGAGAGCCACTGGGCATATGCAGAGGACGACATGTCATTTACCTGGGTTTTGTGTTTTGTATGTTTAGTTAGGCAAGAGGGACTTCAACACAAACACACACACACACACACACACACACACACACACACACACACACACACACACACACACACACACCCTGACAAGCCAACTCACTATTGCCTCAAACACACACCTTTGCTCCCTCGCCTCAAACACACTTCAAAGGTTTTGTATTTTTGGAAGTAATATACCGGCGATAGTATTCCTCTGTTTCAAGGGCCTAATCGTTCTCTTCATGTGCCCTTTCAAGCCTCCTGCCTCTCCGTAGGCCCCTCTGTGCTTCAAACCCACCAGTTAACATCCAGCAGAACACTACCAAAACAACCTTTGGCTCTCAAAGGTATCTACTTTACACAATACATATGCTGTGTATTTAGGATTTTTCTGGAGCTCTGCCATTGAAACAAATCTTTTGAAAAATGCTACAGGGATGCGGTCAACATTAATTATAATCACTGATAGTTCCTTGCAGCTACATGAGTTACAGTCTTCATCTTGAATAAAGTAGAGTCAATTATAAATGGAATCTTCTTCTTGTGACAACATTGTATATGTGTTGTGTGTCTATGAATGCATGTCTGTATGTGGGCTTGTACCGTCTGTATATGGGCTTGTACTGTCTGTATGTGGTCTTGTACTGTCTGTATATGGGCTTGTACTGTCTGTATGTGTTCTTGTACTGTCTGTATATGGGCTTGTACTGTCTGTATGTGGTCTTGTACTGTCTGTATATGGGCTTGTACTGTCTGTATGTGTTCTTGTACTGTCTGTATGTGGTCTTGTACTGTCTGTATATGGGCTTGAACTGTCTGTATGTGGGCTTGTACTGTCTGTATGTGGTCTTGTACTGTCTGTATATGGGCTTGAACTGTCTGTATGTGGGCTTGTACTGTCTGTATGTGGGCTTGTACTGTCTGTATGTGGGCTTGTACTGTCTGTATGTGGGCTTGTACTGTCTGTATGTGGGCTTGTACTGTCTGTATGTGGGCTTGTACTGTCTGTATATGGGCTTGTACTGTCTGTATGTGGGCTTGTACTGTCTGTATGTGGGCTTGTACTGTCTGTATATGGGCTTGTACTGTCTGTATGTGGGCTTGTACTGTCTGTATATGGGCTTGGACTGTCTGTATGTAGGCTTGTACTGTCTGTATGTAGGCTTGTACTGTCTGTATGTGGGCTTGTACTGTCTGTATATGGGCTTGTACTGTCTGTATGTGGGCTTGTACCGTCTGTATATGGGCTTGTACTGTCTGTATGTGGGCTTGTACTGTCTGTATGTGGGCTTGTACTGTCTGTATGTTGGCTTGTACCGTCTGTATATGGGCTTGTACTGTCTGTATGTGGGCTTGTACTGTCTGTATGTGTGCTTGTACTGTCTGTATGTGGGCTTGTACTGTCTGTATGTGGGCTTGTACCGTCTGTATGTGGGCTTGTACTGTCTGTATGTGGGCTTGTACTGTCTGTATGTGGGCTTGTACTGTCTGTATGTGGGCTTGTACCGTCTGTATATGGGCTTGTACTGTCTGTATGTTGGCTTGTACCGTCTGTATGTGGGCTTGTACTGTCTGTATGTGGGCTTGTACTGTCTGTATGTGGGCTTGTACTGTCTGTATGTGCTTTTACTGCATGTTCTGGTTTCCTGTAGGAACATTTGTTTGCATAAGCGTGTGTATGTGTGTATGTGTGTGTGTGTGTGTATGTGTGTATGTGTGTATGTGTGTGTGTGTGTGTGTGTGTGTGTGTGTGTGTGTGTGTGTGTGTGTGTGTGTGTGTGTGTGTGTGTTTGTGTGAGTGAAGAGGTAAGTGCAGCTGATCCAGATGTGTTTAAGTGGGTCAGTGGAAGCCCACAGCCCCACGCAGGGGTTATGTGTAGACGGCGGGGCACTGTGGGGGAGGGTGTGCACGTAGAGGAGGGGATGACACCAGGGCAGTGCCCTGATTACACTCCGATTGGAAGTTGGAACAGTCCCCCGCCCTACCTCTCCTCTCCTCTCCTCTCCTCTCCTCTCCTCTCCTCTCCTCTCCTCTCCTCTCCTCTCCTCTCCTCTCCTCTCCTCTCCTCTCCTCTCCTCTCCTCTCCTCTCCTCTCCCCTCTACCTCCCACCCCTCCTCTCCTCCCTCTCTCTCTACCTCCCACTCCTCCTCTCCTCCCTTCCTCTCTACCTCCCACCCCTCCTCTCCTCCCTCTCTCTCTACCTCCCACTCCTCTCCTCCTACTACTGTGGTGTTTCATCACCACACCGCTGCTTACCACACACTGACCTTTTACCGTAACACGGATGCTGACACAGCATCACAACATTCTATACTTTACATATCCTTAAGTCATCAACATTGTTTCTGTATGGTAATGTCTTTGTAGGATATCCCCCTCATAGAATGAACATCGCTGAATTAAGTATAACTAATTCAAATGAACAGTCTTTTGCATGATTTTTGGAAGCAGGATTATGAACTACTCTCCCTCACTCTTTCTCTTGTCTCTCCCAAATGTAGGCTTAACTGGGCCATGGCACCTGAGCTGAGAGGACTGGGAGAAGAGATGGGAGAGGGCGGCTCCACTGACTGGAGGAGTACCAACTGGTCTCAAACAGGTAGGGAGCTGTGCCAAGTCTCTGTGCCAGTGTACGTCGTGCCCGCTGACGTTCATCGTCTGTTGGCTTCCATCAGGGATTCTCTCTCTCTGATCTGAAATACAGATGATTCTATTGGGCCTCTGGTAAATGAGTGTACAAAACAGTAAGAACCCCTCTTTCCATGACATAGACTGACAAGGTGAATCCAGATGAAAGCTATGATCCCTTATTGATGTCACCTGTTAAATCCACTTAAAAACATGGATTTTGTATGTGTGCCATTCAGAATGGACAAGCCACAAGATTTAAGTGCCTTTGAATGGGGTATGGTAGTAGATGCCAGGCACACCTATATGTGCCAAGAACTGCAAAGCTGCAGGTTTTTTCACGCTCAACAGTTTCCACCACCCAAAGGACATCCAGCCAACTTGACAACTGTGGGAAGCATTGGAGTCATTGTGGGCCAGCATCCCTGTGGAACGCTTTCGACACCTTGTAGTGTCCATGCCCTGCGGAAAATATATTAGGAAGGTGTTCTTAATGTTTTGTACACTTAGTGAATATGCTTTGCAAAGAGATATGGGGACAGTAGGAGTACCAAGTATTTGTAGGAGAGAAAGGGATATGATACCTAGCTGGGAAATTGAGCGGTACAGGTAGTAGCAGGCCTAAGGGCCTGAATGAAATTCATTCTGGCTAGCAGAAGAAGTGAGAAAGACAGGTAGGCCTACTCTGAGACAAAGTGAGAAAGACAGGTAGGCCTACTAGGAGACAAAGCGAGAAAGACAGGTACAGTAGCTGGCTATGGACCGCCTGAAAGATACAGGTAGCTACTGTAGCTGGCTATGGACCGCCTGAAAGAGATAGGTAGCTACTGTAGCTGGCTATGGACCGCCTGAAAGAGAGAGGTAGCTACTGTAGCTGGCTATGGACCGCCTGAAAGAGACATGTAGCTTCTGTAGCTGGCTATGGACCACCTGAAAGAGACAGGTAGCTACTGTAGCTGTCTACGGACCACCTGAAAGAGAGAGGAAGCTACTGTAGCTGGCTATGGACCGCCTGAAAGAGACAGATAGCTACTTTAGCTGGCTATGGACCGCCTGAAAGAGACAGGTAGCTATTGTAGCTGGCTATGGACCAGCTGAAAGAGACAGGTAGCTACTGTAGCTGGCTATGGACCACCTGAAAGAGACAGGTAGCTACTGTAGCTGGCTCGGGGAGGGGTCGGATGAGTTCCAGTAAGGCTGTCTTGCCAAACGGCCCTGCGGCTACAGACTGTAGTGTGTGTACGGCCCAGCCTCGCCAAGCTGTTCCCATGGCCCAGAGGTCAAAGGATATGCTCAGAGTGGGCACCAGGCAGAGACCAGTCAGATAGCCAACCTGGCCACACACACTCACACACAGCTGGCCAAGGCTGGGCCTGCCAAGTCCAACATGCCGATGGCCAGACGGTGGGCATGAAGAGGTCAGCCCTGGCATTGCCGCCAAACGCTGTCCGAGGAGAGAAGACTTGGCAGGACTGTGACCAAACATCCTCAGGCTGAGGTTAACTGGACTGAAACAGAACATAAGTGTGTGTGTGTGTTTGTGTCTGTATACAGATAGGGCCTGGATTTGTTTACCCAGGGGTCTATGGGGTTTATACTGGCTGTTTGCTAGCTAACGGTTGACTAACCATTGTTATAGCCATTGCATGTTGGTTATCCCTTCCCAGCGGACCCCCCCTTTGATCAACTGTGCCAACCCCCCCCCCGGCACGCCCCTGTTCCACTTTGGTGCCAGTCCAGGGCCCTGAGGTAAGATGTCAGGGGCTGTGGTTGGTAGAGTGGCGGCCAGTGTGTGACATGCTACCACTCAGGACACACAGGCACTGTGTCCAGGGGCTGGGTTACACACATCACACACAGACCCTGTCCAGGCCAACATAAGCTACAGCCAAACACACACCATAGCCAAACACTGACTATAGCCAAGTGCATCCGCTATACCACTATGTGGCCCAAAACATCTGCAGTACAATACCACTTCAGGGGATCCCAGAACCTATTTCACTGGAAAATCCATTGGGAAAAACAAGTTGGACAATCAAATATTACACAGTGCTTAACACCTCCTTTTCAATTGCTAGACTTTCAATTCTCTGTGAATTCTAATTGCAGCTGTAGTACCAGACCGCCACTGATCTTTTTAAATGACTTCTGCTGCGGATTGAAACGTATGAAATCCACGGCGGAGCTGAAATGACTTCACGAAGGTTCCCATTAAATAACAGCCAGCTAATTGCTTTGTCCTCCCCTTTGTCCTGCTGCTGTGCATGCTATCCCAACCTGTCTTACAGTAATGAGTAAAGCAAAGCCCAGCACCTGCAGACTGTAATTAAACATATAAATTCTCCACTTGTGGAATTATTTGTGGTCACCCATTGATTTATAAGGCTTCCTAAATTGCAATGTTGAGCTTATTTTTGTTTGCCTCTGAAAGGACATAACGGGAAAGTAATTTATCAGAGGTCTTGGCCAGAGGAAAGCTCCTCTAAAACCTGGCCATGTCTAAAGTGGAGTTTTCTCATTTGTTTCCGTCCATGTTGCTGTCCTGTTAAATCTCAAAAACATCTCTGGTTGGATTGGTCCTCTAAAGGTTGGCTAGGTAAGGCAGTGAAGTTGGAAACTATAAAAATGCTGATATCTTTAAAGACCCAGTGCTGTTTTTTTTCCTGTGTTTTGAATCATATTGTATATCAGCAGATGAAACTAACACTGTAAACACGTGAAATCAGTGTTATTCCTTGATAGTTGCTTGTTGAAAATGCAATCTACACAGGACGTTCTACTCAGTAGGTTTGCATGGACAGGGGTTTCGGCTTTCCATGGTGACATCACCATGCAACAACTTGGTTAATAGACCAAAGCCAAAGAGAGTTCCCAAACTCTCTGTCAATAGCAGCTTAGTTTTACGACAGTCTTAACAAAATTATTTATTGAGTTTTTTGTTAAAAATGATTTTTTTCCCCCCCGTTTTAATAGATATCTATTACAGTAAGGCACTTAATTGTTACCCAGCAATGATTTGATATACTTTTTTTTTTAACACTTCATTGGGCCTTTAAGTCAACTTTAATCAGAGTGAACAGTCTGTAAGTTCCAACACTCATTGAAATGTTATTATGATTAGTTACACACTCACTCCAATCAGTCAAATACAGAAGACATTGGATTTGATCATTCAGACATTTGTTGTAATATTCTTCTCTGCTTTCAAACAGTTTTATTTGAATAACTGGTAACTTTTTACCTGACGAGTGTCTTTTAGGATTATTGGCTTGGTCACTTTGGGATCATTGGCTTTGGTCCATATTTCTGAACGGTAGGACCCACAGTGTTGAGTGATGAGGTGGCCGTGATGATGCCTGAACAACCCTTTCACTTGGGAGGGCATGTGTCTATCTGAGTGTCAATCATTGAGCTGTTTATAATTTTTTACACTGGTGGGATTATTAACTGATACCATTTTAATGATATAGGGTAACAGTGGGGAGTTGTTTGAGTGTGTTTGTGTGTATATGTGTGTGTGTGAGTGCATGAGCGTGCATGTGTCAAGGCCCTGTATAATTATATTGAAATGAGACATTAGCATTTGGGGTATTTTCTTTGTTAATTGTGCAGTTCAGTCACCATGATGTCAGTGATAAAATCAGAAAACCCTGTTGACCTGATGCTTCCAGGTGTACTCTCTCTCTCTCTCTCTCTCTCTCTCTCTCTCTCTCTCTCTCTCTCTCTCTCTCTCTCTCTCTCTCATTCTCTTACTCTCGTTTTCTTCTTCTTCCTGCTCTCTCTCTCTAATCTCTGGTCTCACTCCTTCTCGTTCTCTTACTCTCCTTCTCTCTCCCTCTCTCAATTTTTTTTCTTCGATTGAGATTACATTTCTTTATTTATTTCATTCAGTTACATTTTTCTGTAAAAAAAAAAAAAAATTATTTTTTTCATTTGGTGCTTTTAGAGCATTCCTGAGACTTTTGTTAATAAATCATTGCAAAGTTAATGAAAACGGCATTCAGGCATATCCAACATGATTGTGTTCTTTGTCATGCTAATAAAGGAATTGATGTTGGTCCAATGGGTGAAAGCCTCCCCATTACCAGTAAGTTTTTGATGTGTGCCTGTTGCACCTCAACTTTTCTTTTTTCTCTTCTTCATTTCCACTCATAATTTTTCCCTCTGGTCAGAGGGATGTTTTTGTATATTTGTCTTGGGAGATTATCGTTATGAAACTAATAGGTTCCGTAGCATTGGAGAAAATAGAGAGGGTAATGCTTCTCTCTCTCTCTCTCTCTCTGTCTCTCTCTCTGACATAGACACACACACATACAGTTGAAGTCGGAAGTTTACATACACTTAGGTTTTAGTCATTAAAACTCATTTTTCAACCATTCCACAGATTTCATGTTAACAAAGTATAGTTTCTGAAAGTTGATTAGAATGACGTGTGCATGACACAAGTCATTCTTCCAACAATTGTTTAAAGACAGATTATTTCACTTATAATTCACTATATCACAATTCCAGTGGGTCAGAAGTTCAGATACACTAAATTTACTGTGTCTTTAAACATTCCAGAAAAATTATGTCATGGCTTTAGAAGCTTCTGATAGGCTAATTGAGATCATTTAAGTCAATTGAAGGTGTAACTGTGGATGTATTTCAAGGCCTACTTTCAAACTCAGTGCCTCTTTGTTCGACACCTCCACAAGACCTCCACAAGTCTGGTTCATCCTTGGGAGCAATTTCCAAAAGCCGGAAGGTACTACGTTCATCTGTACAAACAATAGTACGCAAGTATAAATGGGATCCATGGGATCCCGCAGCCGTCATACTGCTCAGGAAGGAGACACGTTCTGTCTCTTAGAGATTAACGTACTTTGGTGCGAAAAGTGCAAATCTATCCCAGAACAACAGCAAAGGACCTTGTGAAGATGCTGGAGGAAGCAGGTACAAAAGTAACTATATCCACAGAAAAACGAGTGCTATATCGACATAACCTGAAAGGCCGCTCAGCATGGAAGAAGCCACTGCTCCAAAACCGCCATAAAAAAGCCAGACTACGGTTTGCAACTGCACATGGGGACAAAGATTGTACTTTTTGGAGAAATGTCCTCTGGTTTGATGAAACAAAAATAGAACTGTTTGGCCATCATGACCATGGTTACGTTTGGAGGAAATAGGCGGACGCTTGCAAGCCGAAGAACACCTTTCCAACCGTGAAGCACAGGGGTGGCAGCATCATGTTGTGGGGGTGCTTTGCTGCAGGAGGGACTGTGGATATACGTGGATATATTGAAGTAACATCTCAAGACATCAGTCAGGAAGTTAAAGTTTGGTCGTAAACTTCCAAAGATGTGTCAAAATGGCTTAAGGACATCAAGGTATTGGAGTTGCCATCACAAAGCCCTGACCTCAATCCTATAAAAAATGTGTGGGCAGAACTGAAAAAGCGTGTGCGAGCGAACAAGGAGGCCTACAAACCTGACTCAGTTACACCAGTTCTGTCAGGAGGAATGGGCCAAAATTCACCCAACTTATTGTGGGAAGCTTGTGGAAGGCTGGCTAAGGCTAAGGTCTGACTTTAACTGTTCATAAATTTTCTGTAAGTTTTGGGGAGTCAAACATTATTCCCATACAAAATCCTATTTTCCCTAACCCCTAACCTTAACCCTTAACCTACACCTAACCCTAATCTTAACCCTAACCCCAATCCCCAAAATTTAAAGCTAACCCTAATCTTAACCCTAACCCCAATCCCCAAAACTTAAACCTAACCCTAAAACCTAAAATAGTGCATTAACAAATTATTATTACATTATTTTCAGGATGTTTTGGTGACTTGATAATGTCCTGATAATGTACACACACAAGCACGCACGCATGCACACAGTACTCAAATCTCTAGTGTAGTGTCTGCCTCAATTGCTTATGGTAGAGAACGACCGATATGGATTTTTTAAAGCCTGATACCGTTTTTCGGGGTCAAGGAGGACGATACTTTGTGTTAATATAAGTAAGTTGGAAAATGTTGGTGACAACATTTCCCAGAGACAGCCGTGTATGCATCAATTTTCAAATCAAAAAATAGATTTGACGTTGTTTTTACCAATCAAACTGCATAACAACATAATGGTTATAATTTGATTTAAATTGTAAATCTCTTGATAAATTAATAAAATAATTAAAGGTGGCATAGGCATACACAATATAGGTGAATGCATATTCAATAGGAGTGTGTGTTTTGGCTGATTTCAGTGGAGTTTACGGTGCTACAGATGACAATCTGTTTGGGACTAATATTAGTCTAGCATGTCATGCCTGTATGGAAGGACATCATATAGACATTACGCTTAGTTTGAGAATTTCACACGCTGATCTGTTTCACCTGTCTTTGTGCTTGTCTCCACCCCCCTCCAGGTGTCACCCATCTTCCCCATTATCTCCTGGGTATTTATATCTGTGTTCTCTGTTTGTCTGTTGCCAGCTTGTCTCGTCTCGTCAAGCCTACCAGCGGTTTTCCCGTACTCCTGTTTTTCCCTCTAGTTCCTGTTTCTAGTTTTCCCTGTTTTGACCTTTCTACATGACCCTGACTCTGACCCTTAGTCATCCTGTCGTTCTGTACCTTGTCACACAATCTAGATTATAGACCTCTGCCTGACATGACCCTGAGCCTGCCTGTCGTTCTGTACCGTTTGGACTCTCTTCTGGATTACTGACCTCTGTCTGCCCTTGACCTCTCGTTTGCTTGCCCCCCCCCCCTGTTTTTGTAATACACGTTTGTTTCTTCGAAACTGTCTGCATCTGGGTCTTCTCCTGAGCCGTGATAGAGAATATAAAATAGCATCTATTCAAATGTGAACGTAACTTCAGGATTTGTGATCAACAAATTTGTGATCAACAACAATTCAGCTGCCAGGACCCGTTTGTAAGCAACTCAGCTTCCAGGACGAAATTCTAAACAACTCAAATGCCTAGCTCAGCTGTATCTGTTACGATTGGATAGAGCGAGGCTGTAACTCCATCCCATTGACATCCACTTGCATGTTTCGCTCAGATCATTTCTTGTTGCATACTGCTACTATGATAAGTAGCTCAACGTAGCAAGCTCTAAAAAGGGGAGCGAGGGTAGGACAAATCTGAAGCAATGATAAAAGTCTGCCAGTAGTCTTTCTTGGTCTAAACATGCAGGGAGATGCCTATTTCAACAATAATCTGATCCGACTATCAGCTGTTAATTTATGGATATGATTGCGGATGGTCAGAGCAGAACACCATAGTAAATAGCTAAGCTTACACCTCTAGTCCGATGGCCATTAACCTCGTTGGCCATTAATCTCATATCTGAATCTGATATTTATCTAGCCAGCTAGCTAGCATACAATTTAATATAGCTAGCTAACACCACAGATGAAGGGTTAGGGTAGTTATCGTAATCTTTGCTAACACGTCATGTAACTATCTGCTTAGCTAAATAGCTTACTTATTGCATGCATGTCCGGTCATGTTGACACAAGCCTTATAATATTTGCAACAAGAGTTTGATATTGGTGTCAATTCATCTGTTTCTCAGAACTGCACCTTTCTGTTAGAGAATGAGGTAGCTAGCTTGCTGCTGCTGATTTCCCCAGCAATACATTCCTCAGCATCATTGTGCAGTGCTCCTGGCTAAGGCAGTGAGTGACTGCTGGCACAACAGTAGGAGTCGACACTAGAGGGTGCACTTGGATTTGCTATGTAGAGGGAGTATCGGCAATGCCGACAGAGAAGGACCGATAGACTAGAAAAGGCCAATATCTGCCCGATATATCGGCTCGGCCGACTATCAGTCGTTCTCTAGCCTATACGCCCTACATCTTAATATTATACATTTATATTTGTATTGACATTTTATGTATATTTCTTTCAGTATTACTTTTTTTTTATTAACCCAAAAACTATTGTAATATTTCCATGCTGTAAAGTCTTGTAAGGCCAGAGAAATGCATCAATTTTCTTTGATAAAATGTCCTCCCTGTCCTTCTCTCTCGCTCTTCCTGCTTATCTGTCTGCACAGTTTGTTCTATTGACTCTCGAGACTGCACATTACCTCTCCAGTACATGTAGGCACTGAGTGATTGTGCTGATTTTATAAACCAAAATGCAAAAAAAGAAATGGAATATTTGAAAGCCTCCTATAATGGGCCTGAAATCTCTGTCATTATCTCGTATCAGACACCCTTTTTTAAAAGCATCAGGAGTTACTGACGTTTTACATGAATTTCAGTTCTGGGCCGCTATTGAGAGTGGAACACATTTGCTAGGTCGGTATGCCCGGGCCCCAATTCCTGCCTTTACTTTCACAAACACTCTGCATAGCTCCCACAAAAACCCTGCCATGGTCAAATCCACACACATCGAGAGTGAAAGAGAAGAGAAAAAGAGAGATCGTATTTGATAAAGAGTGATTTAGTAATAACACATTGGTTACTACAATCTTACTACATTTTGACTCCAAACGTGAATTTAAATAAATTTCTGTTATTAAATTGAATGTATGTATTTATACATATAGGGCAGTGAAACCAGCTATTATGTGTGTGAACGCTGCGTGCATTGTGCTGTCTTTCGGTGTAGGCGTTTTGGGAGCCTCAGTCAGTTGCATCAGATTTGATTAGACACCTTAATGTTTTATTAGAGAGGAGAGCTCACAGATAATTAAAGAGCTCTTTGGTGGGGTGGGGGGGCGGATCTGCTCGTGGTGGCTGAGGGGGACATCTGTTTGCCCGGGAGGTGGGGAGGGGGGGGTATGTAGCCACAAACACACCAGAGCCCCAATGGCAGCACTGGCAGGCTGGGTTTCCTCCAGGCCTGATGTTGGAGCAGGAAACTGTGGCAGGGCGGGGGCATCCTAACACACCACAAAGAAAACAACAACACCTCAGCGAGGCCTAATTAGAGCAGTGCTAGGGATAGTGGCTCTGCAATATGTTGTTTATAAGTTACCACTGTTACTCACACTGCATTATGGGATGTTTGGCCTCCACAGGGCTCAAGTTTAAAGTTGTGTTTCCTTAACTCAAAAATTATCCTAGGGCTGTGGCTAAGGGCACCTTTATGTTTAGTCACTACAGAAGAAAACAGCAGGGAAGCACCCTATGCAAAGAGGGGAGTGAATAGTTTTCCAAACTCCTGCTAACCATCTATAGAGTAGGTAGAGTTGGTAGAGTTGGTAGAGTTGGTAGAGTAGGTAGAGTAGGTAGAGTAGGTAGAGTTGGTAGAGTTGGTAGAGTAGGTAGAGTTGGTAGAGTAGGTAGAGTTGGTAGAGTTGGTAGAGTTGGTAGAGTAGATAGAGTTGGTAGAGTTGGTAGAGTTGGTAGAGTAGGTAGAGTAGGTAGAGTAGGTAGAGTTGGTAGAGTAGGTAGAGTTGGTAGAGTTGGTAGAGTAGGTAGAGTTGGTAGAGTAGGTAGAGTTGGTAGAGTTGGTAGAGTTGGTAGAGTAGGTAGAGTAGGTAGAGTTGGTAGAGTTGGTAGAGTAGGTAGAGTTGGTAGAGTAGGTAGAGTTGGTAGAGTAGGTAGAGTTGGTAGAGTAGGTAGAGTTGGTAGAGTTGGTAGAGTTGGTAGAGTTGGTAGAGTAGGTAGAGTTGGTAGAGTTGGTAGAGTAGGTAGAGTTGGTAGAGTAGGTAGAGTAGGTAGAGTAGGTAGAGTTGGTAGAGTAGGTAGAGTAGGTAGAGTAGGTAGAGTTGGTAGAGTAGGTAGAGTAGGTAGAGTTGGTAGAGTAGGTAGAGTAGGTAGAGTAGGTAGAGTAGGTAGAGTTGGTAGAGTTGGTAGAGTAGGTAGAGTTGGTAGAGTTGGTAGAGTAGGTAGAGTTGGTAGAGTTGCACCCAAACCACTATTCCAGGGTTAGACATTGTTCATCACCTTAATTAAGGATGGGTTTGGGGGTTGGATAATCTGATTCTAGATCTGTGGGCAACATGTACCTCGAGCGCCAGCCAAGCAGCCCACTGTGGCCAGGATAAAACAGAGTGAAGGGAGGGAACTGTACGGGCTGGCGGTATTGATGTTGGAGAAAATGAGCTCCTTTAGAGAGAGAAGCACCTGACTCCTCATCGATCTGAGCTAGAACTAGACACAGTAAATCTGGAGCCCGTCTAGCAGGTTAACGGCGGCCATCTTTTTTAATGTAAACCGGGCCAATATTCCCACATTGATGTTTTCTAGAGGGCAGTAAAGCCTGTGAAAGTCATTTGAGAGTTTTGTTCCTTTCTATTTGGGTGAGTGATAGTGTTCTTTAGAGATCGATGCTTTTGTAACAGTTGTTATTATTAGTAATAGTGCCATGGTGATAGGAATATAAGTAGCAGTCATAGTAGGCTAATGGTAATAGTGTAGTAATAACAGTTGTGTTACTTGTCATGATAGCAGTAGTTTATCAGTTAGACTGGTAGTTGTACAGTTTTATGCCCAGTGCAGTCTTCAAATCTTCACCAGAGTACACACATTGATACCGGAGCACATATTTACAGAGTTCCAGATGAGTTCCAATTGTTTCCTTGCATTGACTGAACTGTAAGTTCATCCCTCTGCACTGCCGCTAGTGCTAAGATTAGCATAACAACAACATACTGTATGTGTCCTGTGCAATGTGTGTGTGCATGTCTGAAGACTGCCCGGCCCATAGACCTGCTTTATCATTGGGATCCAGCACATCTTCCATACTTCCATCTTAATGCAGCCAATTGATGTTCAGAGAGCGTGTATGCGAGGTGACCCTGTCTGTGAATCTGCATGCAGGGCTCAGAAAAGAAGCGAGTAGAGAGAAGCCAGAGGTAGATGAAGGAGAGAGGGGTTGAGATAGCGGGAGCAAGACAGAAAGGAAGACAGAGAGAGACAGAGGTGGAGGAGAGGAGGACTGACACTTGGCTTCATCTCCTGTGAGACATGCCTCGAGGGTAGTAACAGGAATTTTAAAGGAATATAAAAACACATGGGGACATGACAGCAAAAGAAAAACAATCAGGCCTGGCTTGATTGGCAGGACCCCTTAGGGCTGTCCCCACTGGGAATAGAGCTAATTGATGAGGGGTCACATGGTACCTATTGCCCCTCTATAGTTCCATCTACCCTCCTACTGGGACTTATGGACAAGGGCAAAGGGAGGTTCAGGGTGAGGAGGGATGCGGGATATGAATTGAAGAGGAGGAAAGATAAAGGAGAGATGGAGGGAAGAAACCGACAATCAAAGGTTTATTGAGAGTGTTTGTAATTGGTGAGTCATGAGCAAGGCACTGAAAGAGGGAGATGTAAGGATCGTAGAAGAAGAAACAGAGAAGGAGGGAGAGATGTGTGTCATTGGAGTGTGCCATTTGAAAGCGTATCCTTAGGGTTAAGGTTTAGTTACCTGATGATAGCAGACAATAGGCCTACGACGTGTTCATCAGGGAGGAACTCAGACATGGCATTGGCACCACACACAGCTAGCCTTTAGTTGGGAAGCATGGTGTGAGTAGAAGACCGTACCGAATTCAAAACAATGTCCAATGTTGAAGGAAAGTTGAATAAGAGATGAGGAAAGGGAGATGGAAGTGAGATGTAACAGTAATTAGAAGAGGACCTGAGATTAGAGATTCCCAAAGGAACAGTTGAGTCACCTGCTGAGTGTGTGTACTTGTGTGTGTGTGTGTGTGGGTCCGTGTGTGTGTGTGTGCGTGCGTGTATGTGATTGTGTGCGTGCGTGCGTGCATGCGTGTGTGTGTGTGTGTGTGCTAGTGCATTTGTGCTCCTGGTTTAGTTTACCTGGAAACACCAGGCAGTGAGGACTCTTGGCTTAACTGTGAGGTGTACCTGTCTCCACACTCCAGGCTGAAGAGGCTGGTTAGCATATGCGTGGCCATGTGTGTGTTTGTCTCTCTCCAAGTGCATGTGCCTGTGTGTGTGTGTGTGTGTGTGTGTGTGTGTGTGTGTGTGTGTGTGTGTGTGTGTGTGTGTGTGTGTGTGTGTGTGTGTGTGTGTGTGTGTGTGTGTGTGTGTGTGTGTGTGTGTGTGTGTGTGAGTGTGTGAGTGTGTGTGTGAGTGTGTGAGTGTGTGTGTGCCTCTCTCTCACCGGAGACTTGTTTTCTAAGATTAGTGAAGGTCACTGGAATCCTCAGAAGTATTCTGATAATTAAGGCTTTGTTTATCAAAAACAAGTTATATTAAGAGCAAAATGATTCATGGTAATTATTCATAATCTTAACAATTCAAGTGTAGCCACCTCATTTGTGCCTTTAATTCTTCTTGTTAATGTTATGCATAAATCTGCATAATTACTTGAGATGCCTGTAATTTTGACAGCTACTCAGTTCGTGTGCACTAAAGGGTATTGAAGGCAGCGCATGCTGCATACTTATAAACATACGTATGGTCTTAGCGCAATGTTTCCATAAACATATTTCACCCTCCTCACTGGCTGTGCACTAATACTTCGAGAGAATAGCTGTTTCTATCAAATTTATTAAATTAATGTTTCTGCCACTATGGGGGAGAGGCGCTGTAACGAGCGTTTTTTCAAGCGAGGCATTCCCCAAAATCACAACACCAAAACAAATGTGTGTAGCCGCATATAATTCCCAACCCTTGTCCTCGAGTTCCCCCAACAGCACACATTTGTGTTGTAGGCCTGGACAAACACACTTCATTCAGCTCATTGAGGGCTTGATGATTAGTTGACAACTTGAATCAGGTGTACTTGTCCAGGGCTACAATAAAAATGTGTATTGTTGGGGGTACTCGACGACCAGGGTTGGGGAACACTGCCCTAAATGACCAGACTGCAGTTGCTCAGTTTGTGAGTGTGTGTGTGTGCTTGCACAGCCGGGGCCCACCAAGCACCGCTTCTAATGACAGCAGAACTCTTATGCAATAATCACATGTAAATGGCTAACGCATGGAAATGCTGCTCCCTTAGTTTACATAATCTTGTAATGACCCCTTGTGTTACACTGTCTGTGATATTGCCTCTAATAGATTGTTCTTGTGACAGTTTTTTGTCGTAGTTTTTTAAATCTTTTTTGATGTGTAACACTGGCCTCAGAAATTACATTTTAAGTGATGCTAGGCCTATTATCACCCCCCCCCCCACCCCACCCTCTCTCTATTTCTCTCTCTCTGTTTAACTCTCTCTCTCCATCTCTCTCTCTCTCTCTCTCTCTCTCTCTCTCTCTCTCTCTCTCGCCGTCTCGCTCTTGCTTATTTAGTATTCGTCCAGCATTCAAAAATAATGTGTGTGTGATTGGCCTGTGCTGGGGATGCTTTTACACATGCACGCTGTAGTCACAGGTCAATTGTGTTTGAATTCATCATCTCAACAGTAGCCAGGGCGATAACTGAATACAGAACACAGACCACTGAAGGTGCGCGTGTCTCAGATGAACACACACACTTACACACATACACATTTGCACACTTTGAAAGACTCTCACATGGGCTTAAATTGCGTGGTTTGAAGTGGAAAATAGAATAGTTTGTGTATGTGTGCTATTGTAATTGTCTTTGGAAAAGGCGTCTATGGTGTATGCGTCTATGTGTGTGTGTGCGTGTGTGTGTGTGTTTGTTTGTGTGCGTATGTGCACTTGAGTCAGGAGACCACTTCTTCACTTCACGGCCCTGTGCGTAGTCACAGAGCTGTGGAGGCCTGTTGTGCTGGCTGGTGGAACATGTGGCTCCGGTGTTAATTGAAAGTTGTCTAATGAACTAAACTTATGGAGGAAGTGAGAGAGAGAGAGGAGGGGATGAGGAGAAATAAAAGTTTGGGGGGGAGGGCAAGGGAAAAAAACAAAACTTTCTTTAATTATGTTTACCCAACAAGCTTTGCTTCCTAATTTAAATAGCATAAACATCTGGACTGGCGCGGCAGTAGAATGGTAGCAGTAGTCAAGCAAATCTTGTGGAAAATAATGAAATTAGATCCCTGGTGCTGTGACAGTGGCAGGGCAGGAGACATCAGCTCTATGTTAATAAAACTGCCATGAATGACTGAATACAATTAAGAAATTGTCAGTGGCGGCTGTGAACTTCTGTAACTCGTGGATGTTTGTATCATTTGATTATGCTTGCAATTTAAACTTGTTTATTAGTGTCTGCATTGGAGTATTAATTATGACCTTTTGTGATTGGCCGCGATTAAACTAGTCACTTGTAAAGTGATGGTGTCAGATGGTGGATTGATGTTCGCGTACGTGTTTTTTATTGTTTGCATTGCGTGTTCTCATGCACTGTATGTGTGACTGAGCGGTGTGACCAGAGGAGTGAGGATGTTCTAGCCCAGTGTTTCCCAAATCTGGTCCTTAAGTACCCCTAACAGCACACATTTTTGTTGTAGCCCCGGACAAACTCACCTGATTCAACTCACTGAGGGCTTGATGATTAGCTGACTGCAAGATGCCGTCGATAGACATGGTCACCCTGTTCGTGGTTCCTAAGCAACTTTGCAGTGTTTTGCAATTGTTTTGTGTTATTTCTCACCTTATTAGCTCAGAACGTCCTTTGCATTGTTACATACAACCGGAAATAACTTTTGCATATTAGTGCGACAGTAAATCATCAGCATTTCGAACAGAAATACGACTTTCCTGAATTGGATCCTTCGTTCGTACCCCCCAAGGCAATTCCCCGTATCCCAGAGACTGCTCCAAGACGCCAGCGGCGGAGAAGAGGTATTCGGAATGATTCTTAGTCCAACTCAGGAGGCGTGCATACCCCCCACCGCTTTCGAGTATTTTACTCGCTAATATTGCCCATCAAGCCGATACCACGACGGCTCTCAAGGAACTACACTGGACTTTTTGCAAACTGGAAACCACATATCCTGAGGCCGCATTTATTGTGGCTGAAGACTTCAATAAAGCAAATCTGACGAAAACATCGCTACTCTTCCTTCCTGGATGACTACAAGGCCCTCCCCTGCCCTTCCTTCAGCAAATCAGATCACGACTCCATCCAGCTCCTCCCTTCCTATAGGCAGAAACTCAAACAGGATGTACCCATTGTAAAGACTAGTCACCACTGTTAAATAGTCACCGCCCAGTACCCTGCCCTGAACTTTAGTCACTGTCACTAGACGCCTACCACCCGGTTACTCAACCATGCACCTTAGAGGCTGCTGCCCTACGTACATAGTCATGGAACACTGGTCACTTTAATAATGTAACACTGGTCATTTTAAATAATGTTTACATACTGTTTTACCCAGTTCATATGTATATACTATATTCTAATCAAGGCATATCCTGTTTAACTATTGCTGTAAATATACTCTTCTTCAGATATACAGTACTACATATTCCATCCATATACTGTCCATATTGTCTATACATCCTATCACATATATTGTGTATACATGCCTATGGACATACACAATATATGTGTATGTCCGTATATATATATATACTCCAGACTCCGACATTGCTCATCCTAATATTTCTATATTTCTTAATTCCATTCTTTAACTTTTTAGATGTGTGTGTATTGTTGTGTATTGTTAGATAAAACTGCACTATTGGAGCTAGGAACACAAGCATTTCGCTACACCTGCAATAGCATCTGCTAAATATGTGTATGTGACCAATAACATTTTGTTTTATTTTATTTGAAGTAGAATCAGGTGTACTTGTCCAGAGCCACAATATCAATATGTACTGTTGGTGGTACTCGAGGACAGGAGTTGGGAAACACTGTTCTAGCCTGTATGTAAACCCGGTTTGGATCTGAAGGCAGACATGTTGACTGAGTATTTCTCTGGTTTTTAACTATGCCACAGGGCCTCCGCTATCACTCACACCCACTCCCAATGTATTACAGGCTGGACACATGCACTTAGGTTTGTATACATTTTCCATTAAACTGACATACACAGTTAAGTTTCTACACACCTGTGTCCAACTGTTTATGTGCATATGTCAGGTACTCAAATAAAGGAAGTGTCATGATTCTCAGGTTCATTTGCCATAGATATGTCGTCAGTTTAGATTGTTGGATTTCCTGTCCTTTTCTTTTTCTTCTCCATTGTTTGGTATTAAGATTCTGAAAGCGGATCTCTTACAAATTGAAATAAGTACCCGTGGCTCGCTCTCTGCCTCACTCCACTGCTCTATTTTATAACCCCACACAGTGGAGAGAGGAGGGGATTATTTTATAACCCCACACAGTGGAGAGAGGAGGGGATTATTTTATAACCCCACACAGTGGAGAGAGGAGGGGATTATTTTATAACCCCACACAGTGGAGAGAGGAGGGGATTATTTTATAACCCCACACAGTGGAGAGAGGAGGGATTATTTTATAACCCCACACAGTGGAGAGAGGAGGGGATTCTTTTATAACCCCACACAGTGGAGAGAGGAGGGGATTATTTTATAACCCCACACAGTGGAGAGAGGAGGGGATTATTTTATAACCCCACACAGTGGAGAGAGGAGGGGATTCTTTTATAACCCCACACAGTGGAGAGAGGAGGGGATTATTTTATAACCCCACACAGTGGAGAGAGGAGGGGATTATTTTATAACCCCACACAGTGGAGAGAGGAGGGGATTATTTTATAACCCCACACAGTGGAGAGAGGAGGGGATTATTTTATAACCCCACACAGTGGAGAGAGGAGGGGATTATTTTATAACCCCACACAGTGGAGAGAGGAGGGGATTCTTTTATAACCCCACACAGTGGAGAGAGGAGGGGATTCTTTTATAACCCCACACAGTGGAGAGAGGAGGGGATTCTTTTATAACCCCACACAGTGGAGAGAGGAGGGGATTCTTTTATAACCCCTCACAGTGGAGAGAGGAGGGGATTATTTTATAACCCCACACAGTGGAGAGAGGAGGGGATTATTTTATAACCCCACACAGTGGAGAGAGGAGGGGATTATTTTATAACCCCACACAGTGGAGAGAGGAGGGATTATTTTATAACCCCACACAGTGGAGAGAGGAGGGGATTCTTTTATAACCCCACACAGTGGAGAGAGGAGGGGATTATTTTATAACCCCACACAGTGGAGAGAGGAGGGGATTATTTTATAACCCCACACAGTGGAGAGAGGAGGGGATTCTTTTATAACCCCACACAGTGGAGAGAGGAGGGGATTATTTTATAACCCCACACAGTGGAGAGAGGAGGGGATTATTTTATAACCCCACACAGTGGAGAGAGGAGGGGATTATTTTATAACCCCACACAGTGGAGAGAGGAGGGGATTCTTTTATAACTCCACACAGTGGAGAGAGGAGGGGATTCTTTTATAACCCCACACAATGAAGAGAGGAGGGGATTATTTTATAACCCCACACAGTGGAGAGAGGAGGGGATTCTTTTATAACCCCACACAGTGGAGAGAGGGGGGATTATTTTATAACCCCACACAGTGGAGAGAGGAGGGGATTCTTTTATAACCCCACACAGTGGAGAGAGGAGGGGATTCTTTTATAACCCCACACAGTGGAGAGAGGAGGGGATTCTTTTTCAGTATAGGACACGTGTCAAACTCATTCCACGGAGGGCAGAGTGTCTGCGGGTTTTTGCTCTTCTCTTGTACTTGATTGATGAATTAAGGTCACTAATTAGGAAATAACTCCCCTCACTTGGTTGTCTAGGTCTTAATTGAAAGGAAAAACTAAAACCTGCAGACACTAGGCCCTCCATGGAATAAGTCTGACACCCCTGGTTTAGGAGGTGATAACGGATTTGTACTGATATCTAAATAAACATAACTCTATTAGTGATGGTGAGAAAAGAGAGAAGAGGATAGGTAAGGAAAGGAAAGGAAAGGAGAATCTCTACTATCTGTTGGATCATGTTTTTGGCATGGACATAGCCTACGCTCCATTGTTCTCTGCCAATGAAAATAGACACTCTTGGTTCTCCAGTACACCACTCATTTTTACCCGTGACCTATTTAGTGTGATAACGTTTCTTATAAAGTCACTCAACACCAGGGATGATTCCAACACAGCCACGTGTGTTACTTAATTGTCCTAAAATACCAGTATACTGTAGAAGCCCTATAAGTACACCGGTAAGAATGAATCTACAAAGTAATGCTTTTAATAAAATAAAATACATACAACTTTTGTTGTTATTACAATTTCCATAATTATAATCGAAATAACTAAATTGTTCTACTAAAAATGTTATTCAGTTATGTTGCTTTCATCTGTGTTAACCGTGATAGTGTAAATCTCAGAACACTTGTGGATGACAGGATTAGCTAATGTGATTACAAAAATTACAAATTATCTAAATGAAAATAGGACTTTGTAGTAAGCATTATGTTTTTAATGTCACACTTCAAGTTTTCTTCCAGAAAAGTAAAGTTATTATATATATATATATATATATATATATTATATAGCCCCCCCCCATTAATCTACAGGCCGCCTTTTAAACAAACAATCTATCACGTGAATATCAAACTGTGCACTCTCTCACACATACACACATACACACACACACACTGGGCATTGGACAGCATTGGAAGAGTTTGTCTTGAAAGTGGTGACCTTTCCCTTAGAGGTTTGTGTGTGTGGGGGGGGGTGTGCATGTGTGTGTGTGTGTGTCTGTGAGAGAGAGAGAAAGAGAGAGAGAGAGAGAGAGAGAGAGAGAGAGAGAGAGAGAGAGAGAGAGAGAGAGAGAGAGAGAGAGAGAGAGAGAGAGAGAGAGAGAGTTTGTGTGTGCCTGGAGACAGATGGGTAATAGCCCCATGCTAAAAGGAGGCCCTGTGTAACGCATAGCCCTGATTGCAGACCTGATTACCTGCCATATGCTAGCTGAAGGGTTGAGGGTGGAAAATGGAGACTGTATGCTGACGTTAAAGCAGCCGTTTTTATAGCGCAATCATTATGCCAACGTGCGGCTCTCACAAATGAAAATGAGCGTCGCAGGGAAGGAAAATAATGAAGTCATAAAACGGACGGGTCACAGTGCCTAGTCTCCACTACCTCCACACAGAAGCCCATTGGTTAAGAGGGAGAAGGGGTGTGCACATGCCTAGGTGGCACGATGGGAGACATTGGTTTCATCAAAATGGGTATTTAGAACTTTTCAGGGTAAGGCTGAACAATGTATGCCTACAAATCTTGTGATTTGGATAACAGTTTTCAATGAATAGCACAGTAGGTTTGTTTCATGGAAGATGCTAATTGTTTTCTAAGTGTGTGTGTGTGTGTATGTCCATAGGCATGTACATATGATAATGTTCAGCATTAACCTTTTCTTTTCCCATTATACATGCAGTGATGTAGTGGTAAAAAAAAGGTGGGTAAACTATTTACTCAAGTGACAGAGACAAGACGAACAACCACCGATATAAACCAAAACATATGACATTTTTTGAACTGTATTGTTTGATTGCATTGTCATACAGGTCTATAGGGAAGGCCTAATATAATTTTCTGTAGTAAAAAATTACACAAAATGCACATCAGGTCACCCTTCCAAAATAGTTAATTTGGACTGGACATTACAAAATTCCAAATAGGAGGTGGAGTTATCTTTTTAACCACCTTCATGTACTTAGTATTTCATGTGAGCTGCACTGCAATTCAGTTTTCTGTATTGTAAAATGCATCAGTGTGAAAGGACCTTAGTTTACTCTAAAATATTGTATTATATACACATTTGAGGAGAATCAAGTTATTATTGTGTTCGATAAGAGTACAGATTCAGGGGACCCTATTTGAATTTCAGGGGACCCCACATGTATCCCGACCCCAAGTTTTGGAACCACTGTACTACTAACCTCTCTGCTTGATTCCTCTCTCTGTGTGTCTCCTCTGCCTCCTGCATTGCAGCCTGACTCACCACTGTCTGTCTCATTACTCTGTGTAAAGCAAAAGTTATTTTGTTACTAGAACTTATAGTGGTCTATATTTTGGTTGAATTGTAATTTAATTTCAGTCAACTGCTCCTGCTGAGATCAGGCTCCGTTTAACGTTAGCTTCTAACTTAATCCTAGCCAGCTAGTAATAGCTAGATATCTGGCTAAACGTAACCAGATAATTTGAGATAGCTAGGTACCCATCTGACTGAAATAACTGCGGGACCTGTTGAGGGACGTGTGCCATGTGTCCGGCATCTTGCAAGGCCACTGTCAGCTGTTTCTTTCTCTACTTACCACATGCCAGTTGCCAGCGTTGGTCTCGGCTGGGGTAGTTAGTTTCAAGTATTGGCCTGTGCCATTGGCCTGTGCCTAGGGTGGAGTTTGAGGTTGGAGAGAGTGGTGAATGAATGCACTGCTAACAAGGCAAGTCCGAGGGGAGTAGGCGAACATAACGAGCGTACCTGAATCATGGTTCCACTCGTTCGCAGAGAGGCAGTTGTGATTAGAACTCAGATCAAGAATATTACCATTCTGAGCTTTGATCAACACTGGGAACTGAATAATAAGTGGGTAAACGCTAATTAACTAACTAAAAAGGTGAGTAAATACGATTACACCCCTTGACTTTTTGCACATTTTGTTGTGTTACAACCTGAACTTAAAATGTATTAAATTTAGATTTTGTTTGTCACTGGTCTACACACAATACTCCATAATGTTATAGTTGAATTATGTTTTTCTAAATGTTTGCATATTAATAAAACATGTAAACCTGGAACTTCTTGAGTCAATAAGTATTTAACCCCTTTGTTATGGCTAGACCAAACAAGTTCAGGAGTAAAAATTTGCTTAGCAAGTCACATAATACGTTTCACTGACTCACTGTGTGTGCAATAATAGTGTTTTTGAATGACTACCTCATCTCTGTACCCCACACATACAATTATCTGCAAGGTCCCTCAGTCGAGCGTTGCATTTCAAACACACATTCAATCACAAAGACCAGGGAGGTTAGTGACTTTAATTGTTAGAATTTAATTGCTATGATAGGAGAAAATTGAGGATGGATCAACAACATTGTAGTTATTACACAACTAACCTAATTGAAAGATTGAAAATGAGGAACTATTTAAACACATGCATCGTTTTTGCAACAAGGCACTAAAGTAATACTGCAACAAGTGTGGCAAAGCAATTCCCTTTTTGTCCTGAATACAAAGTGTTATGTTTGGGGAAAATCCAATACAACCCATTACTGAGTACCACTGTCCATATTTTCAAGCATAGCGGTGGCTGCATCATGTTGTGGGTATGCTTGTAATCATTAAGGACTGGGGAGTTTTTCATATATATAAAAGGAATGGAGCTATGCACAGGCAAAATCCTAGAGGAAAACCTGGTTCAGTCTGCTTTCCAACAGACACTGGGAGATTAATTAACCTTTCAACAGGACAATAACCTGCAACACAAGGCCAAATCTACAGTGGAGTTGCTTACCAAGAAAATAATGTATGTTCCTGAGTGGCTGAGTTACAGTTTAGACTTAAATCTACTTGAAAATCTATAGCAAAACAATTTGACAGCATGAAGAATTTTGAAAAGAATAATGGGCACAAATATTGTACAATCCAGGTGTGGAAAGCTCTTAGAGAATTACCCAGAAAGACTCTGTAATCGCTACCAAAGGTGATTCTTTCTGTGTGAAAACGTATGTAAATGAGATATTTCTGAATGTAATATTCAATGAATTAGCTAATATTTCTATAAACATGCTTTGACTTTGTTATTATGGGGTATTGTGTGTAGGTGGGTGAGAAAAAAACATATATTTAATACATTTTTGAATTCAGGAAGTAACACAACATTTGAAGTCAAGGTTGTGGTCAATTCCATTTCATTGAAGGAGATTCAATTCAATAATTAAATACAGCTTTTTAAATCATTGAATCAGAATTTCCATTCACATCTTGAATTAACTGATTTCAAGTCCCCAACTCTTACTGTAATTCCCCCCAAAATCCCCACATCCATTAATACACACCAACACTATCAAAGCAGGATTCTTCTTCCAAGCAGGGATTCTCTCCATTCCCGGTGTATCCGTTCAAATAGATTTTTTAACATAATCTTGAAGGGCCCTTATGGCCTACTTAGTGCAACATGATTTCTTGTGGTCCTGGGAATATATTTGTGTCAGCTTCATTCAAATTCTCTTTCATTTGGTCTCTCCTCTGACACTGCGGCCCATCATTAACTTAGATATAGGTCAGCCCAGGCTTTGTGGAGCTGCACACGTATTTCCATATTTGATTAAGACATGTAAGTTGGACAGGGATTATTGGATATAACTAGGTGATGGAGCTTTGTTAGTCATACTGCTCCCTCCCCCAGTATTCTGAGGAGTTGACAGGAATACCCAGGTCAGGTGGTACATTAGCCTACTTGTTACGTCCAGGAGGGCTCAATGTTGTTGAGTGTTTACATAGAACTGTGTTTTGCAGAACTGGCACGCCTCTCACATGGAGAAGATGGCACTGCAGTGGATAGCAGCCGTCTTACAATCTCCCGACAATTCTGCTATTTTGTGTGTTTTTAACGCTGATCTTCCCTTTTTTTGTATATAATGTTTCTGCCATCATTTCCTATGACCGAAAACAGCTTCTGGGTGTCAGAATAGGGATCACTCTGCAGCTCTGGACATTCTGCTTAACCTGGGCCCAAATCCCTGGGACTCGAAATAGCAAATGGCGCAAAAGAGAGGCAGGGAAGGCGGCATCCTGACGAGAGTACGTCGGTGAGCTGGAGGCTGAAAATATTTGTCATGGGCCCTCATATCCTCAAAAAGATTTACAGCTGCACCATTGAACTGCCAGGACCTCGGATCAATGGAGACACTCAAGTTTTTTAATCCTTGACACATTCATGAAAATTATCATGGCCTCTAAACCCTCAACCTGCATACTGGACCCTATTCCAACTAAACTACTGAAACTACTTCCTGTGCTTGGCCCTCCTATGCTGAACATAATAAATGGCTCCCTATCCACCGGATGTGTACCAAACTCACTAAAAGTGGCAGCAATAAAGCCTCTTGAAAAAGCCAAACCTTGACCCCAAAAATGTAAAAAAATATCGGCCTATGTCGAATCTCCCATTTCTCTCAAAAATCTTAGAAAAAGCTGTTGCGCAGCAACTCAGTGCCTTCCTGAAACTAATAATAATGTATACGAAACACTTCAGTCTGGTTTTCGACCCCATCATAGGACTGAGACTGCACTTGTGAAAGTGGTAAATGACCAAGGCTCTGCATCTGTCCTCATGCTTCTAGACCTTAGTGCTGCTTTTGACACCATTGGCCACCATATTCTTTTGGAGAGATTGGAAACCTTAATTGGTCTACATGGACAAGTTCTTGCCTGGTTTAGATCTTATATGTCTGAGAGATATCAGTTCGTCTCCGTGGATGGTTTGTCTTCTGACAAATCAATTGTACATTTCGGTGATCCTCAAGGTTCCGTTTTAGGACCACTATTGTTTTCACTATATATTTTACCTCTTGGTGATGTCATTCGGAAACATACATGTAAACTTCCATTGCTATGCGGATGATACACAGCTGTACATTTCGATGAAACATGGTGATGCCCCAAAATTGCCTGCCCTAGAAGACTGTGTTTCAGCCATAAGGAAGTGGATGGCAGCAATTTCTTTACTTTTAAACTCTGACAAAGAGATCTGATTTTGGATCTGACAATTAATCTTGATGGTTGTACAGTCGTCCCCAAAGAAACTGTGAAGGACCTGTCTATGGCTGATTTCAAGGTTTTACTGCTAACCTACTAAGCATTACATGGGCTTGCTTCTACTTAACTCTCAGATTTGGTCCTGCCGTACATACCTACACATACGCTCCAGTCACAGACGCAGGCCTCCTTATTGTCCCTAGAATTTCTAAGCAAACAGCTGGAGGCAGGGCTTTCTCCTAAAGAGCTCAATTTTTCTGGAATGGTCTGCCTTTCCATGTGAGAGATGCAGACTCGGTCTCAACCTTTAAGTCTTTACTGAAGACTCATCTCTTCAGTAGGTCCTATGATTGAGTGTAGTCTGGCCCAGGGTTGCAAGGCTGAACGGCAAGGCACTGGAGCGACGAACCGCCCCATGCTGTCTCTGCCTGGCTGGTTCCCATCTCTCTATTGCGGGGGCTGAGTCACTGGCTTACTGGTGCGCCACTTCCTGTCCAGTTTGTCGCCCACTCAGGCTTGTGCAATGGAGGAGATCTTTTGTGGGCTATACTCAGCTTTGTCTCAGGGTAGTACGTTGGTGGTTGTTGATATCTCTCTATTGGTGTGGGGGCTGTGCTTTGGCAGAGTGGGTGGGGTTATATCCTGCCTGGTTGGCCCTGTCCGGGGGTATTGTCGGGGTTGTTGTCGGAAGGGGCCACAGTGTCTCCCAACCCCCCCTGTCTCAGCCTCCAGTATCTATGCTGCAAATGTCGGTGTGCCGGGGGGTTAGGGTCAGTTTGATAAATCTGATGTTATTATCCGGTGTCTTTTGTGAATTTAAGTATGCTCCCTCTCTCCCACTCTACCTCCCCTCCCGGAGGACCTGAGCCATAGGACCGTGCTTCAGGACTACCTGCCCTGATGACTCCTAGCTGTCCCCAGTCCACCTGGTCGTGCTGCTGCACCGGTTTCAACTCTTCTGCCTGCGGTTATGGAACCCTGACCTGTTCACCGGACGTGCCACCTTGTCCCAGACCTGCTCTCTCTCGCTCTCTCTCGCTCTCTCTCACTCTCTCTTCTGCACCTGCGCTCTATCGCACCACACCTGCACTCTCTACCGCATCTAAATGCCTGGCTATGAAAAGCTAAGTGACATTTAATCCTGATGTATTTACCTGTTGCAACCTCTACAACCACTATGATTATTATTTGACCCTGCTGGTCATCTATGAACGTTTGAACATCTTGGAGAAATATCTGGCCTTAATGGTAATGAATTGTTATAATCTCCACCCGGCACAGCCAGAAGAGGACTGGACACCCCTCAGAGCCTGGTTCCTCTCTAGGTTTCTTCCTAGGTTATGCCTTTCTAGGGAGTTTTTCCTAACCACTGTGCTTCTACATTTGCATTGCTTGCTGTTTGGGGTTTTAGGCTGGGTTTCTTTAAAGCACTTTGTGACATCGGCTGATGTAAAAAGGGCTTAATAAATACATTTGATTGATTGATTGTTTGATTGATCCTTGTAACTGTTCATTGTATCCAAAGTTTCAAAAACAGCATCCTTTGGCCTGTCTTTTTCAAATTCTTCAATTCCATACAACATATATCACACATGTTTTAACCCTTACGTAAAAAGAGAATAGACTCCTGATGTTTCTACAAACCAAGTGTTATAATGCATCATGATGACCGCATCAACTAACCTTGCTCTATCATAGCAGGCCTCTGAGGCCCGTGTTTAGTATGCACAGGCAACAAGACTTATTGACCGATTTTTTTCCCCCCAGTAAATTACATGTTCCCATCTTAATTGTTATTGGAGATTTTATCAGGAGTTTGATGCAGCCCTCACTTGAACCTATTAACTGCTGACGATGGTGTGAAGGGGGCAGAGCAAAGGAAGTATGCAAAATAACCCTGTTGTATAATTAATGACCCTTAGAATGGAGGAAGGACTTTTTCTCTCTTTTTTTTTCTCTTCTCTTTCGGATGGACAGCTGGTGCTATCATGTATCTTTGACCTCTACAGGGTGTTGTGTTAAATAGAGATACAGAGTGGTGCATTTATGGGGAATGGAGAATGTGCATAATGCATGCGAAAACTACACACACACACACACACACACACACACACAAGTTCAGTCAGTCTTTTTTAGTTACTGTACTCGCTATCTTTCCATTGATTCATCTAAATGGACATAGATTATCTCTTCCTTATGCAAAAAGCCTTAGCTGGAGTCACAGACTCCCTAAAGATAGCAGGGGAGACAACTTTGCCGTAACGCTCCCATCCCTTAATTCCTAATGGGCTATCTTTTTAAACACTACACCCCTTATCTTCAGTCTTTGATGTTCTTACTGTAATCAACCAGCCCAGACGATGGATGTGCCACTGACGTTGGGCAATCAGCAGAATCTAAATCGTTACATCTCGCCTGACATTAATGTGGTATTTTTGTCGTGGTGAGGTAAAAAGTGATGCGCAGTTCAGCAAGCCATAATTCTTTCAGCCTGAAAATGGCATATTCATATTAGCTGGGAATTAGCTCCTTTAGATGTGAAGAAAATCCAGTGCGGCGGGAAAGTGTGAGAGTCCGCTCTTATCTGCACACGTCTAGGCACAATGTGTCAGGGCTGCTGGTCTCTATTCACAAAGACAGCTATCTACCTAATTCTTTTTGACATTTCAGATAAGCATCTCAATGGAAGCAGACAGGGTTTGTCAAATAATGAAGGAATATTACATGTTTACTACTAAAATATCATCCTTTTAAATGGGTGTCTGGATTTTTTTTATCAGTCAATCTATGCCCCTCGCTGCTATTCCCAATGTACAGTGTCTGAGGTTGACAGGGTTATGGACATGTAGTTGAGGGGTGTGTGTGTGTGTGTGTGTGTGTGTGTGTGTGTGTGTGTGTGTGTGTGTGTGTGTTTGTGTGCACAAATGTGGTACAGTTTACTGTATAATGATTCACCATCTCTGTCCTTTTTTAATATGCCAATATTTTCAGAAGAATTATCTAGAGAAACTGTTTCATATGCTAATACCTTATACGCAGTGTAAACAGAACATTGACCGCTCGGTTGCTGCATGTACTGAAGCTCATTGGATAGATTAGGCATCTGTCATTAACTTGTTGTGTTATGTTGCGGCTGGGATTAAACACTGCAAACAAATTATCCTTGGATTAAAACCAACCTTTTATCATTGATGTAAGAGGATGGAAATATACTGCTTACCAGCAGTATGGAAGCAGGTGAGGAAAAACTTACTTCTAGGAGAAAGTAGATAAAAATAACATGATAAAACAGTGTATCAATATTTGTTTAAGTATTCATAGATTCATGAAGTCAATCAGAGCTAGTGTTTGATAGTAATTTAAACATGGCACAAGGGTAAAACTAGTGGGTGAAAACTAGGGCCAGAGTCATCAACATACAGAATTTTGGTGGTGCATCATTTTAGTAAGAAGGAGGATTAAGCCTGATGCATTATGGGAGTAATGAGGGTAAAACGGATGCATTGGGGGTGTAATAGTCCCTGGTCCAAACCGAAAGAGCGATAAAAGGTAGGAACACAGTGATCTGGTTCCACCCTGTTCACTGAGGGAGAGGAGGGTGTGTGTGTGTCTGACAGTCTTTCAGATTACACATCCCGAGTTCTGGCCTAAAAGGCCAGCTTGCCTTATCTGTGCCTAGAAAGCCCTCCGCACAGTGTGTGTGTGTGTGTGTGTGTGTGACCAAGTGTGACTGTGTGTGCCACCGTGGTGTGCATGCAAATATCCACCCCTTTGTGTCACACACACACCATCCGTCTCCCTCAAGCAGTGAGGAAAGCCAAGGCCAAACCATAAGATATTTTGTGTTAATTTACTGTTTATTATTTTTTTTTCTGCGTAATTAATTATTTCATTAATTGTTCCCAATATGAAAATGTAGTCATTTAATAAGGATAAAAGCCATGCCATCACAGAAGAACAGAGTGACCCATTGATATAGAGGTGAAACAAAACTGGCCTCTGAAAAAAACGGATTAAAATAACATAACATAATGGGAATGCAATAATCATTGAGCAACACACTTCTGAGAAAGCATTCCATGTACATCAACGTGTTATAGGGCTGTGACCAGTCAGCCGCGTAATATAACAATCACTCTGTCACTCATTCTCTCCTCTCCTCTCCTCTCCTCTTTTTCGGTCACTTTTGTGTCATCTGACAGTACTGCAGTACTGTACTGCATGCATATAAGCTACGCTGTATGGTATTGTCACCTTGTGAAAATCCTTCTGTTTAAAATGTTTTGTTCATTTAAATACCATTCTATTCTCACCTCTGTATGTGTACTTTATTAGATAGATAGATAGATATATAGATAGATAGATAGATAGATAGATAGATAGATAGATAGATAGATAGATAGATAGATAGATAGATAGATAGATAGATAGATAGATAGATAGATAGATAGATAGATAGATAGATAGATAGATAGATAGATAGATAGATAGATAGATAGATAGATAGATAGATAGATAGATAGATAGATAGATAGATAGATAGATAGATAGATAGATAGATAGATAGATAGATAGATAGATAGATAGATAGATAGATTTCTTTGTCAAGCAGCTACAACAACAAAAACACAGGGCAGGTGCAAAATGCCACAACGAAAGTACACAAATGACAGATACACGATACATGATACATAGAGCGGCAGTATGAAAAAGTATAGAAATACAAGATATCTGGAGTGCAAAAAAGGCTATTAAAGGACATTGCATAGTATGGGTGGTTGGCTGAATATGTACACTATACATTGGTAGATGTTGGATGGTTAACTATACTATACAGGTCGATGGCAGGTTGTTGGGGGGGTTGTTGAATGAATTGAGTTAACTCAACCATTAATTATCTTGCGCCATGTTCAACTATGCATGGCGACTCCCACCACTCTTAATCATTCAGATTGCTCCGGCTAAAAAAAAACGGAAGAAAAAAACGTGATCGATGTAGTGTAAACATTCATCATTAACACCGGACAGGAAGTGGCTACGCTAGGGCCTCTCTCTCTCATTCCCCTCTGAACCTTCACATCATCATTATAGTATACAATACGCCCAGCCTGTGTGCATATGAAATAACCCTCCTCCCTCCTCTTCATTTCATTCCTGTATTTTTTCATATGTATCCTTACACTCTCCCGTGGCATATTTTCAATCATTATTAGAATGCAGGCAGCTCAAGGCTCTGAGCCCTAACCCCTGGTATGTTTGGTGTGTGATAGAAGGTGAACGCGCTATCAATCTTTATTGTCTGTCCGTGCACTGTAATTGCATTCAATAGTCCACTGATTCTCTTGTCTGCGCTAATGTCAGAGAGCAGCGAGGAGCCAGATGCTCGGACTAGATCACACACACACACACACACACACACACACACACACACACACACACACACACACACACACACACACACACACACACACACACACACACACACACACACACTCACTATCTTACACACACACCACACACAGACACGCACACTCATCCATGGTCTACTCCTCCAAGCCTGGCAGCAGTACTCAGTAGCTCGGCCCCGTTGATAGATTGTTGACAGTATAGATTGTGAGCAGCTGAGCGTCTGGAGTGTGTGTAGGAGAAGATTCATACCTTGTCGGAGTGCATTGCTACGGTGATGTCACAGAGAGGGAAGGTCATGTATTATTCAAATTCGGCGAGGGGAACTGGAGTAGTGCCAAGCACCCGATTGGATCTCAATGAATAAAGAGGGAGAGAGAGTGGGGGGACATTGGTTGTCACATTTCTATTTAAAATAAACTATTACATGGCGATTGAAATTATACATCTGTGTCTGGGGCTTTCTCTCACCTGTCAGATGTTCTTTTGGAATGGTTTGTGTGTATGAGTGTGTGTTTGTGTCCGTGCATCATGCATGCATGCATACATGTGTAGGGTGTGTTTGTGTGTGTGTTTGTATGTGTGTGATGGGATGATTCCTTATTGCCTTACCACACAATGCAAAAGAGTGAATATTGCAGACTAGCAATTGCTTTGCCTCTCACCTAGGCTGACTTGATAAGGCATACTGTACAGTATATGTATTTGAAGCTATAAGTAATCGCTTTGAGTTTGCTTTCAGACACAGACAGACAGTGGATACAAAGCAACGGATCAGGGAGTATGAAAAACCTTGTCTTTCCAAGAGCAGTGTTATAGGTTAGTGTTGTAATTTTGTATTGCGAGGGTATTTGTGACATATACACAATATTGTGGTTTCTGTGCTAGAATCCAGCAGGATTTGTAAGACATGATTCCGATTTTTAAGGGATTGAGGTGTTTTTCTTTTTTGTATCACCTTACATTGTATTCACTTGCTTGTTCTACCGTTAGCATCAGCATTGCTTATTTCAATGTGCTATTAAGTGGGCCAAGGCTAACTGGCTAACTCAAATCAAATCCCTGTTGAATGAATATAACTGAGTTCAAATGATCAGGTCTTTCCTGCCATAAAACTAGAAGAGAATCAGACAGTTTAAATGTATTTGAAGATGGATATTTGCATGCATGCATGTTTGTTTGCAAATATCCAACTTCAAATATATTTTCAAGATAAGCATAAGTTTGAGAATAGAAATTTAGCTGCTGTTCCCATTGATCATACATGAGATGTTTCTGCAACATGATGGGAGTCCATGTCTGGTAAATTCAATTCATTAGACATGATTTGGAAAGGCACACACATGTCCAAATAAGGTCCCACAGCAATCAGGAGAGAAGGGCCTTGTTTAGGGAGGTGACCAAGAACCCGATGGTCATTCTCCCAGAGCTCCAGAGTTCCTCTGTAGAGATTGGAGAACCTTCCAGAAGGACAACCATCTCAGCAGCACTCCACCAACCAGGTCTTTATGGTAGAGCGGCCAGACGGAAGCCACTCCTCAGTAAAAATGTACATGACAGCCCGCTTGGAGTTTGCCAAAGGGCACCTAAAGGACTCTCAGACCACAAGATTCTCTGGTCTGATAAAACCAAGATTGAACTCTTTGGCCTGAATGCCAAGCGTCACATCTGGAGGAAACCTGGACCTCAGACTGGGGTGAAGGTTCACCAACCCAACAGGACAACGACCCTAAGCACACAGCCAAGACAACACAGGAGTGGCTTCTGGACAAGTCTCTGAATGTCATTGAGTGGCCCAGTCAGAGCCCAGACTTGAACCCGATCGAAAATCTCTGGAGAGACCTGAAAATAGCTGTGCATCGACACTCCCCATTCAAACTGACAGAGCTTGAGAAGATATGCAGAGAAGAATGAGAGAAACTCCCCAAATACAGGTGTGCGAAGCTTGTAGCGTCATACCCAAGAAGACTTGAGGCTGTAATCGCTGCCAAAGGTGCTTCAACAAAGTACTAAATACTTATGTAAAGTAATTCAAGGGGACTGAATGCACTGTCAAGGCCGTCATTGTAAATAAGAATTTGTTCTTGACTGACTTGCCCAGGGATGTATTACAACATAAGTATATATATATATATATATATATATATATATATATATATATATATATAAATGTTGTAATACATCCCTGAAAATCAAAGGAAATTACCCTTCACTTTGGTAGGCAGAGCTTAGCATGTTTTTAACCAGCCGAATGGCTTTGTATGGAGATTCCCCCAGGCCCTGTACTGTCTCTCCTCGGAACACCGTTCCAGATAAGCGCAGTAATTCCCACTTTTAGGATTCCATTAATTTTGTTGTTCCACGGTTCCTGACACAGAGGAGAGGGCTGTTTTGCATATCACCTTCCCAAGATGGACGGCTATTTACATTATAGCCTCCAGATTTAATCTGATCATCAAGCTACTACTCTGTACTTTCATACATATAGAAGAAGAAGGTGATTTACTGGGGGAGGTGGTTTTAATGATATGATATTGAATATTATTGCTCAGCCAAAAATGTGAATATAGGTATATAATATATTGATATAATATCCAAATTACTTTTCATACAACTATAAGATATATGTTCTATACTGTATCTTGGATTTTTAATCCAATTAAACACTGCAAATCTACGTCCATTTAGATGAATCAATGTTAAATAATAAAACAGATGTTATAGAATTAAACAGTCTTATGAATAGAGCCAGTTGTTGATGACCAAATGGTCTTTATAGAGTGACGTGTGACAGAGAAGATAGAAATATACTGTTATTCATCATTGCTCACTGATAGTTCATTTGAACAGTGATATTTCCTCTGCAATTGTGGACAAAAAAAAACATTACAAAAGAGTCCATTTTAAATGCAAATTCCATTTAAATGTATCGGTAATGAACATTCTCGTACAGGAGGCACATTATTCTTTTTCTGGTACATTTAATTCTGAATATCAAATGAACATGATGCATGTGAATGGGGGGAGTTAAGTAATCTGAAGATGGAATAAGTCATATTTTTATCACTCTACTGTTGAGCAGCAGAAGTTGAAACTGTGTGAGGCTGGCGCGAGGAGGGGTGTCTTTCTCTCGTTAAGCATCTTGGGCTCTTTCCTCATCGTCTTTACATTGTGTCTCTGTCTATGCCAGAGTGCGTCAAGCTGAGACGCGTTTCCAACATGTGTATGTCACAGCTGTGTACTAACACCCAGGCAGAAGACAACGCTGGAGTCCTATATCTGCAGATGAATCATAGTTAGACATTTCTGATTGAATATTGTTCTGAGGAGAAAAGGAAAACAAACCTAAAACCATGTTATTCAAGAATCCCTAGAATTATGATTGACAGTATGGATCAAGAGAGCTAGACAAGGTGGTCTTTTTTTTTAAAGTTAGCCCTGTGCGGAGTACACCCAACAACAAATCAAATTTGTACCATAATGCATTGCCAAGCAGCTATGCTGAAGCCTTCTATAGGCAACAGGTAGTCTAGCAGTTACAACGTTGGGCCAGTAAGCGAAAGGTCGCTGGTTTGAATACCTGGGCCGACAAGGTGAAAAACCAGTCTATGTGTCCTTGAGCAAGGCACTTAACCCTCCAGGGGCGCCGTACTACTATGGCTGACCCTGTAGGTAGGCCGTCATTGTAAATAAGAATATGTTCTTAACTGACTTGCCTGGTTAAATAGAAATATATATATTTGTCGACCACATTAGACTGTTTTTACACACACAGTTAAAGTTCAAGTTTTTATTGTCACAAGTACAGTGAAATGCTTAACTTACAAGCTCTACCTAACAGTGCAGTAATAAATATTAAAATAGTATAAGTAATAATAATAATACAAAATAATACAAAAAAAATGTGTGATGTGTGATAGGTGGATATACATCTAAACAGGGTTGAAAAGTGACTGGTAGCAGGAATATATAAATACTTATGGTAATATACTATTGGAAATATATACATATATATATATATATACATAGGAGTAATAGTTACCAGTAGCAGAATTAACAGATCGATACTAATTATACAGTACATGTGAACAGGAATAATAGTGACCAGTAGCAGGATGAAATAGACAGGTACTAATCATAATGGCAATCAATAAACAATTAACAGCATCGTAGTGGTAGTAATAAATCGAATCAATAATAATTTTAGCAGCAGCGTAGGTGTGAGGGGGAGCAGTAGTTGTGAGCCATTTAACAGTGTTATGGCCAGGGGATAGAAGCCTCTACAGGATTGTGTCCCGCCCTCGGGACGCTTGAGCTAACGTGTGCTAATGTGATTAGCATGACATTGTAAGTAATAAGAACATTTCCCAGGACATAGACATATCTTATATGGGCTAACTGCACTGTCCAATTTACAGTAGCTATTACAGTGAAAGAATACCATGCTATTGTTTGAGGAAAGTGCACAGTTTTGTACTCAAAAATATATATATAAACCAATAGGCAGATTTGGGCAGACTTGATACAACATTTTGAACAGTAATGCAATGGTTCATTGTATATGTCTAAACTTTTGCATATGCACTGCTTCCATCTAGTGGCCAAAATCTAAATTGCTTCTGGACTACTAACTAATATTATGTTATTTCTCTTGCATTTCAAAGATGAAAAAAAATTCACATGTTTTTTTGTTTGTATTATATTTTACCAGATCTTACGTGTTATATTCTCCTATATTAGTTTCACATTTCCACAAACTTCAAAGTGTTTCCTTTCAAATGGTATCAAATAATTTGCACATCCTTGCTTCAGGTCCTGTCACGACTTCAGCCGAAGTTGCTCCCTCCCCTGTGGCGGGATGCCGGAATAGGTCGACGTCGCCCGAGTACTAGCCATCACCGATCCACTACTCAGTGTCTGTTTGTCCTGTTCCCTTCACACCTGTTTCCAATTGGCACTAATTGTTTGTGCGTCTTATTCCCTCCTGCCTCCCTGCGCCTGTTTCCACTACGCCTGCCATTTCGCGCTATTAGTCACAGAATCACCGACCCGAATATGGAAGCAGCAGGTGGGGTCAGCGCTCCTGCCCAAGTGGAGGAGAGAGTCCAACAGCATGAGGACATGTTGCAGCGGCTGGGGACCGCGATGGACAGAGTGTTGTCCACCATGGAGCGTTGGGGACAGACGGGACCTCCCGTTCCTCCACTAGCTCCCCCCATTTCTCAGATGATTCCCCCCCCCTGTTTCTGGGCAAGGAGGGATAAGACTCTCGCTCCCGAGGGCGTACGCGGGCGGAGCGACGGAGTGCCAGGGGTTCCTGCTACAGGTGGAGTTGTACCTGGCCACCATCCACCCGGCGCCCTCGGAACGAGAGAAAGTGTCGGCCCTCATCTCCTGTCTGGATGGGAAGGCCCTGCAGTGGGCCAACGCCATTTGGTTTAGGGAAGAGGCGGCGTTGGACCACTATGAGGAGTTCACCTGCCAGTTTCGGGCGGTATTTGACCATCCGCCCGAGGGTAGATCGGCGGGTGAACGCCTATTCCATCTGCGACAGGGGAAGAGGAGCGCACAGGAGTTCACACTGGATTTCCGGACCCTGGCGGCGAGCGCAGGCTGGAATGATCGGGCCTTGATCGACCATTATCGGTGTAGTCTCCGAGAGGACGTCCGTCGGGAGTTGGCCTGCAGGGATGCCACCCTCACCCGGAGAAGCTGGTGGACATGTCCATCAGGCTGGATAACCTGTTGGCCACCCGAGGACGTCCCGATCAGGGTCCGGCAAACCAGCGTGCCAGCCTACCCACTCCTACACCCATGGAGTTGGGAGGGACTGCGCTCAGGGAGACCGGAGGGAGGGTCTTTTCCTGCACCAACTGTGGCTGCCGAGGACACACGGCGAGTCGGTGCTGGACGGACCCTCCTGGGAGTCGAGGTGGCAGGCAGAGCGCCACCTAAGTTCCGCCCCTGTGCCTTTTTTTCGTAGAAGCTCAGTCCAGCGGAGCGTAACTATGATGTGGGGGACCGAGAGTTGTTAGCTGTCGTGAAAGCTCTGAAGGTGTGGCGGCATTGGCTTGAGGGGGCTAAACACCCTTTTCTCATCTGGACTGACCACCGCAATCTGGAGTACATCCGGGCGGCGAGGAGACAGAATCCTCGCCAGGCAAGGTGGGCCATGTTTTTCACCAGGTTTGATTTCAAGCTCTCCTACATACTGGGTTTACAGAATGTGAAGGCAGACGCGCTGTCCCGGGTGTATGACACGGAGGAGCGGCCCCTCGATCCTACTCCCATCCTCCCTGCCTCGTGTCTGGTGGCTCCTGTGAGATGGGAGGTGGACACGGACATCGAAAGGGCGATGCGCACCGAGCCCGCGCCCCCTCAGTGTCCCGAAGGGCTCAGGTACGTGCCGTCTGGCGTTCGTGACCGCTTGATCGTGTGGGCCCACACTTCACCCTCCTCTGGTCATCCTGGCATCGCGAGGACAGTGCGCTGCTTGAATGTAAAGTACTGGTGGCCCACTTTAGCTAAGGATGTGAGGACCTATGTTTCCTCCTGCTCGGTGTGCGCGCAGTACAAGGCGCCTAGACACCTACCCAGAGGTAAACTACAACCTCTACCCGTTCCACAGCAGCCGTGGTCACACCTGTCGGTGGACTTCGTGACGGACCTTCCGTCGTCACAGGGGAAAACAACGATCCTGGTCGTTGTGGATCGGTTTTCTAAGTCCTGTCGCCTCCTCCCTTTGCCCGGTCTCCCGACGGCTCTGCAAACGGCAGAGGCCCTGTTCACCCATGTCGTCCGGCACTACGGGGTGCCTGAGGACATAGTGTCTGACCGGGGTTCCCAATTCACGTCCAGGGTGTGGAGGGCGTTTATGAAACATCTGGGGGTCTCGGTCAGCCTCACCTCAGGTTTTCACCCCGAGAGTAACGGGCAGGTGGAGAGAGTGAACCAAGACGTGGGGGGGTTTCTGAGGTCGTATTGCCAGGACCGGCCGGAGGAGTGGGCGGAGTTCATTCCCTGGGCCGAGATGGCGCACAACTCGCTCCGTCACTCCTCCACTAACCTATCCCCGTTTCAGTGCGTGTTAGGTTACCAGCCGGTTCTGGCACCGTGGCATGTGAGCCAGACCGAGGCGCCTGCGGTGGATGAGTGGTTCGAGCGCTCGAAGGAGACCTGGAAAGCCGCCCACGCACATCTCCAACATGCCGTGGGTAAGGTATAAGGCGAGCGCCGACCGCCACCGCAGTGAGGCACCGGTGTACGCACCGGGGGACCGGGTCTGGCTCTCGACCCGAAACCTCCCCCTCCGCTTGCCCTGCCGGAAGCTGGGTCCGCGGTTTGTGGGGCCATTCAAAGTCCTGAGGAGACTGAACAAGGTATGGGTCCGATCCTTATGAGTGTTATGGCCAGGGGATAGAAGCTGTTTAACAGTGTTATGGCCAGGGGATAGAAGCTGTTTAGTTTAACAGTGTTATGGCCAGGGGATAGAAGCTGTTTAGTTTAACAGTGTTATGGCCAGGGGATAGAAGCTGTTTAACAGTGTTATAACCAGGGGATAGAAGCTGTTTAACAGTGTTATGACCAGGGGATAGAAGCTGTTTAACAGTGTTATGACCAGGGGATAGAAGCTGTTTAACAGTGTTATGCCCAGGGGATAGAAGCTGTGTAACAGTGTTATGGCCAGGGGATAGAAGCTGTTTAACAGTGTTATGACCAGGGGATAGAAGCTGTTTAACAGTGTTATGACCAGGGGAGAGAAGCTGTTTAACAGTGTTATGGCCAGGGGATAGAAGCTGTTTAACAGTGTTATGACCAGGGGATAGAAGCTGTTTAACAGTGTTATGACCAGGGGATAGAAGCTGTGTAACAGTGTTATGGCCAGGGGAAAGAAGCTGTTCAGTTTAACAGTGTTATGGCCAGGGGATAGAAGCTGTTTAACAGTGTTATGACCAGGGTATAGAAGCTGTGTAACAGTGTTATGGCCAGGGGAAAGAAGCTGTTCAGTTTAACAGTGTTATGGCCAGGGGATAGAAGCTGTTCAGTTTAACAGTGTTATGGCCAGGGGATAGAAGCAGTCTAACAGTGTTATAACCAGGGGAAAGAAGCTGTTCAGTTTAACAGTGTTATGGCCAGGGGATAGAAGCTGTTCAGTTTAACAGTGTTATGGCCAGGGGATAGAAGCAGTCTAACAGTGTTATAACCAGGGGAAAGAAGCTGTTCAGTTTAACAGTGTTATGGCCAGGGGATAGAAGCTGTTTAACAGTGTTATAACCAGGGGAAAGAAGCTGTTCAGTTTAACAGTGTTATGACCAGGGGATAGAAGCTGTTTAACAGTGTTATGACCAGGGGATAGAAGCTGTTTAACAGTGTTATGACCAGGGGAGAGAAGCTGTTCAGTTTAACAGTGTTATGACCAGGGGATAGAAGCTGTTTAACAGTGTTATGGCCAGGGGATAGAAGCTGTTCAATTTAACAGTGTTATAACCAGGGGATAGAAGCTGTTCAGTTTAACAGTGTTATGGCCAGGGGATAGAAGCTGTTCAGTTTAACAGTGTTATGGCCAGGGGATAGAAGCTGTTTAACAGTGTTATGACCAGGGGATATAAGCTGTTTAACAGTGTTATGACCAGGGGATAGAAGCTGTTTAACAGTGTTATGGCCAGGGGATAGAAGCTGTTTAACAGTGTTATGACCAGGGGAGAGAAGCTGTTCAGTTTAACAGTGTTATAACCAGGGGATAGAAGCTGTTCAGTTTAACAGTGTTATGGCCAGGGGATAGAAGCTGTTCAGTTTAACAGTGTTATGGCCAGGGGATAGAAGCTGTTTAACAGTGTTATGACCAGGGGATAGAAGCTGTTTAACAGTGTTACGACCAGGGGAGAGAAGCTGTTCAGTTTAACAGTGTTATGACCAGGGGATAGAAGCTGTTTAACAGTGTTATGGCCAGGGGATAGAAGCTGTTTAACAGTGTTATGACCAGGGGAGAGAAGCTGTTCAGTGTAACAGTGTTATAACCAGGGGATAGAAGCTGTTCAGTTTAACAGTGTTATGGCCAGGGGATAGAAGCTGTTCAGTTTAACAGTGTTATGGCCAGGGGATAGAAGCTGTTTAACAGTGTTATGACCAGGGGAGAGAAGCTGTTCAGTTTAACAGTGTTATAACCAGGGGAAAGAAGCTGTTCAGTTTAACAGTGTTATGGCCAGGGGATAGAAGCTGTTTAACAGTGTTATGACCAGGGGATAGAAGCTGTTTAACAGTGTTATGGCCAGGGGATAGAAGCTGTTTAACAGTGTTATAACCAGGGGATAGAAGCTGTTTAACAGTGTTATGGCCAGGGGATAGAAGCTGTTTAACAGTGTTATGGCCAGGGGATAGAAGCTGTTTAACAGTGTTATGGCCAGGGGATAGAAGCTGTTTAGTTTAACAGTGTTATAACCAGGGGATAGAAGCTGTTTAACAGTGTTATGGCCAGGGGATAGAAGCTGTTTAGTTTAACAGTGTTATAACCAGGGGATAGAAGCTGTTTAACAGTGTTATGGCCAGGGGATAGAAGCTGTTTAGTTTAACAGTGTTATAACCAGGGGATAGAAGCTGTTTAACAGTGTTATAACCAGGGGATAGAAGCTGTTTAGTTTAACAGTGTTATAACCAGGGGATAGAAGCTGTTTAACAGTGTTATAACCAGGGGATAGAAGCTGTTTAACAGTGTTATAACCAGGGGATAGAAGCTGTTTATTTTAACAGTGTTATAACCAGGGGATAGAAGCTGTTTAGTTTAACAGTGTTATAACCAGGGGATAGAAGCTGTTTAGTTTAACAGTATTATAACCAGGGGATAGAAGCTGTTTAGTTTAACAGTGTTATAACCAGGGGATAGAAGCTGTTTAGTTTAACAGTGTTATAACCAGGGGAAAGAAGCTGTTTAGTTTAACAGTGTTATAACCAGGGGATAGAAGCTGTTTAGTTTAACAGTGTTATAACCAGGGGATAGAAGCTGTTTAGTTTAACAGTGTTATAACCAGGGGATAGAAGCTGTTTAACAGTGTTATAACCAGGGGATAGAAGCTGTTTAGTTTAACAGTGTTATAACCAGGGGATAGAAGCTGTTTAGGAGTCTGTTGGTCTGAGCCTTGATGCACCGGTACCGTCTTTGTGACGGAAACAGTCTTTCTGCCTGACGGGAACAGCCTTTCTTAGACACCCCCAGTGATGCACTGGGCCGTCTGCACCACCCTCTGTAGACCTTCCGGTCAAAGGCGGTGCAGTTGCCATACCAGACGGTGATAAAACCAGTCGATGGAGCAGCTGTAAAAGTTTGTAAGGATCTGTGGGGCCATGCCAAATAGTTTCAGCCTCCTGATGGAGCCTTCACAACTGTGCTGGTGTGAGAGGACCATGATAAGTCCTCAGTGATGTTGACTCCGGGGAGCTTGAAGCTCTTGACCCTCTCCACTGAGGCCCTGTCGATGTCAATGGGGGAGTGTACCCGCCCCTCTTAGCCAAAGGCCACGATCAGCACCTTGGACTTGCTGACATTGAGGGAGAGGTTGTTGTCCTGTCTCTACACTGGCAGGTCTCTGACCTCCTACATGTAGGCTGTCTCATCATCGTTGGTGATCAGGCCGACCACTGTCGTGCCGTCAGCAAACTTAATGATGGAGTTGGAGTTGTGCGTGGCCACACAGTCATGGCTAAAATGGAAGTACAAGAGGGGGCTAAGCACAAGCTCCCGTGTTGAGGTTCAGCGTGGCAGAGCTGTTGTGGCCTACTCTTACCTCCTGGGGTCGGCCCGTCAGGAAGTCCAGGATCCAGTTGCAGAGGGAGTTGTTCAGTCTTAGGGTCCCTATGGTAGGCACTATGGTGTTGAACACTGCGCTGTAGTCGATGAACAGCATCCTCACATTGGTATTCCTCTTGGGGGAGGGCAGAGTGGAGTACAATTCAGATTGTGTCATCTGTGGAGCTGTTGGGCGGTCCAGGGATGATGGAGTTGATGTGTGCCATGACCAGCTTTTCAAAGCACTTCATTATTACATATGTGAGTCCTAAGTAGTAATTGTGGCCAGGAGTGATGGTAGTCAGCTTGAAACGTGGGGATTATGCAAAACCAAGCAGCTATGCTGAGGTATTCTATTCGTACACCACATTGTACTACTGGCACACACACAGTGCCACACACATACCCTATACCACCTAAATAAACAATAAAGGCACTTCCACTCATGTTCTTTGGGTCTGGGAAAACAGTTGCACTGCCATAAGTGCATTTTATGCTTTTTAATTGACATAATGTAATTTTAATTCCTACCACGTCTCGGTTTTGTCATGGCAATAAGTGTCAGTGTCTGACCTAATGTAATGTTGAATTACCTTCCTCGCTCTCCATCGCTTTGACAAGGCAATGCTAGCTTCAAACATTCAAGTGGAACTGTGCATTTCCTTTTTGTTGTAGTTTTTGTTATTGCCTAAGACGTCAAATTAGCCGGATGTATTTCTGTTTATCCTTTTCTCACGAACTCTAATCTCTCTCCTGTATAGCTGGGAGCACCGTTCAGATTAATATATTTATAGAAATGAGCGCAGGCTACAGCTGCTATGGTGACCCCGGCGAAAAGAAAACAAACTCATCCCATAAAGACCCATTGCCGATGGATATGGAAATGTTTACTCTCATTGGCTCTGTCCCATATGGCAATCGACAGAGGTGATGAACAGGTTAGGAGAGAGAGAGAGAGAGATGAAAGAGAAAGGAACGAAGTGTTACAGTGGAGATGCAGTTCATCGCTAGCCTCCATGTCCCCTCTGCCTCCACCGCATCATCTCTTTGCCGGCGGTCATGTTTTCAGGCTCGCCTTGTCATGTTTCTGTGAGCGCGCTAGGCAACACCGGTCTGAAAACCTCACATCAGCATAGCACCACATTTTTTTAAATATTTTTTTTATTTAACCTTTATTTAACTAGGCTAGTCAGTTAAGAACAAATTCTTATTTACAATGACGACCTATCTACAGGGTCAGCCAACAATAGCTAGACTGCTTTGTTTAGAAAGGCTGTAGCTGTGATGTAGAAGGTTTGAACAATACTAATGTACAATGCATGACTGTTTGTGTGCGTCATAATAAGCTTGTTCAATTGCCTATGGCGACTAACAAGTGAAGCTGTGCATGTAGCTTTGCACGTGGTATATTGTTACACCACACACTCACACAAGCTGACCATAGGGATAGGATAGTGGAGATTGACAGTCACTTTAATGTGTGTTGTTGTTGCAGAGTGAGGTGGAAGCAGAACGTTTGCTCCCTCGTTAAATATACACACATTAGCGCATAGAGTATAGAGCTCTCAGGCTCAGCATCCAAGTTATTCTCCTCCCACCTCTCGTTGTGGCTAATATGGATGCTCCTCAATCCCTCCTATTGGATGCCACTTCTTCACATGGATATCGAAGAATCCAAAGAACCCAAAGGTCTGTCACTCAACTATAGGGAAGAGTCCCCCTGGTGGTGGGAAAGTATCTTTGGGAGGGAGAAGCTCTGCTAAACTATATGCTAAGCTAGGCTAGTGTTATTCTACATCTGGTGTTCAGGGTTGGACGTTATTTTAATTCAGTCACAAGAGATGTTTTGAGACTAGATTTATTGAATTGCAATTTGCCATTTATTATCAAGCAGGAGTTTTCCATTTCTAAATTAGAATTTAAATTGGCTTCTTCAATTGACTGACTCAAAATATAGCGGTTTTATGTTTGCAACGTTGAAGCAGAACTTAGAGTAAATACCTTACCTTCTGCCATGTGTCATTACACAGCCAGTCAGCAGGTATGAACATGAGACATAGAGCCTTTGTTCCGGTGTCATCCCCAGCACTGCCGTCATAGTGCTGCTTTATTAAATATTGAGATTATGTTTGAGGTGGCAGCTTGTTAGATGGCTATAGGTAATTGAAAACAAAGTAATTGTACACATTGGCACATCGTCCATTTTATGTATATGTTTAGTAACTTTATTTACTTCCAATCATCTCGGTACGAGAATATTACCTTTCTTGCTCTTTGATCATATTTTTTTCTACATGCTAAACATTCACACACAAACACACACACACACACACACTCACACACGCACACACACACACACCGGCACAAAAAACGTCCACATGCACTGTGAATGTGATATAGTGGTGCAAACTAGCACACACACACTCTTACACCCACCCACACACAGCATTGACTTTTAGCCTGCAGGCTTCACATAGCAGTAGACATTTTTACATATGAAAATTGTGATGAACTTATATTAATTTGTTATGGACAAAGGATATTTACTTCCACATATTAAAAGCAAATCATACTAAGGAGATGGAAGAGTGACAGGTAATGATGATGAAATTGATATTGAACTTTGCTCAGTTGGGGCTTCTCATTTCACCCACACACTAGCTCCCTCTACCCACTAACTTCCATGACACACACACACACATGCACATGCACACACACACCTCCCATGATACCCCCAACCTGCCCCCATACTCTTGGCGACAGTGTGAGATTTCATGGAACAGAACAGAAACCTATATATGTTATATATGCTTTATAAGCAGGCTATTACCAGTGTGTACATAAACCGTTAAGGAGTTAGAAAGTATGTGCTTGTTAGAGTGGGTATGGTTTTTGCTTCTGTGTCCACGAGTGTCTGTGACACCAGCTCTTAGTGGATACACTATAACAACTCAAAATGGTCTCCTCATGAGCCACCTTACACACATCAGGAGAAAAAAAAGACTAATTAATTAAGAACAGTATTGGAAGTAATGGGATATTATAATATAAATTGCTACATTCTGGAACCAATTTAATCCAATTACTGAAACCCCTTATGAATATAATACCTCAAGAATCACTCCGGAATTGTCTAAAGGGAGAGATGTCAGACTATTACAAAAAAAAAATAATAATAAACGATCTCATTCTTTTTTCAACTGTGAGACCAATGGTAATTTGAATGGTAAAAAGCTATGGTAATTTGAATGGCAAACCTAATGATAATTTGTTAATTGACATTTTAGGTCATTTCCACCTGAGTGGTTCTCGTGTTAATACTTCTCTGTTTGATAAAGACTAAATAGCATTAGTGTAAATTAATGTTCTCTATTAATAGCTATGCTTGTCTTAGAACGGAGGACAATAGAACGGAGGACAATAGCTAATAGAAGAAGTATGTATTGGTTGGTCATGCTTTAAATGAAGTGATGGTGGTACTGTAGTTACACAGGCAGCAGGCACACTGTGAATACATCCTGTTACATACATTACAACTGTAGGCTTGTTTAGTTGAATAGACATAGGGACATTCTTTAAAGTACTTTTTTTTAAAGTTCAGAAAATGTTATTGTAACTGCAGCAAATGATTTACTAATGAAATATATATTTATTTAAATTGGTAGAAAAGAGAAGTTGTTCTTTCAATCAGTAATATATCCATGGTATAATGCACATATAATTACATCAACTCTCTCTTTTATCAAACAGAGCCAGAAATGTGGCTTAAATGGAACCATATGGACATTAGTGTGAAATATGGAGAACTATGAATTGCTATGTATTCCCTAGCCGATGCTCCAGCCAATCACAGAGAAGAACAAATTATGATTTGAAGATGGATGGTATAGTCGTGGTGAATGAGAAACAAAATGTAGATGATATTGGATACAATACAGCACAAATGTATTTATCCACTAAAGGACCATTTAGAAGGCATTTTAGAAGCACAAAAACATAGTTACACGAATCTTTCACAAACCGTATGCATAGGCCCAAAACAATACAAAACCAGAACAACAGTGAATGTTCATAGAGAAAACCAACTTGTTCAGACACAACTGTTCAACATAGTTTCATTCTTTCTTCTGTCTAAACCTATTGGAAGCTTACAGACACTAATGATATTTCCAACAATCCATGTTCTCAAAATAGATAACTATATCCTATGTAAAAGGCCTTGTTCCCTATGGTAAAAGGAGTTGTCGGATTGGTCAATTACTAAATTAGGCTGCCTTGCCCCAGTTCATTGAGCTAGACAATACAGGGAAAGCTGAAGTAGATGTTGTTTTATGGGGAAAGAAGAGTCATTTCAATGTGGAAATCGACAAAGGTAGCAGAGCTATTCCTTTTACTAGGCAAGTCAGTTAAGAACAAATTCTTATTTACAACGACAGCCTACCCCGGACGACGCTGGGCCAATTGTGCGCAGCCCTATGGAACTCCCAATCATGGCCGGTCGTGATAGAGCCCAGGATTGAACCAGGGTCTGTAGATACACCTCTAGGACTGAGATGCAGTGCCTTAGACCGCTGCGCCACTCGGGAGCCCAATGGTGGTCATTGACTTTCAGATAATCATTATCTCTTGACCTCATTCTCTCCCTCTTTCTCTACCCACACACACAAACACACACACACACGCATGGTGTGTGTGTGTGTGTGTGTCTATCTATAGACGGAGGAAGCTAAACTCCAACATGGTCATTAGTGCTCTTGTTTTAATTTCCTTCCTTTATGTATGCATGTCTCTGTGCCTGGCCGTTTAACAGCCAGCTGTTCTGAGGTGAGCCCGGCAGAATGCCAAGTCCCCCGTGGTTGGTTACCGTTGGTTACCATCACAGTTAACATTCCCTCTCCTCTCCTCCCCTCTTCCTGGAACTCTGGGAAAGGCTTATGGGTGCAAATGACTCTGATGAGCTATTTTACATCAAAGTGTGTGTGTGTGTGTGTGTGTGTGTGTGTACTCTTATACCCTAGTATGTACTTCATTGGATTTTGAAACACACACACACACACACACAGTGCTGGTCCTCTGGCTGGTTTATTTGGATGGCGACAGACATCCAAATAAACAGAGGTTAAGTAGTGAATAGAACAATGTTATTTCCCATTGTTGAAAATAATCAAGATGAAGAGTATGACGTTAGGGTCAAGGTGCTTTTTCAATGAAATGATGTTAAACAGGCAGATCTCCATCAAGGTTATTCATTTATGTTAGCTTATCCTCTTGGCTTATCTCTCTATCTCTCTCTACCCTCTCCCTCTTTTCCTGAAGCTAGACTACTGTATGCATTTGCGATTAGACTCATATTTAGAACGCAGGGGACAGGGGAGAATCTCACTGCAAAGCTGTTAATTCTTGGACACACGCTCAGCGTTAGGAAGTTAATCACATCAATGCTCGCCCCTCTCGTCCTGTTGCTCACTGTGTGTGTGTGTGTGTGTGTCAGGCTCTGGCCATAGAGAAGCTTTGCTTCTCTATATTTCTATGGTCAGAGTCTGGCAGATCTATTATTTCTACGTCTGTGTGGTGTTGTGTGTGGGATCCCTAATTAGAGGCAGCTGCATTGCATTACCTCTAATTAGGGATCTTACTTATATATCTGTGTTCCACTCCGTTGGCGTGGTTCATTGTTGTATATTGTCCCGTGTCGTGCTACGTGTGTTCCTTTTCATTATTTGTTATTTTGCATGGTTCGTCATCTAGTTAAATAAACATGTCGAACTATCGATACGCTGCGCCTTGGTCTCTCTACACACCCGAACGTGACAGTGTGTGTGTGTGTGTGTGTGTGTGTGTGTGTGTGTACCAATGACTCATGAGGACTCACAGGTCCAAGAATCAGGGTCCTCTATACTCCATGTACAGTATTTCAGTGAGTGTGTGGGGGTGTAGATGTGGCCCTTCTTATCCTCTGTGACAAAATTCTTGAGCTCTTCTGTAATTGGCAGAAAACACAAAACTAACATGGACGTCACATGATCCTCTCTGCGAAGGCCAAAGCCTTTTATTTAGAGGGCTCTGATATATGTCCAAATAATGCAGTGTGATTGATTTGACATGTTACTGTGTAGATGACAATATAATTTAAGATGAGAAATGATTGGGAAACGCCTTTATCCATTCTACACGGTATTAATATGATAAAAGGGCGTTCACATAGCTACCTTCAGGGAGTTACAGGGTTAGTGTGAGGTTACACAGAGCTGTTGTTTGGGTGTATTATTTGTCACATTCACATTTTAATAATTTTCAGCAAAGTTGCGAATGCTCTGGACCAACAGAAATGATGGGATGTAATTGTGCTGGTGTAATTTTTAGGCATTGACCCAGGGCTTGCTATTACCCATTATCAGTTTTAATGATGAATCTCCTTACCATTAAGGAGCTCACTACACCGTTATTTATAGATTATATCACATTGGTGATAAATATTAAATTCTCATGAAATCTGGACCTGAGAAACTTTATGAATTGATATAATTCATAGGACTGTTGTCACCAAGCTGCGTGCTTCTTCGTGGTCGTACGTCATGGACACAGCAGGGTTTAGAGATTATGGGCTCATTCAACATGCTTAAACAAACGTAAACTGCAACAAACCTGTCCAAAATTACATCCAAACATTGAGCTATGAGAGCAGATCTCAAGTTAGGATTCGGCCTTGATGTGGAGATTTGGACTGACTAGTGCATTGTGGGCTCTCAGTGGGGAGTTAGGCTGAATGCTCTGGATACCTAAACCAGGCCTCATAAATACATTTATTAGGCCTAATATTCCTTCACAACATGGAGATAGATATTTTCTCCACAGAAGGTCTGTGTGGTTAATATGGTCGATCAGTTGGGTGTGTGTGTCGAAGGGTGTAGTGTCTCTCTAGATCAGGGCTAGTGAAATTCAGGCATTGAGGTCCGCAGCACTGCTGGTTTTCTGTTCTGTTTCTGTTCCCCCTGGTACTTGATTAATTCATGTCAAACATTGCCCAATTATATAAGTCTAGACATCAAATCAGTCTCCAAATGGTTTGACCAGTCTCGTAGAGAATACAAACTGACTACCTGAGATTAGCTGTTTAGCTTGCTAGCAGCGTAGAACGTCACACAACAGACACACACACTTTCAGTCTGTGTTTTGCATGTCTGTGTGTGTTGGTGTTTTTTGTGTGGCTTATCTGTTTATGTTTACTGTGTGTGTGTGTGTGTGTGCGTGTGTAAATCTCCTGCTGACTTCTTACCATCTTATTGCTTTCTTGAGCTTTTCTGTGAGAAATCCTCTTGATTCACCCAGTCCCTCAGGCTACAGCCCCACATAGAGCAGATGTTCCACTGAAAATGCTATGAATGTTTAATCATTTGTGTTATTGATGCTGCTTTTTTGTTTGTTGGTGTGTGTTTGTGTGTTGGGATATACTTCTATATATGGGAGTCTCAGTGTGAGCTCTTTTTGGATTTCTATGACAGAGTTAAAGCTTATTTAAATCAAGCTCATACCAGCATAGACATGGGAAGGAAATGCAAAACCCTCATCTCTGCAAAGCTCTGCCATTCAAAAGCAGCACTTGAAATGTATCTGTGCATGTTAGAGCAACATACAGTGCCTTCAGAAAGTATTCATATCCCTTGACTTATTCTCAAGGACTTTCACATTCTTGTTCTGAAGCCATTCCAGCATTCCTTTGGATATATGCTTGGGGTCCTTGTCCTGTTGGAACGTAAATCTTCGTCCCCAGACTAAGGTCGTTTGCACTCTGAATCAGGTTCTCATTAAGGATTTCCCTGTATTTTGCTCCATTCATTGATCCCTCCATCCTTACCAGTTTCCCAGGCCCTGCCACTGAAAAGCATCCCCATAGCATGATGCTGCCACCACCATGCTTCACAGTAGGGATGGTGTTAGACGGGTGATGAGCTGTGCCTGGTTTCTCCAGACATAGCGCTTTGAATTCAGGCCATTTTTTTGTCTCATCAGACCACAACATATTTTGCCAAATGCTCTCAGAGTCTTCTTTTTTTATTTTTGCAAACTCCATTCTGTCCTGTGCCTTTTAATCCAATAAAGCCCAGATTTGTGAAGTGCTGTAGAGACTGTTGTACTTCTGGCAGGTTCTCCCGTCTCAACCAAGGAACTCTGAAGTTCTGTCAGAGTGGTCATTGGGTTCTTGGTTACCTCCCTGACCAAGGTCCTTTTTGCCTGGTTGCTCAGTTTGGATGGACGGCCAGCTCGAGGCAGAGTCTGGATAAATCTATATTTTTTTAATTTCCCAATGATGGAAACCACTGTGCTCTTGGAAGCTTTCAACACTCTAGAAATTGTTTTATACCCTTCCCCAGATATATACCTCATCACAATTATATCTTGGAAATCTACGGACAGTTCCTTGGACTTGGTGGTATAGTTTCATGGTATAGTTTCTGCTCTGACATGCACTGTCAACTGTGGGCCCATATATAGATATGGTGTGTTTCTTTTTAAATCCTGTATAAGAATTTGTTCTTAACTGACTTGCCTAGTTAAATAAAGGTTACATTCAATTTAAAATTAAACAATTGGATTGGCACCAGGTGGACTCCAATCAAGTTATAGTGACATCTCAAGGATGATCAAAGGAAATTGGATGCACCTGAGCTCAATATGGAGTGTAATAGCAAAAGTGTGTAAATTGTAAATTAGATATTGTTATGGGTGAGAAAAAAATGTATCCATTTTGAATTCAGGCTGTAACACAGTAAAATGTGGAATAGGTCAAGGGGTATGAATGCTTTATGAGGGCACTGGATACAAAATATGCCAATACTAAAATAAAAAGAATACAGTTCATGATAAACTGATTTAAAAGATTTAAATTCCTTTACTATATATGATATAACTGCAAAAAAAAAAAGAGAATACGGACCAAAAAACATTTCAATTTGAAAGCCAGTATGAATAGTTAAATGGATGGACTTAACTTCTGATCAAAGGTAAGTGTAAGTGTATCATAGACAGTAATGTTTTGAGAACAATCCAATATTTTAAAGATACATACATATTACCAGGCAACTCCTTTATTCTATATTTACAACTTAGGTCAGCTATGTTGACAACCCAACTACAGAACCATCCAATGATGGGATGTATAAATATATTATCTGGGTTTCGGAAAGGACTGATTTCTATATTACATAAAAAACTTTTGTAAAGCTCACATTCTGAGCTAGCCATTAAAAAAGTATGGACCACAAATCTAATTGAATCTGATCAACCCTTTAACTGAAACACAATATGTAAAAATATTACCTTGGCATCTCGAAATCCGAAACATCCACTTATATATTTTAAGTTTGTTCGAAGACTGTTTAACACCAACAAAACGTTTTAAGGTGAAATTGGCCCAAACTCCCAACTGTTCAATGCGTCCCCTAAATCAAGTAGGCACATTCCTTAATGCGGTGTGGGAGTGCCCTGCAGTTACATTGCGTTCAGAAAGTATTCAGACCACTTGACTTTTTCCCCCAAATAATTTGTTGCAGCATTATCTATTCTAAAATTGACTAAATTGTTTTTTTCCCTCATCAAACTACACACAATACCCCATCATGACAAAGCAAACAAATATTATTAGAAATGTTTGCAAATTTATAAAAAAAAAAAAAAAGACATTTGCGCAAGTATTTAGACTCTTTACTCAGTACTTTGTTGAAGCACCTTTGGCAGCGATTACAGCCTCAAGTCTTCTTGGGAATCATGCTACAAGCTTGGCACACCTCTATTTGGGGAGTTTCTCCCATTCCTCTCTGCAGATCCTCTCAAGCTCTGTCAGGTTGGATGGGGAGCGTCGCTGCACAGATATGTTCAGGTCTCTTCAGAGATGTTTGATCAGGTTCAAGTCCTGGCTCTGGCTGGGCCACTCAAGGTCATTCAGAGATTTGTCCTGAAGCCACTCCTTAGTTGTCTTGGCTGTGTACTTAGGGTTGTTGTCCTGTGGAAGGTGAACCTTCACCCCAGTCTGAGGTTCTGAGTGCTCTGGAGCAGGTTTTCATCAACAATCTCTCTGTACATTGCTCTGTTCATATTTTCCTCGATCCTGGTAAGTCTCCCTGTCCCTGCCGCTGAAAAACATCCCCACAGCATGATGCTGCCACCACCATGCTTCACCATAGGAATGGTGCCACGTCTCCTCCAGAAGTGACGCTTGGCATTTAGTCCAAAGAGTTCAATCTTGGTTTCATCGGACCAGAGAAGCTGGTTTCTCATTGTCTGAGAGTCCTTTAGGTGCTGTTTGGCCAACTCCAAGAAGGCTGTCATGTGCCTTTTATTGAGGAGTGGCTTCCGTCAGGACACTCTACCATAAAGGCCTGATTGTAGAGTGCTGCAGAGATGGTTGTCCTTCTAGAAGTTTCTCCCATCTCCACAGAGGAACTCCAATTGCTCCGTTTGGCCGGGCGGCCAGCACTAGGAAGAGTTTTGAAGAATGATGGAGGTCACTGTGTTCTTGGGGACCTTCAATACTGACGACACTTTTTGGTGCCCTTCCCCAGATCTGTGCCTTGACACAATCCTGTCTCGGAGCTCTACGGACGATTCCTTCGACCTCATAGCTTGGTTTTTGGCTGACATGCACTGTCCACTGTGGGACCTTATATAGACAGGTGTGTTCCTTTCCAAATCATGTCTATCAATTGAATTTACCACAGGTGGACTCCAATCAAGCTTAGATTCATCTCAAGAATGATCAATGTAAACAGGATGCACCTGAGCTCAATTTTGAGTCTCATAGCAAAGGGTATGAATATTATGTAAATAAGGTATTTCTGTTTTTTATTTAATACATTCACAAAAAAAATCTAAAGCCTGTTTTCTCTTTGTCATTATGGGGTATTGTGTTTATATTATTGAGGAAAAAAACTAATTTAATACATTTTAGAATAAGGCTGTAACGTACATTTTTTGGGGAAAAGGTAAAGAATAATTTTTCTGCTGTAGCAAACTGGCTCAAATTAAGATCCTACATCTGTACTGTATATATATTTATCCAAAGTTTTATTTTATTTTTACGTTTTTGGGGAAGGGGTGGTACTGGGATCGGGGGAAATATAAGGGGAGAGTCAAGGGATGGATGGTTGGGAAACATGGTTCCCGGGTGGGGAGGGAGGATGGAACTGAGGCGGGGGAATGGGTTGGGGCTATCTTTGTATGCATTTCTCTAATTGTCTTTGTACCTGTAACACCCTCTAAAAAAAATAAGTAATTAAAAAAAGTAATAAATAAAAAGTTGGTCACAAAAAAAGCCAAGTATAGCTTGAACCTTGTTTAAAATAAGATTCATTGGACTGAAACCATATTACTGTTTTAAACTGACAGACTGATTTGACAATTAGACATAATGCCGTCGGCTTTGATTGGCATGGTAATTGGATTGTCATTGGGGCTGAAAACCTATTATCTGTGGATCATGCCCCATGAAATTTGCTGGAAAAACCTCTTTGTCCATCATTAGGTTGGCCATCTTGGGGGCCTTGCAAATTAGCAACCATTGGATCCTCCGAATCACAGCAAACCCAATCTGGTCTCTATTGATAAATGAAATTAGCATAGCAGTTAGCATTAACTTGCTAACAACGTGCTGTGTTATTGCCCATCACACTCAGAACTCACTGGTAGCGGAGGAGAGGGGAGAGGAGCGAGAGGGAGGGAAAGAGAGAGTTGGTTAACGAGATAAAGTAAAGGTGAGAGAGAGGGAGAAAATAAAATGTAAAAAGAGTGAAAACTGTGGGTTATTTCATTTGCAATTGTTGACGTAGTGTAAGTAGCATAATACATGTGGCCTCTATGACCGCGGCAATGAATAAGTAGCCATTTGAAGTAATGAAAGTGAGAATGCCATGATACACTCAGAGATGTGAAAGAGGTGTTGCTACAATGTCTCGGAATATCTATTATAGTAGCTGTTATAATGGATTAGGACAGGGGTGTCAAACCCCACAGATACATTTGTTTTAGGGTGGGTGGGAAACAAACTCAATATACTTTAAAATGACTAAAACCAAATCAAACTGTGTAGAAAAAATAATGAACCTACATTTAGTTTGACACCCCAAGATTGGGATATTTAGTTTTTCTCCTTATTCAGTATCTCTCCAGTATCTCTCACACAAACACCAACACCATCACCCTGAACCCCCAGGTGAGAGCAGCATCTGATTAAATATCCCCAGCGTTTGTATATGTGTATGTATGGTTGGTATGTGTGTGGGTGTGTGTATAAATGTGTTTATGCATCTCATGCAAATGGTTGCTCCATTTCCATTTACACCATGAAAGCCCAATCCCTCTGCCCTCCACACAGGGGATGGAGGGGTGACAAAATGGCTACACCGTCACTGATTCTCAGCCCTGGTTGTAAATGGACATCCCACTGAGAAAATTATTTTCTCTTTAATGTATCAGAAAGTAACGCTGTGAGAGGTGTGAGTAACGTGTTAGAGACGAGGTACGTGTGTGTGTGCGTTTGATAATCACGCTCTGAGATGCAGTGAGTACTCATCAGAAAGCAAATCAGACACTCACATTGATACCACACTCCCAAGACCTCTTCTGATGAACTAGCTGTCTATTCTATAGGTTAACTGATCCTGTTTGATGGAGGGAGGGAGAGAGAGAGAGAGAGAGAGAGAGAGAGAGAGAGATTGAGAGAGAGAGAGAGTGTGTGAGATGATGTTGATGAGTAGCAACACTCAGACAAGACAACACATTGTACAGCAGGGTTGGCTCTATGCATGGTAATGAAACACACACATTTGTGTGTGTGCATGCTTTCATCTACATATCTGTTTGTGTATGCATTTGTGTGTGTGTGTGACTTTACGTGTGACTTTATGTGTGCAGGGCCGTGGTGGTGGAGATGTGAACCTACTTTATGTGTGCAGGGCCGTGGCAGTAGAGATGTGAACCTACTTTATGTGTGCAAGGCCGTGGCAGTGGAGATGTGAACCTACTTTATGTGTGCAAGGCCGTGGCAGTGGAAATGTGAACCTACTTTATGTGTGCAGGGCCGTGGTGGTGGGCCTTGGCGGTGGAAATGTTCTATCTCGCTTCACAGTGTGTGTGTGTAAAAGCTCTTATGCAGGCACTGTTGATCACAGCCTATCAACTGTCATCTGATTTGCATTCCGTGGACGCGTCATTATTCACAACATTTGATGTCCATAAAACACATTAGAACTATTTCCCTGAGCAAAATAATATTGGCCTGGCTCGGCAGACATCATTTGTGGGCCCAAATTGTAAAAATTTAAATTGATATGTTAGAAAATGCCCCATTAACTTTTTCATTAATGGTTACATTGCATTCCGAGTGTCATCCGTGGAAGGGACTGGTGTTTTCATCAGAAAAGAGAGCTGGCCTGAACACGGACACACACACACACTCACTAGCACTATAGGCTATGTTTCTCTGTCTCCAATTCATCATTACTTTATGCATGTGGAAATCAATGTACTGATTGCATTATGCATTTTTATTAATTGAATCATTAATATCTAGAATTGGAAAATGAGGTGAAGAGGCCGTGCTACCGTGTTTTTGTTTTCAGTGTTGATAGTTTAGATGATAGTTTTTCAGTATTTCCCAATTTCACAGGGACAAAAATGTGTTCTTATTGTTCTGCTTTGCTGTGTTGTATGTTAGGTTCAGGTACTCATCAACCGAAACACATTAATGGACATTTCAGAGCACAAAACCACTTCATTCAATGACATTACACATGATACAGATTCACACTTACGCACATGAATGCTCGCGCACACACACACACACTAACACACAAACACACATGGATTTTGTGCTGTAGATATGTGGTAGTAGAGTAGTGGCCTGAGGGCACATACTTAATGTGTTGTGAAATCTGTAGTGAATGTATTGTAATGTTTTAAAAAATGTACAACTGCCTTAATTTTTTGGCTGGACCCCAGGAAGAGTAGCTGCTGCCTTAGCAGTAGCTAATGGGGATCCATAATTAATACAAATAGAAATACAAATACAAATACACACACACACACACACACACGCACGCACGCACACACACACACACACACTAGCTTTTAATGTTTTTCTTTGCAAATCAATATGTCTAGAGACCATTAGGCAACTATGAGCTCTGTATTAATTATTTCAAACCTGGTGTTTTAATAGGCGGAGGCCTTCACCTCGTGCATCCTTCCTGCCCCTGAGCCAGCCATTTACAAGCCAGTGTGAAAAAATGCACTTTTCATCTGAGCTTTCGGTCCTTGTGACTCCAAGGGGCGCATGCTTAGTTTTCTGCCCTAGCACTACATAGCTGATTCAAATATTCAACAAAATCATCACATTTTGATTTAGGGTTAGTGTTAGGGTAAAAAACAAAACGTGCACACCTTTGGGTCCAGAGGACTGAGTTCACGGGCTGCACGCACGCACGCACGCACGCATGCAGCCCGCACACACAAACACACAGTTGTCGGTTTGACGTCTTCACCTGATAGGAAGTCTATTCCTGGAACATTCGGAGCAATTATCACAGAGTGTGTGCAGTCTGATGATGTGAATAAATCACCATCAGATTGGCAGTCTGTCGAAGCTGAAGACACAGTATCAGTTTACAACACACTGATGCCAAGGAAACAAATTGTATACAGGATAATTCCTGTTGTTGTGGTTGTTTGAAATGAAAGCCTGATGAGGACAGCATGCTGTTGAAACGTTGGAAAATAAATCATTGCATCAGCGCTACTAGAGTCGGCTGCTTTGCCTTTGCTTTTACAGGTTGTTCGAAATACCTTTTTGTCTCTGTGTGTGTGTGTGTGTGTGTGTGTGTGTGTGTGTGTGTGTGTGTGTGTGTGTGTGTGTGTGTGTGTGAGAGATAGTGAGAGACAGAGAGAGAGAGAGAGTATGTGCGCGTGTGCGTGCGTACATCCGTGTGTATGTAAATATATTATCCTGTTCTACAAGAGAGAGATCAGATTCCAAGTTGTGTGTGCAGTATCAGCAGTACAGTATATCAGTGAGATATCCTCTAATGAAATGTATCCCGAGCCCCATGCTGCTGTCTTCCAATCAACACTTCAATAAATAACTGAGTAAGATCAATAAATTCCCCAGAAAAAGAAAATGACAGATCAACTCCTCGGAGCGACAGTCAACCATCAGCCAGTTATTGTTGGCCTGGCAATCACCAAGGCAACCCACCCAGGCAACGCTCCACCGTGATCGATTTTCTTTCATTTTCTTCTACATTCAAGAAATAAAATTGGGGATGCTATTGGTAACCTCTTCCCTCCTTCCACTCCCCTCACTCACTCATTCCCTCACTCTTCCTCCATTCAACTGCCTATTGAATGTACTGGAGAGTAGCAAGACATTAACAAAATGCAACAGATAATGTGGACAGTTCATGCATAAGCTGCGATATGAGGGATGTATTAATGGGAAAATTATTGTGCATTCAATTATAGTGGAATGCCTTGCAGAGATGCTGTGATTTGGCCTGGCGCCCCGATAGCTTCAGCTCGACGGGGTTCCCTGAGTGATGAACAATCTAATCGGCTAATCTCAAAACGGGCTCCGTTCACGAGCACCCGATGCCCGTCCACCGCTAACAATGGCCAATAAAATGAAAGAGGCTGCGCCCGGTGAAGAGAAAGTGGAGGAAATCAGAGATGGATAAACAAATAGAATCATAAAAACACAGCACGTTGAGAATTGGTAATTTCGTGGGAGTTCATTAAAGGAGAGATGGGAGAATGAAACGAAGGAGAGATAAACTGGGGGAGACATTACCTTTAATGTGGCCCCCCTGCAGGGTGTGAGATAAGGTGGCCATCCTGGCTAAATTGAGTTTTTAGCGTGACGCTACGCTAGCAGAGACAAACTATCTAAATGAGGTTTTAGCATGATGCTACAGTAGCCGAGACAAACTATCTAAATTAGGTTTTTCATGACGCTACGCTAGCAGAGACAAACTATCTAAATTGGGTTTTAGCATGACGCTACGCTAGCAGAGACAAACTATCTAAATTGGGTTTTAGCATGACGCTACGCTAGCAGAGACAAACTATCTAAATGAGGTTTTAGCATGACGCTACGCTAGCAGAGACAAACTATCTAAATTAGGTTTTAGCATGACGCTACGCTAGCAGAGACAAACTATCTAAATGAGGTTTTAGCACGATGCTACGCTAGAAGAGACAAACTATCTAAAAGAGGTTTTAGCACGACGCTACGCTAGCAGAGACAAACTATCTAAATGAGGTTTTAGCATGACGCTACGTTATCTAAAATAAACTGTACAAATGGGAGTTTTAGCATGACGCCGTGTTAGCAAAGAAATACTTTAGGAAGAGTTTAGGACATCACTTTATATTATCAGAGAAAGAATTGCACAAAATGGGATTTCTAGCACAGTTGTTTGCTAACTGAGAGAAACTTGATCTGGTACTTGTCGACAAGTGTAACAAATTGTATTTGCAACACAAAAAGTAATGCAATGGGTTTTTTCACTTACCACTTCTACTCTTGCCAAAATATGAGTTGAGAACAGTATTACACAGTGCACCCATATTTCTACAGAAGCCAGTACAGTACAATACAGTATGTACCACCTGTCTCCCAGTCACTACTGACACTAGGCAGATGCTACCTTGATTGAGACATCTGCATGAACCAGATGGAGCATGGGAGGAAGAAGGGTGTGATGTCTATCACTGACATTCAACTATAAAACGCTGTCTTTACCAGAGCAGCACAGGGTCGCGGGAGACATAACACCTCCTGGCTGCCTTAATGTTGTAATGTCTTACCGGAGATTATTCCCTCCATGCAAAGTTGTATTACTTCCAATGTGCTGCTTATCTATGTTTTTGTGCTTTTGTAAGATACAGGGAAGTTGGTGTTTGTGTACATTATGTTTGCCGTTAGCACATTAGAGGGTTTTGGTGGTACAGTATAATACCCTTTACACATGAAACATGTTGTTTTCACACAGACAAGATGACAAGCTCATAGCCGTGGGCTATCCTTTTGCTTCCCTGTTGTGAATAGACGGGCAAGTGTTTATGTGTGTGTTTGTATGTGATGAATGCTGTTTCGTGGGAACTCTTATCTCCTGTCTCTTTAATGTTGCCTTAAGCACTGTGTTTGTATGCATCTGTGTGTGTGAAACTTCCTATACATCCCAGAGCAACTTTATTTTTCTGTTCTCCTTTCCTCTCAACTCTGTAGAGTACAAATGAATAAAAGATGGGTCCTGTGATATGGGACACAGCAGATCGCTACATCAACACAGATCTGGGAAAACAAGGAAACACTGACCTTCGCTCCAACTTTTTCAAATAAGGAGACAACATGATACTGCAGCACTTATCCCAGGACACAGTACGTAATTTAGGTAGTGATTCAGCATCTGAACCTCTACTCAATTCTCTTCAAATCTACTCAACTCTATTCTACTCTACTCTAATCTACTCTACTCTAATCTAATCTAATCTACTCAACTCTATTTTACTCTACTCTATTCTACTCTAATCGAATCTACTCTAATATAATCTAATCTACTCTACTCTAATCTACTCTAATCTACTCTAATCTAATCTACTCTAATCTACTCAACTCTATTCTACTCTAATCTAATATACTCTACTCTATTCTACTCTAATCTAATATACTCTACTCTAATCTATTCAACTCTATTCTACTCTACTCTAATCTAATCTACTCAACTCTATTCTACTCTAATCTAATATACTCTACTCTAATCTACTCAACTCTATTCTACTCAACTCTATTCTACTCTTTTATTAACTTCTATTACCTGTATATACTATTATATTATATTTTATTCTGTTCTATTGTAATGATGACTCTTAGTAAATATGTTAGTCCTGCCTCTCTGTGTCCTGTCTTTTATGTAGTATGTACATGCTGTCCCTGGCTGAGTCTGGGATGTGATACCAGGCTGTGGTTTCTAATGAACAGAGGGGCTAAACCCTCAGGCTGCACTTCAACTTTGAAACATCTCCAAAAGAAAAACATTGCAGCTACCAATGCTGACCTCACAGGAGCTTCACACTGTTGCTCTCCTCGTCCCCCTCTCCCCCTCTCCCCCTTCGCCCCTCCCGCTATCCCTCGGTTCTGTTTTCTGTATCTTCACACATAATAAAAAACTATGAAAGGGATCGGTATGTACTGGCTAAAGGTAGAGTGATGTTCTCTTGGATGGTTTGTGTAAGTGTTGCTATATCGTTAGAGACATTAATAGATCCACGGGCAAGTATCTCTCTCTCTAAAAATATAAAAGGCCATTATACACCCTGACCTCCATCACTGCAGAATCAAGTGTCTTATTTTTATATTAGTAGAGGAGAGAAGTGTGTGTGTGTGACGTGTTTAAGTATAGTAAACAAACAAACATTTTATAGTTAACCCCAAACAGGGTCAAAGGCTATTTCTAGGGGGTTAGGTTAGAATTAGTGTTAGGTTTAGGTTTAGGTTTAGGGTTAGATTTTGGGGTCAAGGTTGGGGTTAAGGTTAGGGTATAGGGTTAGGGTTAGGTTTAGGGTTAGGGGTTAGGGAAAATAGGATTTTGAATGGGACTGAATTGTATGTCCCCACAAGGTTAGCTGCGCAAGACTGCGCGTGTGTGTTTGTGTGTGTGTGCGCACACGTGTGTGTGTGTGTGTGTGTGTGCGTGTGTGTGTGTGTGGGCCTGGCTCTGCTCTGACCATTGATCTCTCTGTGTGTAATGATACCAGCATTATATTTGCATAAGGTATGAAGATGGAGCAGCAGTCATTTTGATCATCCAGAGGACAACATCAGAGTGATGGACTACACTGAAAAAAATAAAGAATATTAAATGAGAAGTTTACCTAAAGTCCAGTGATTCCGTGCATTGAAACTAGTTCATTGGGGTTTTCCCTCTCTCTCCCTGGATTGCAGAACTGAGAAAGCTGCAGTGAATGCATGATTCACAAATCCGCAAATCCTCTGGACAAATTCATTGTTTTAAGGTATTTGGCTGAATTAGCTATTTTTGTAAAAAGTACTATCGGTTTCGTGTCAGGAAATGTGTACTTTTTCATTATTTTATGTAATTGACTGCCACAGTAGTGGATATGGATAATAACTGCCCATGTGCTTCCTCGTGGGAGAAACCCTGCTCACGATATGCCGTCATATGGAGCGGGATTTTGTTTCACAGTTGGTGTTCGGTCCCTGGCTGCACTTTATACAGCAAACCAAGGGAAGAAGGCACCAAGTTTCACAGTTTTCCGGTAAAAGATACATAGAGATGTAGAAGATGGTTAATAGCAAAATAGCCATTGGGGGGTTACTGTCAGGCTCTGACCATAGGGAAGCCTCTGGCTTTGTCTATGGTTGGCTAGGTCAGGGCCTAACAGGGGTTATCTATGTATATCTATGGTGGTTTTGTGTTGGTCCCCAATTAGAGGCAGCTGCTCGGCATTGTCCCTAATTGGGGGCCATATTTAAATTGTATTGTTTCCCACTGTCAGGTGTGGACTATTGTAGTGGTCTGTTCATGTGTGGGCACACACACACACACACACACACACACACACACACACACACACACACACACACACACACACACACACACACACACACACACACACACACACACACACACACACACACACGTGACGGTTGTGAGTTATCTTTATTCATTTGTTGTTTTGATAAATAAATAATGTTGAACTTCAGTAGCGCTGCTCCTTGGTCTCTTTACACACCACACCGTGACAGAGTGTGCCCCTGGCTGTCCGTCAATAAGAAAATACACCAAAATTGTGCCTTCTGGTTTGCTTACAGTTTTTTACAATCACTTTGCTACTATTTTCAGAACCTTGATTTTTTCAAAACTCTAGACACAAAACTCAAAACGGTTATCACTAGTAACACAGGCTGTCTAATGTTCAAAACATTGCATTGTTTATTCACATCTTTAAAGAAATCTTGCACTTGCACAATCATTGGTTCAAAAACAAATTTACTGTGAAATACCATTGAAACACAACTATAGATCACCCACACACAAGCAACCGATAGTTTCACTGTGTCATTGTTCGTACAATCATTAAATACTGTAGAACAAAATAGGTGATACAGGTTTCATTATGGTACTACATATACAGTAAATACATCTCTGTAAAAGTACTGCGGTAGTAGAGAAAATACTACAGACACAGTGGAATCATTGAACAAAGTTTGTAATATATTGATGCAAAACACTACAGTACAATCACAACATAGGTTTATTTGAATCAAAGCAAAAATAATTAGCTATGAAATAGAAAAGAAAAGACAGTACTGTAAAACATCAAATGCAGTGTTCCTCAACTTGCTTGCTTGTACTGTAAGAAACAAAACAGGAGTGATTACTGTACTTCTACATTGTCATCAACTCTGTGTTGTGGATTTGGCCACAGGTTCTCATCTACATCACAATGGATGTTTTCATTAGCCAAACATCTTGGAAAAAACCTTCGGGCATGGCGAATCCAGGCCTGACACTGGTCTGCTGTGATGTCATTGCAGGCGTCATCCATGGCCTGGAGAAGAGTGACTTGTTCATGAGGGTGCCTATCATGAACCTTCCATCTCCATGCGGAGAAAAATTCCTCAATCGGGTTAAGGAAGGGAGAGTATGGGGGTAAATACAGGGTGGTAAGTTGTGCATGGGCCTGAAACCATGCTTGCACCACATGAGCATGATGGAACCTGACATTGTCCCACACAATGACATAGGTCACACCTGATCGAGCTCATCAAGAAAGGTGACAAGGAGAGCTGCATTATATGGTCCAATATGAGGTCTGCGTCCCACCACACCATCTTCTGATATAGCCGCACACATGGTAATGTTGGCCCCACGTTGTCCAGGTACTTGGATGGTTGCCCGCTGGCCAATGAAATTCCGACCTCTCCTCCTTGTCTTGGCCAGATTAAAACCTGCCTCATCCAAATATATGAATTTGTGATGGTCGTCATCAGCATCCAGCTCCATCACCCTCTAAAAATACATTTTGGAAAGAGATTACTGTACAATGTAGAATTTTTGGGAATGTTTTTAAAACAGCCATCTTGAAACTGAACTTACCTGAACATACTCAGTCCTCATTTGCTTCACTCTGTCTGCATTTCTTTCGAAAGGCACACGGTATAGTTGTTTTATAGATACCTGGTGCCTTTTCAGTATGCGTGCAATAGTTGGCAAACTTATGGATCCCACATTGTTGAACATGTCTTCATTGTCCAAGATATTCTGGCGAATTTCTGTAAGGCGAATATCATTTCTGTCCCGAACCAAATCGACCACAGCCTGCTCTTGTTGGTCAGTTAGAATCTTGCCTCTGCCTCCACTATTTGGCCTGGTCACAATTCTACAGGGAACATTAGAGTAAGAAGACACTTGGTCACATCACCTATTCTGTGATACACATTGGTATGCAGTCATTTGACAATTGAGAGTAGCATAATGTTTAGTGCATGCTGATAACTTACCGGTTCTCATTGCGGAAAGTTCTAATTATTGAGGCCACGGTTGACCTTCTGAGGTTTGGTTGTATCATTGTAGCCGCCTCAGTCATTGTCATGCCATGATTTATGACATGGTCTACAACTATTGCCCGAATTTCACTGGACACTCTATGCTGTTGCTGCCGCTGTCTTGGTCCGTGGCCTTGTCCTCTACCACGTTCCCCCACACCTCTCAAACGAGGCCCACGACCACCTCTCAGAAGGGGTGCCTGTCCCCTGCCATTCCTTTGACCAACACGTCTTCCTCGTCTTCCTCCCACCACTGCTTGACCTCCATTGTGACCTTGGTCACCTGCTGGCTCCATGTTACGTATCACTATGCTCTTGCAATTGGATCCCAATCAACTCTTTATATACTCATTCCACAATGTGCACTCAATCATCAGTAACGAGTTGGCAGAATTGGACAAGCAATTACAAGGGCCTGCATCTATACAGTGCAGTACTGTCAATACTGTAAATAGTCTGAAAAGGTGGTACAGTATTTGGGACCATAGACACCGGTCTGATGAAGCATTATGATAAAATATTAGGCTACATCCATGGATATTGTTGTCTAATTGGTTCATGCTCCACGCTAATTGGTGACAATGAATCTCGTTATCTTGAAACTTTCATGATTTACTGTAAACATGGAAGATTGTTTGACTGTTTCCATACAACTATGCATTAAGAGTAATGCAACAGTTACTTATCATTTTGAGCAGTTGTATCAATTGATAGTTAGATCATTGTAAGGAAATGAATAGACACTCATTTGAAATGTAATGTGTGAATTGCCTTTTGAAATAGTAGTTTGATGTTAAGTTGTGTCATATTGAACAGGTGATTTTTGTTGAATGAACAAATGATCTAAGTTTTATGTTTATTGTATCCAAGCAATTGAGAAAAGGGTTAGAGTTTTGAAAAATTTGCATTTTGATCATTGGTTGTGAGTTTTGTGTCTAGAGTTGTGAAAAATGACATCAAGGTTCTGAAAATAGTAACAAAGTGATTGTAAAAATCTGTAATATAAGAAATATGATTTGTGACTTGCAGGCCTGATGATTCCTGTAAAATATAATTATTTAACTAGACAAATCAGTTAAGAACAAATTATTATTTACAATGATGACCTACAAGGTCAGCCTCTGGAGCAAATTAGGATTATGTGCCTTGCTCAAGGACACATCGACAGGTTTTTCACCTTGTCGGCTCAGGTATTCGAACCAGCGACCTTTCAGTTACTGGTTCAACACTCTAACCGCTAGGCTACCTGCCTTTAAAGAACCATCCCATTTATGGTTCGTCAGAGCCCCTATAATGGTTTCCCTATGGTATCGCTCTCATTAACCTTATTTGGTTCCAACTTAGACCTTTATTTTTAAGAGCGTAGTATTGACATACTTGTAGAACTGAAACTCCTATGACCACAAGCTAATTGAATCTTGTTTTAGCCTCTGTATTGCAAGATCTCTCTCTCTCTGTGAAAGGAAAGACATAGTACTCTGCAGTGAAAATATAAATTATGTCAAATTATTTATTTTTACAAGAGCTATATCTTTTAGTCCCTCTGTACTCATTCTTACTAATAGCAATCATCTGAAAGCAGAAGTCAGGTATTTTCAAATTAAACTCGTGTTTGTAAATTAATCTCCTCGCCACGATGGTAATGAATGATGTTCGGTGTTATTTGTATCTGCATGTAGAGTGTTTTGTCAAAAGTAGGCGAGTAGTTTTGCTTGCCTGGTAGATTTGTGTACTCCCCTGGGAGCCATGGCCCAGTAAGAAACTGCAGTTGCTCGACATAATTAGATCGGGAAGGTCCTTGTAAACTCATTAATATCTTCGCTAGGCTAAAATGGCTCGGCGGTTGTTCTTGGCATAGAAATGGACTGATTTTATAAAGAGGTAGATGTGGAGAAACTTCACTTTTAAGTTGGGTTCCAAGGGGTTTAAGTAAACAACCACAGGCAGAGACATTGACCTACTATGGAGAGTAGTTTTCTATGAGTTTGATGCTCTTCTGTGTCAGTAGCTTTGAAGTTGAGTTTGGGAAGATGTTTCGCTAAAGAATTATGGTCATAATGATATACTCAGTACGTTTCTGACTAGTGCTGTGACGGTCATGGAGTTTTGGATGATGGTAATTGGTCAGCCAAATGACCGCGGTCGCCATAATAACCTTTTTGAATAGCATCATTTTCTTTTTAAGATGCACATTTTCTCCTCTCCGCTCCTGACTGCATGTGCTGCCATAGAAATAGAATGAATAGAATAATCATTGTTTTACATCAGATAGCGCATCGATTCCGCCTGCACTGATCTGCCTCATATCTCGCAAAGGGTAATGGGGTAGCTGAAAAGTAGTGATGGGCATTCCCAGTCTTTTCAGTGAGCCGGCTCATTTGGATCCATTCAGCTAAAAGAGCCATTCATTTGGCTCCCAAACGGCTCTTTGTTCAGTAGCGCTAAAGTATTTCCTAAAACCATGTAAAATAGCAAATCTCTAATGTAAAACCTACAAAATTGCCTGCCATTAAATCAGATCATGACATGTGAGTTCAAATACATTTTTAGCTGACCAAATTATTAGATGGCCTGAAAAAAATGTGTGTGGACCAGAAAAAGGCTGTCTCCTCACTATCTATTGTTCATGCAGTGAGGAATTACAAACTTATCTGCAGATACTTCTTTTCTGGAACTCAAAAAGCAGTAGTAACAGTATGAATAGTAGCAGTATGCCAATCAGGGAACCAAATGAAAGGCTCTTTTACAGATGCGATTTGGTTTCCGATGTTCACCAAAAGAGATTCTCAAAAAGAGACAGTAGAGACGTTCAAAAAGAGACTGTAGTTCGCAAATAACCCATCACTAATGTGCTGTCTAACCTTTGAAAATATCACATACGTCATCAAAATAATTCTGTAAATAATGTTGACGTGTTTTGGTTAGGGATAGCATAGATTTGTCCAACATTAACTTGCTACTGAGCCAGTCACTGAAACGATGCAGCTAACCAACCAGCAAGCTACTTAGTGCTGCAAACACAAGGCTGAATGCTTCCAACAAAAAGCAAGCAAGCTGTGGTAGTGCTACTAACATTAAGAGTTTTCATGAAGCAGCTGTTCTGCCATGAGTCAATGCTTTAGCCTCCTAAGTCAAGCTGCTGTGCTCAGCTGACCCAATGATTCAAAGCAACATTAGTGATTGCAGAGAAACATGCTAATCTACAGACTGATTTCTCTTAATTGTGGGGCTGCATGTCTACAACTTCAGGGGAATTTAAACAAGCAAAGCAGCAAGCCTTTTATGCCAGTAAAGGTATTGCTAGCTAGCTAGCTAACTAATGTTAGCTATGTCAGTAAACTAGCTACAACAATAAGCTAAGCAGCTGATCAAGTCACAGCAGGAGTTAAAAGCAGGAATTGTGCCCATCAATATGTGCTGTGATTTGTTGATTCAATTCATCTGACATAAAAAAATCAGTTAATATCATTTGAATAAACATTATACATTACCTTGGAAATGATTGCATCACAATACCAGGCAGCCCTTGCAAGTGTACCCATGAGTTTACCAGTCAAAATGCCAGGGTTAGAGGTTCCAAGCCCCTTCTATGTCTTCTATTTCTATGTGTGCTGATGCAGGGAGGAGTGCATTGTCTAGGCAACTAAAGACTTATTTGTTTACTGCTTGTTTCAGCAAGCAGCAACAAAGTTTTAGGTTACATTTCAGCCTGTTTTGGTGGGATGGAGTATTGGCCTGCCTGATGTCATCACCAGGCAGCAAATTAGTTAAAAGACCAGTAAGAAAGAGAGTTCCAAACCTCTCTGCCAATAACAGATAGTTTTCAGTTTTCCTCTCCCCACTCCCAGACAGTCCTAGCAAAATTCTTGCTTGAGAAATTGCTTTTTGCTAAGAAGCAATTTTGTTTCCTTTAGACCATTTTAATTGAAAACAGTAACGTACTTAATTGTTACCCAGAAATGATTTTATATTGATATAAAAACACAGGCATTGGACCTTTAAAGTGGAGCTGACAGCATTTTAGCAACATTACATCTTATTAAAATCTGTTAATATACACCAACAAGAAAAATATGACATTTTAGAGTGGGAAAGCATTCAGATAATTAATAGACACTGCAGTATATAAAACCTAATAAAAGCATTATCTTTTCCATGACTGGTGTGCCATAGCCAATCAGAGCTACAGTAGGCCTATATGCAAATAAACCATTTGCCACATGGGCCTGCCATCATTCACTGTGAACTGGACTGTGTGTTTACAGGCCGTAGCAACCGCGCGACTTTAGATCATTAGAATGCATTCGCCAAAAGCCACAAAATACACCTGAATGGATTTCTGCAAATATGTAAACACCACGGGAGTCCTCTTACATTTGGGAACTTTACAGTCCTATTGATCAAACAACCATGAAAAGGTAGGCTCTCTCTCCCTCAGTTATGCGCATCAACAACAACAAGATCAACAACCAATGCTAGCCAGAACGAGATCAGCTAAAATCTAATGAAGGAACACTAGATAAACCCTCTCAAACCTTTTCAGCTAGTTGGCCAGCAATATTGCACTGATAAAGGATGGGGAATGGCTCCTACTTCTGCAGCTTGCCTGCCAATGCAAGCTTGTCCCAACCCACATTTTGACAAACGAATGGGATCTTGCCTGCCCATCATTTGATTGACAATTAAGAGATGTGCTGACTGTGAATAACATTTATTGAAGTTCTCCGTAGCTAGCTAGCTAGCAAAGCAATTCACATGTCTTGCTGCCTGACCAAATGACACCTGCATATCTAGGTGTCGCCACTGAACAACGATATGTAGCCACTCCTCCAATGACATGGCATACTCCCAGCAGCTAGCTAGCTAACGTTAGGCTCCGTGTTTTTAGCTTGCTAAATAAAGTTGGTTTTGAAGCAAAAACTGGGAGTTTGGTATGTATGACTGATATTGTGGTTGTCTGTTTGTTTCATATCTGCAAAGTAGTTAAAACACTGTCAGTTCCACTTTAAGAGTCCATGTTACCGCAGAAACGGAATCAACCGCATTAATATCCGTCTGTCCTGTCTTCAGTCAGTTGTTTGTTCTACAAAAAAAACAAACTGTTATTTTATTTTCATGACGATCTTTCATCCATAACCGTCAGTAACATGGTTAAACAGTAATTGTGCCAGAGCCTGGTTTAAGTGCTACTGAAACTACACATTAAAACACAGAAGATTGTGCTGAAACATTCCTTTTCTGGTTGAATTGGCTCGGCCAGTGAGTGACAGGTTTGTTTTGCACTGTCCTCTACCCTGGACTGTGTTGTACGACTTGTACTAGGACAAACTCTGCACTACATGTTGGTCGTGAAACCAGGCTTCAATCTGGACTTTTGGCACGTGTAGCCTCCCTGTTGGATCTTGACGACAGATTTAAAAGCACACCAACTGTCTGCGACATGGCCTCACATCACCTTTACCCCTACCCAGCTGTCATCATCCTCTGTGCCAACATGGTCTATGCCAGTTTATGAAACACCATCTCTTATGACATAAAAGCAGAACATGTGACTTTCTATGTGGCTGTTGTCCAAGGAGAGTCCATGTATACTGTACAGACCAGACCTCTAGACAGAGATAAGCCTGACACACCTGCATACACACTGCCCCTGGGGCGGACATCATTACTCAGATTAAAATCAGTTAATACACTCTGAATTGTTTAAAGACCTCTCTCTCTCTCTCTCTCTCTCAAATTAATACCCATTGTTTTTGGTAAACGAGGTTGTCGCTGGCGGTCTGTTGTGTCTGCAGTGTGTGTGTGTCCATGGGGGCAGGGCAGGGGCAGCCCATTAGTCTTATTTGTTGTAGAGCAGGGTTTCTGTGGATTACTCATGGCCTAAAGTGCCCTTTCATTAACCTTGGCTCCCAGTCGCTTCATTTAATACAAAACAAATTCCTAATCTGGACCTGCTAAACAGCATTTCAGCCTGTGTATTACCGACTCATATTGCCTTGGGTTGCCACTCACCAGATCCCTAATTACGCTCCCAGCACCTCCCTGGCTCCTCCTATGTGCCTATCATCATTTTAAATGTATTTTGATTGATTTATGTCAGCTTTAACTATGCTTTCGGCCGGATCGATAAATAAAGATCAATACTTTAATGTTTTCTTCAGAACCTTTATTAAAAAATAGATTGGCTATAAAGAGGGCTAAATTACGGAGAGGACTTCCAATGCATGTCAACTCGAATTTAATTGAACAACACTGAACCATTTGACATTAGCTGAGGGAACACAGGCAGAGAGAGCGAAACAGAGAGATAGGGCTGAGGGAACACAGTTTTTCCGACTCGCTGATGCATGGTTGTACTTTAAGTGTACAAACAAAAAGTTTTACCTTCAAATCTACAGTAGGCTGTAGAGAGGATGTTTTTGGTTAAATAAAAGGAAAGTCAAAATAAGATAGAAGGCCCTCTGGTTTTAAACTGTTTGGTGTTCTACCCCAGGGGAGAATGACTGCTCCCTCTCATTGAAGCCATGAAGTTCAAGTTTTCCCATTCATAGTGAATAGGATTTAACTAGGCAAGTCAGTTAAGAACAAATTCTTATTTACAATGACGGCCTACACCGGCCAAACTCAGACAATACGGGGCCAATTGTGTGCCGCCCTATTGGACTCCCAATCACGGCTAGTTGTGATACAGTCTGGATTTGTACCAGGTTGTCTGTAGTGACACCTCTAGCACTGAGATGCAGTGTCTTAGACCACTGCACCACTTGGCAGCCAAAGATGGGAATCTTCGTGGTCGATCTTTGTGTAAAATCTTTTGGGGGAAGACAGTCATGATACCAATAATTGCTTCTATTACACCAGAGGTATTTCCTTGAAATAATTATTTTAAAAAATCACACACAGAATAATAATATAATGATAATTTTGTTGCTAATGGCAGCCTGCAGTACCGTGGTCGGCCTCCATTTTGATTTACTCAGTGAGAGGGGGTAGCACTGAGCTGGCCTGCAACGACACTTCCTGGAGTTGCTCAAACTGCACATGTTATGTTTCAATGAGACACCATTTTAACCGGTTTCATTTGGCTTCAAATGCACTATCGATGGCTTTGTTCATTCATATATACAGTAATATCATGATCCAGGTCATGGAGAACTAAAGGTCATAGATAAAAACACTCAAACCTCAGGCCCATATAAGCCTTTTTCCTCAGAGGTAAATTCTTACTCTGCTTTGGCTTCACGAGGGGAGGGGTCTTTTTTGGAGAACCACCTCCATCCCCCACCTCCCCTTAAACTCCCCTACCTCAGGTTACTTTGTTCCCCATACCCCCACAACTCCTACCTACCCTCCTGCGACAGTCTCGTTCAGGGCCCAATGTGGAGGTCGTGGAATGTGAGTTTGGCGTGTGTGTGAGCGTGCGCGCGTGTGTCCATGTGGGCTTGTCTGTGTATGGTTGTATATGTTGTTGTCTTAGGTATATATTTTGGTAGTGTTGTTTTGTCTCTCTTGTCGTGATATGTGTTTTTGTTCCTATATTTTTGTTTTTATTTTTAATCCCAGCCCCCGTCCCCGCAGGAGGGGTTTTGCCTTTTGGTAGGCCGTCATTGTAAATAAGAATTTGTTCTTAACTGACTTGCCTAGTTAAATAAAGGTTCAATAAAAAATATATATAACAAATGTGTGTGTAGGCTCCCTCCTTCCCCACTGCCCATATCCGGGTCCCTAGATTTTTTAAACGGGCCAGTTTGACCCAGCCCAGAGACACATGTGGAGTTGCACTGTGCTACCGTGATTAATTACAGGGTTACAGACATGCTGACATCATCACAGTGCACCGGGCCTGGGCTCTTAACCCACTGCTGGGCAGACACACACAGACACCTACACACTCACACATCTTGCTTCTTATGTTATAATAAGGGGGATCCCAACCACCATACAAGTAGCGGTGCTCTTCAATTACATTTTAGGTTTAATTTATTCGCACCAAACAAGTGAAAGCCAAATCCGGGCATCCAGTATGGTAGAACTGTTGTGCAGGTGATGTTGGTAAAGAAAGTATGGTAGAACTGTTGTGCAGGTGATGTTGGTAAAGAAAGTATGGTAGAACTGTTGTGCAGGTGATGTTGGTAAAGAAAGTATGGTTGAACTGTTGTGCAGGTGATGTTGGTAAAGAAAGTATGGTAGAACTGTTGTGCAGCTGATGTTGGTAAAGAAAGTATGGTAGAACTGTTGTGCAGGTGATGTTGGTAAAGAAAGTATGGTTGAACTGTTGTGCAGGTGATGTTGGTAAAGAAAGTATGGTAGAACTGTTGTGCAGCTGATGTTGGTAAAGAAAGTATGGTAGAACTGTTGTGCAGGGGATGTTGGTAAAGAAAGTATGGTAGAACTGTTGTGCAGGTGATGTTGGAAACCCAAAAGGGGATTATATGAAAACCACATAAAAAAATAACCACTTCAAAGTGTATAGGTTATCATTCGTAAAGTGTTCAACAACAATTCAACCACATCCGTCAAAATATTTGCTGAATTGAAACGGAACTTCATCAACCAGACATTGGTGACCATTTAGGAGCATGTGTACTGACCAGATGTAAAGCAGGTCAGGTCCGCCCAACCAGGTTAATCCCATCTGGAGTGCCATGGCAACAGCAGGGGACTGGCCCTGCCTCATGGGATTAATATACTCTTATTGTTATTTGTGTCATTGTCAGCGGAGAACAAGCCGTTCCCTCTCACCTCACATTAAAATACACTCTGATTAACCTTCTGTACAGGACCGTTTAGTAAACACTTGGTCCTCTTTTAGTTTCTATTTTCAGTGATAGTTTACTGTTAGTGTTTAATATCAAACCGAACACCATTTTCCTCAGAAGTCTAGATAATTTCTTTATGGATAAGTATAATTCATCAATCTTTAGTGTAAGATTTTTATTCTTCCGATATTTCCATGACCTTGGCCTTTGTGCCCATAACTCACTCTAAGGTCTGTATTTGTACATACTGTACAGTGGAGTACACTGCACAGTTATTCTGCACAAGTCTCTGCTTGGGTGGACAATGTTTTATTCAACTGTTACCTGGACTGCATTTTGGTGGATCAATAGCAGTATCAAGCAGACAATTACCTGACCTGTCTGTCTGTTAGTCTGACTGGATCCAGAAAGGAAGAGATAAAGAGAGAGGTTTTACTCTGCCCAAAATCTGTCCACAAAAATAAGACTACGAAGTGAGGAATTTTTGCATGGAGGTCAATGACAGTGTTGAATTTGGTCAACAATAAATGTAATTGCTTATATGCTACGTGAGGCTTATTTGATCTAATAAAAGTTTGGTTTGGTTATTATTATGAATTCACTGAATTCAGTGGACAGGAGTATAGCCTACCTGGCTGGCATGAAAATAAACCACCGGGAAAAGTGTCCTCCATTCACTATTTAAGTGCATAGATTACATGTATTTTTTCCACTGCCCCTGTTTCGATACAGGTGCATGATAATGGTCCATTCTAAATCAAAACAAATGTCACACATATGTTATTTAGTATATATAAAGACACGATTAAATCAAGAATAGTCTGATGGGTGACAATGTTAGCCTATCACTTGTGAATGATATATTATCACTTGTGAATGATGCCCAGCGTAAGACTGTTTGTAATCATAGTCACACACCTCATGTAGCCTAGCCCATGGGCCTATATGTTTTAATAAGGTTTGTAACACAACTAAAGTGGTCAAATAACTTCTTAAAATTAAGCACATTAATCCTGACTAGCATACATAAGATCATTTTCACCATAAAAAAAAAAAAAAAAGGAACATTTGTGCTTATAACCTACTACCATGTGCACATTGCTGCGCTCATAATGTGAAGACATGGCCTAGTAGTTTAGCAACATTTTTAGCTAAACGTTCTGATCTGTTGTGTCAGCCACATTGAATAAAACATTTTGTTTATGCTAGTGGTTGTATTAATCTGGGATATATCGAATTCCCACAACTGTCAAAGACTATGTTTGGAATACTTATTTCTCGCACAGAATAGAATAGGTCGACTTGTGTACTATGGGGGATGGTATATTGACATAGGCTAGCGCTTTTGCTGTTTGTTAGGTCTACTCATCTCGTTGGCTTTTTTCAAATCATCATTAGAGTCGCATCATGCAGCCTTACAATGTATTAACAATCTAAACATATAGCCCAATGTTTGTAGAACAACTAAAGTTACTTTAATAACTCTAAATTAAATGTGTTAACCGCTCAACACAGAATAGCCGCATGTCATGCTAAATGTGTTTATGCTAATTAACGGTCAATTACCGTGAGGCCGACAGTTATTTGCTTGACAATCACCGGCTGACGAAATCTCGTGACCGCCACAGCCCTAGACATGAGTTAAGGTCATAAACTAATGCGTGACCATCATTGACCAGATCTTATCTAGAACGTTGGATCCTGGTCAGGTCGCTATGTGTAATGTGATTGGAGTTTTGGCTTGATGTATGAAGGTACATGAGCATGCCAACTCTGGTCTGATTTCCTGTCCAAGTAGCCTTAGAGGACAGCCAGAGGAGGAGGGAGTTGGCTCATAGAGAAGAGGCGTTTGGGTTTTGTCCATCTTACTGGACCCACACACACACACACACACACACACACACACGCATGCATGCTGCACTGGTGGAGCTAGGAACATAAGCATTTCGCTACACCTGCGATAACTGTAAAATACGTGTATGTGACAAATACAATTTGATATGATTTGATGCACACACGCACACACTCACGTATGCACATGATGTACAGTGTGCTGTATTCCTTCACTTGGAAGTGCCCAAACCCTATAGAATATATCTTTCTCATCTCATCTCAGACCTACACGTGGCAGACACATAGCCCCACCCGCACACACACACAGGGCTGTGGCGAGGGGGTTAAGCTGGTGAGAGTGTCAGAGGGTACGCGTGGCCGGCTTTAGTGCATTTTGTTGTAACGGCGTCCCAGTTGCCTTGTCAGAAATCAATTCTAACTGGGAGCCGTCGAGCACAGGAGGTCAAGGCTTCAGCTGCCTAAATATTTTATCTCAGGAACACGTCTGGAGCTTTTAAAGATGAGCACTGCCCTCCTTTCTCCCTGCCTCTCTCTCTCACACACACACACACACACACTCACACACACACACACACAGGCTCGGACGACACTGCCTTTGCGTCCTGGACTGGGTCAGGGCCTGGTTAAAATCAATTATAATAAATTATTAAGAGTGCTGGTATCTTTGTGAGGCTAAAAAGGGAGCTGGTGGGTGCAGTGTGCACCGCTGGCAGATAAAGTCCACTTTTATTTATTTTACTACTGCTTCCCAACTCTTAACACCAGAGAAACATTCAAACTACATCCCAGTTACTCTTTACAGAGGCCTAGAACATCAATATATTTGATTCGTGCAAGTGTGAGTGGTCTGATTGTCTTCTCCAGGTTATTATGTTATCTCATGTTCATTGGCCTTTGGAATAATTCTATTGGAGTTTTGGATGAGTTGACGGAATGAGAGAACGGTGGAGGAAGAGTGGGGAGGGGAAAAGAGGGAATGAGAGAAAAAGGGAAGGAAGTGAGAGACCTTGTGTGAGAGTGTCAGGTAGGGAGAGTGAGGGAGTGAAGTCAAGAAAGAGAATGTGATTAAGAGAGGAAAGAGGGGAAGGACGGATAGGAGGGAAGAGAGTGTGGGTAGGTTGACCAGAGGTAAGTACCAAGAGGGAGGGACTAGGGAGGAAAGAGTAACCAGCCAATGGAAAGTGTTGCCAAATTATACCTGCCCATGCAGACCTTACTGTACCTCTACCATCATACAAACAGACAGTGCTGTGAAAAAGTTTTTTAAAAACCTAATTTTTAGATAAAGGGAACAACCAATTCCCCTTTGTGTAAAAGTAATCCCCCTTACATTCAATAACGGGTTGTTCCACTGTCACCATGCGCATTTAAGGGACGATACACAGAGCGTTCGTGGAGTGTCATTACTTTTTATTTTGGAGATGTACTCATGAAACACAAAATAACAAAGGAGAGTTTAAACAAAATACAAGGTGACTTACGTGCAACCAAGGCAGTCATGCACAAACAATGATCCACACACAGGTGGATGTGTGGGGAGCCTAAATACGATCCCCAATCAGAGACAACCCTGTACAGCTGTCTCTGATTGGGGATCATTATTCCCCTAGTTAGGGTGTGAGGGCTTGATTGTGGTCCTACCACTCCCCCTGGTGGGAGTAAGAGGCCTAACCTCAATCAAACCCTCACATCCACCTTTAGCTGCAATGACTGTAACCAAATGTGAGTCATTTCAGGAAACTAGGTGTATGTCGCGTGTTGCTACTTCACAGAAGAGGCATTTGAACGTAAACATTTAGTTTGTATCAAAATGCGTGCTTGGCAGAAATTGACTTCTGGAACATGTGAACTTTCATGTGCCATAATAGCAAATGTGTATGCCAACTGTAAATACGAATAAAACTAAAAATTAGCCCAGTTGGTTTAGCCACAGAAAAGACAGTAACCTTTCCGCTAGCCATGGTTGGCTGAGGTGATGGATGGGCTGGACATGCCTAGAGATGAGCCATGTAGCACTTTTCTGTCTATAACATGAGCTGTTCAGTATGTTTAGGTCATCCATTCGACTGCAGTTTTTTAAAAAGATATCATAAAGAACTGCAAAAATGTTGCACTCCACTTTCTGGAGGACCGAGTTTTGAAATCAATGGAATGCCCGGTGGAAGCAGAGTATGATAGCTAAGGAGATGGAGAAAAAAGAGAACACACAGAAGGCTGTTGTATAAAACATTACATCGTCCAACTAAGGGCAACCACTGCATCCGTGACAAAGAGGGAGAAGCGTTCATCCATCTATACGGGTAAGCGAGTGTAGCTAGCTACATTTTCAGATATTATACAGTACGTTTCTCAATTTAATTGCAAGTTAAAGCGTACTGTGAGCTAGCTACAGTGGGGAGAACAAGTATTTGATACACTGCCGATTTTGCAGGTTTTCCCACTTACAAAGCATGTAGAAGTCTGTCATTTTTATCATAGGTACACTTCAACTGTGAGTGACGGAATCTAAAACAAAAATCCAGAAAATCACATTGTATGATTTTTAAGTTATTTATTTCCATTTTATTGCATGACATAAGTATTTGATACATCAGATAAGCAGAACTTAATATTTGGTACAGAAACCTTTGTTTGTAATTACAGAGATCAAAGGTTTCCTGTAGTTCTTGACCAGGTTTGCACACACTGCAGCAGGGATTTTGGCCCACTCCTCCATACAGACCTTCTCCAGATCCTTCAGGTTTCGGGGCTGTCGCTGGGCAATACGGACTTTCAGCTCCCTCCAAAAAATTATATTGGGTTCAGGTCTGGAGACTGGCTAGGCCACTCCAGGACCTTGAGATGCTTCTTACGGAGCCACTCCTTAGTTGCTCTGGCTGTGTGTTTCGGGTGCAGTCGTCCTGTCCCCTTTGCAGAAAAGCATCCCCAAATAATTATGTTTCCACCTCCATGCTTCACGGTTGGGATGGTGTCCTTGGGGTTGTACTCATCCTTCTTCTTCCTCCAAATACGGCGAGTGGAGTTTAGACCAAAAAGCTCTATTTTTGTCTCATCAGACCACATGACCTTCTCCCATTCCTCCTCTGGATCATCCAGATGGTCATTTGCAAACTTCAGATGGGCCTGGACATGCGCTGGCTTGAGCAGGGGGACCTTGCGTGTTCTGCAGGATTTTAATCCATGACAGCGTAGTGTGTTACTAATGGTTTTCTTTGAGAATGTGGTCCCAGCTCTCTTCAGGTCATTGACCAGGTTCTGCCGTGTAGTTCTGGGCTGATCCCTCACCTTCCTCATGATCATTGATGCCCCACGAGGTGAGATCTTGCATGGTGCCCCAGACCGAGGGAGATTGACCGTCATCTTGAACTTCTTCCATTTTCTAATAATTGCGCCAACAGTTGTTGCCTTCTCACCAAGCTGCTTGCCTATTGTCCTGTATCCCATCCCAGCCTTGTGCAGGTCTACAATTTTATCCCTGATGTCCTTACACAGCTCACTGGTCTTGGCCATTGTGGAGCGGTTGGAGTCTGTTTGATTGAGTGTGTGGACAGGTGTCTTTTATACAGGTAACGAGTTCAAACAGGTGCAGTTAATACAGGTAATGAGTGGAGAACAGGAGGGCTTCTTAAAGAAAAACTAACAGGTCTGTTAGAGCCGGAATTCTTACTGGTTGGTAGGTGATGAAATACTTATGTCATGCAATAAAATGCAAATTAATTATTAAAAAATCATACAATGTGATTTTCTGGATTTTTGTTTTAGATTCTGTCTCTCACAGTTGAAGTGTACCTATGATAAAAATTACAGACCTCTACATGCTTTGTAAGTAGGAAAACCTGTAAAATCGGCAGTGTATCAAATACTTGTTCTCCCCACTGTAGCTAACGTTAGCTAGCTAACATTATGCTTATGATCTGTGTAGTAATATTATTTGTATCTCAGAACCATTTGCATTGCTAATTAGCAAGGTAGCTAGCTAACATTGAACCTAGTTGGTTAGCTACCTGAAGATTCATGTAGGGTAGTAACGTTATGAGTTGGGACTATGGTTAATTGCTTAGCTAGCTACATGTCGTCCAAAATAGTTATACTTTTGAATCATCTGTCGATAGGACATTCTTCCAAGAGTCTTGATGATAATCCAGGTGCTTCCAGGTGCTTTTTGGCAACCAAAACAAAATGGACGAGATGGGTCCCATTATGTCTGGTGAAAAACCAAACAATGCATTCCACAGTAAGAACTTCATACCAACGGTCAAGCATGGTGGCGGTAGTGTGATTGTTTGGGGATGCTTTGCTGCCTCAGGACCTGGACGACTTGCCTTAATAGAAGGAACCATGAATTATGCTCTGTATCAGCGAATTATACAAGAGAATGTCAGGCCATCCGTCTGTGAGCTGAAGCTGAAGCCCAGCTGCGTCATGCAGCAAGACAATTATCCAAAACACACAATCAACACACAATCAAGTCTACATGGCTAAAAAGCAACACATTTGAATTATTGGAATGGCCTAGTCAAAGTCCAGACCTAATCCCAATTGAGATGTTGTGGCAGGACTTGAAACTAGCCGTTCATGCTTGAAAACCCATAAAATGTCGCTGAGTTACAGCAGTTCTGCATGGAAGAGTGGGCCAAAATTCCTCCACAGCGACATGAGAGACTGATCAGCAACTACAGGAAGCATTTGGTTGGAGTCAATGCAGCTAAAGGTGGCACAACCAGTTATTGAGTGTAAGGGGGCAATTTCACACAGGGGCATTGGTGTTGCATAACTTTGTAAGTTAAATACGTATGTAATTGTGATGTTATGTGTAGTCTCAGGTTCCCTTTATCTAATATTAGGTTATGGTTGAAGATCTGATAACATTCAGTATCAAAAGTAGAGACAATTTGAAAGGTGGCAAATACTTTTTCACGACACTGTACATGGATATGTTCAGAAGGTTTGGTTGCTGTTTTCTCTCCAGCAGTCATGGTAAAGCTAAGCGTTACCACAAGTAACCAATTTATCCCTAAAATACCTGGGTGGGAGAACCACATCTCAGAGTGAGAGTGTGTGTGTGTGTGGATATACGGATGCGTCTGTACGTCATGACTGAGGCGTGAAGTTCACTGCACTTCTCCACCATCTCCTTGGAGGACGAGACAAGGCGGGGCCATACTGACCCAGGTGTGTGCCGATAACCAATCAATGGTCTGGACTTAAGTGTGATCACAGAGGACAAGAATGACACACAAACACATTCACTCACTGATGCTGCCTTGGTCGATGGGCCCCTGGGCTGGTCTGAAAAGGTGTCACATCTGAGAAGCATGCCGTTCCACCCTGATGAGCAATCTACCTCATCAAAAACCTTTATCCCAATCAATAAGGCTTTCAACCTGGGACTCCTCCCTGGCTGGCCGTAGGCTGTACCACAATCCTTTGGTGGGCAGACCTGCGTGTGTGTGCGGGTGCGTGCATGCGGAGAAGGTGGGGCTGCCTGTCCATACTGCCATGTGTAGGTCTGACAAAGGTATTGTGAGCCAATAGAGGTCTTATTCTATAGGGTTTGGGCTCTGCCAGGCGAAAGACACAACACACTGCATATCGTGACAACCCAACTTTGGACACTTCACAGATTTGTTATTTGTTTTACTTTATTTGAGCAAAAAGTCCCATTGAGACCAAGGTCTCTTCAAGCCCTGCATTACAAGAACATTTTACATTGACATTTTACTCATTTAGCAGACCTGTGTGTGTGTGTGTGTGTGTGTGTGTGTGTGTGTGTGTGTGTGTGTGTGTGTGTGTGTGTGTGTGTGTGTGTGTATGTATGAGCCTGTCCTGGGTATTCTCTGTCAGTCAGTAAGTCCTAGACTATCACCGGAGAACACTGAATTAATCTCCGATCTCCCCCATTCAACTAGTCCCCCGAGGCTGGCTAATTAACCTAATAAAAACACTAATAGAACAATTTAATTTACTTGTCAGTGTTGTACATCAATAGGAATAAGGAGTGTGGGCACTTAGCCGTCTTTGTTAGCTACCAGTTGGTGCTAGCAGACAGTACAGCAGAGTAAATAGAGGCCTCTTATGCCTCCTGTCACTAGTCACAGAGAAACAATGATAAAACGAGGGAGAGGGGGATGAACAGGACGACAGATTAGATTAATATTTATCTCAATCGACGAGGACACGTTTTTCTTAGAGGGCGCCTCAGCCCGTCACACACTTTACCCCGTCTTTGCTGCCGCGCTGCGACCTGTTAATAGAGCCAGCTAATGTTTTAATAAATTAGGTTTGATTAAGAAGATTGCCACCCTTTTGGTTCTAATGGGGGTTTAAACAAACGCCGTTCGGATGGGCTAATCATAAAAGCCGAGTGAGAATGGAAGAGGGGGGTGTAGGAGGATTGGAAGCTGTCCCTATCGTTTACGGCTCTCCTCTCTCTCGGCCATTAAGCCTCCTCTCGTTACTGGCTCTCTTCCTATGGCAGGGTAATGACCTGAAATCACCGCCAAGTGAATCACTATTAAAAGCCTTGGGCCCAGCATTTGGGGAACGCTCTTAAATGCAAATTAAAACACATGGGAGTTAGTTTACTCTCTGGTTATTATGGATCTATCGATATATAACAAGCAATACTCAATCATGAGGCATCGAAGCCAAACAAACTGCATACTATTACGAAATTATATAGATGGAAGTAGGGTAGTGTAGAAACCTACCAAAATCTATTGGCCAATATCAAATCCAAACTAAAAACAATGAGAAATGGTTTGATGAATGCAAAAACCTAAGAAAGAAATTGAGAAACATATCCAACCAAACCACAGAGACCCATAAATCCTTAGCTTACGCCTTCACTATGGAGAAACACAAAAACAATACAGAAATACGCTAACAAAAAATAAGGAACAGCATGTAAGAAAACAGTTCAATGTCATTGAAGAATCCATAGAATCAAATCACTTCTGGGAAAATTGGAACACACTAAACAAACAGCACGAAGAGCTACAGTGGCAAGAAAAAGTACCCTGACATTTGATCTGATCTTCATCAAAGTCAAAACAATAGACAAGCACAGTCTGCTTAAACTAATAACAAACAAATAATTGTATTTTTCACAGTGTAGGTTGGAAAAAGTATGTGAACCCTTAGGCTAATGACATCTCCAAAAGCTAATTGGAGTCAGGAGTCAGCTAACCTGGAGTCCAATCAATGAGACGAGATTGGAGATGTTGGTTAGAGCTGTCCTGCCCTATAAAAAAACACTCACAAAAATGTATATTCACAATAATCATTTCCTGATGTGAACAATGCCTCGGACAAAAGAGATCTCAGAAGACCTAAAATCAATAATTGTTGACTTGCATAAAGTTGGGAAGGGTTACAAAAATATCTCTTAAAGCCTTGATATTTGTCGGTCCACGGTAAGACAAACTGTCTATAAATGGAGAAAGTTCAGCACTGTTACTACTCTCCCTAGGAGTGGACATCCTGCAAAGATGACTGCAAGAGCACAGCGCAGAATTCTTAAGGATGTTAATAAGAATCCTAGAGTGTCAGGTAAAGACTTACAGAAAACACTGGAACATGCAAACATCTCTGTTGACGAGTCTATGATTCGTAAAATAATAAACAAGATTGGCGTTCATGGGAGGACACCATGGAAGAAGCCACTGCTTTCACTAAAAAAAGATTGCTGCATGTCTGAAATTCGCAAAAGAGGACCTGGATGTTCCACAGCGCTACTGGCAAAATATTCTGTGGACAGATTAAACTAAAGTTGAGTTGTTTGGAAGAAACACACAACAGTATTTGTGGAGAAAAAAGGTACAACACACCGACATAGAAACCTCATACCAACTGTAAAGTATGGTGGAGGGAGCATCATGGTTTGAGGCTGCTTTGCTGCCTCAGGCCCTGGACAGCTTGCTATCATTGACGGAAAAATGAATTCCCAAGTTTATCAAGACATTTTGCAGGAGAATGTAAGGCTATCTGTCCGCCAATTGAAGCTCAACAGAAGTTGAGTGATGCAACAGTACAACGACCCAAAACACAGAAGTAAATCAACAACAGAGAGGCTTAAACAGCAGAAAATACGCCTTCTGGAGTGGCCCAGTCAGAGTCCTGACCTCAACCTGATTAAGATGCTGTGGCATGATATCAAGAGAGTGGATCACACCAGACATCCCAAGAATATTGCTGAACTAAAATAGTTTTATAAAGAGGAATGGTCCAAAATTCCTCCTGACCGTTGTGCAGGTCTGATCTGCAACTACAGAACAGTTTTGGCTGAGGTTATTGCTGCCAAAGGATGGTCAACCAGATTTTAAATCCAAGGGTTCACATACTTTTCCCACCCTGCACTGTGAATGTTTACACTGTGTGTTCAATAAAGACATGAACAACATAATTGTTTGTGTGTTATTAGTTTAAGCAGAGTGTGTTTGTCTATTGTTGTGACTTAGATGAAGATCAAATAAAATTGTAAGACCAATTTATGCAGAAATCCATGTAATTCCAAAGGGTTCACATACTTTTTCTTGCCAGTGTATCTGTCCAAAATGGAGATAAACCACTTCTTCAACCTTTTCGGACATATAACAAAGAACCAAGATCAAAAGCATATACATAATAATTTACAAAACAGAATCAGCTATTAAATACTATCAGAACCCACTCGATTATACAATTACAGCTACAGGACAAAATAAAAACCCTCCAACTCAAAATGGTATCTGCTGTTGATGATATACTAAACTAAATTATAAAATATACATACCACAAATTCAAATAGGCTATTCTTAAACTATTCAACATTATCCTCAGCTCTGGCATCTTCCCCAATATTTGGAACCAAGGTCTAATCACCCCAATCAAGAAAGGTGGAGACAAAGTTTCCCCAATAAACAGAAAATCTACTGCAGTATCATTATGAGCAGACTCTAACATTTCCTCAGTGAAACAATGTCCTGAGCAAATGTAAAATTGGCTTCTTACCAAAATACTGTATGACAGACCACGTATACAATCTGCACACCCATATTGACAAACAAACAAAACAAAAAAAAGCAAAGTCTTCTCATGCTTTGTTGATTTCCAAAAAGCTTTTGTCTCGATTTGGCTGCTATACAAATTGATGGAAAGCGGTGTTGGGGGGAAAACATACAGTCGTGAAAAAGTAAGTATATCCAGTGGAAAGTTGTCTTTTTTTGTACATATTTGGACAAATGTATATGTAATCTTCACTTTAACACTATTGACAGATAAAGGTAACCCAATTTTAAAAATTAGACTGAAAGACTATACTTTGCAATCAACAGAAAAGCAATTCCATTCCAAAAATGAGTACACCCCTTGTTTCAATAGCTGGTGTTGCTCCCTTTCACTGAAATAACTTCATGTAGTAATTTCTCGTAACTGTCTAACAGTCTCTTACATCAACTGGGAACTGCTTCAACTTGTGTCACGTTCGAGGGCTTTCTTGCATTCATGGCCCGCTTCAAGTTCCCCCACAGCATTTCGACACAATTAAGATCTGGGCTTTGACTCTGCCATTCCATAACCCTCCATTTCTTATTTTTGAGCCATTATCTTGTAGCTTTGCTTGTGTGCTTTGGATCATGTTGCAAGATCCATGTTAAGTTCAGCTTCAGCTTTTTGACAGATGGCCTCACATTCTACTCAATAATTCTCTGGGACAATATGGAATTAATGGTTGGCCCTCAAGCAGCAAAGCATCCCCAAACCATAATGCCCGCGCCTCCATGCTTTACGGTTGGTATGAGGTCTGTTCAAAGGCAGTTTCGACAAACATGGCATCTGGCATCGCGGCCAAACAGCTCCACCTTTGACTCATCTGTCCTTAGCACATTATTCCAATAGATTTACCCAGATGTTGTCTGGCTAACGTCAGTCGGTTCTTGATATTATTTTTTGAGAGCAGAGGCTTCTTCCTTCCTGACCTCCCGTGAAGGCCAAGTTTGTGCAGATGACTCATGCACTTTGACATTGATTGTTGTAAGAGAGGCCTGTAGATCCCTTGATGTTACCCTGGTGTTCTTAGAGACTTCTATGAGCATCTTTCGGTCAGCTCTTGGGCTGAATTTGGTGGGATGACCTGTCCTAGGTAGATGTTCTCAATTTGTAGATGATCTGTCTTTCGAATTGCTTGGAAATGGATTTGTAACCCCTCCCAGACTCATGGGCATCAATAATCTTTCTTCTGAAGGCCTTGGATAGGTATTTTGATCTTGGTGTGATGTGTTACCACACACCAATATAATTAAGACCAAATCAGACCATGTTTTTAGTCTTTATGGAAGGCTTGACCCTCCCAAGTTACTCTGTAATGATTGTCTAATCATTTGCAAATGTTTTGGTGCACCTGATTCAAATTTTAGCCATTTTATGTGATGCTAAAGTAGGGGTGTAGTAACATTTCTGCATAAGGAAATAGCATTCTTGTTTATTTTAATTGCATAACATTTTCAAAGTATATATATTGTTTGTGATTTGTTAAATTGGGTTACCTTTATCAATTAATGTGGTTGGAATTTAGTATACATATCCATGTGTCCAAATATGTAAAAAAAATTATATACATAAGATCACTTTCCAGGGGGTGTACTTACTTTTTCACATGACTGTATGACATTATAAAATCAATGTACACAAATAACAAGTTTGCTGTTAAAATTGGCAATAAACACACATATTTCTTACCTCAGGGCTATTGGGTGAGAAAGGGATGCAGCTTGAGACCCACCCTCTTCAATATATATACTATATCAATGATTTGACGAGGGCACTAGAACAGTCTGCAGCACTCGACCCCACCCTACTGGACTCGGAAATCAAATGTCTACTGTTTTCAGATGATCTGGTGCTTCTGTCCACAACCAAGGAGAGCCTACAGCAGCACCTAGATCAGCTATACAGATTATGTCAGATTTGGGCCCTGACAGTGAATCTCAGTCAGACAAAAATAATGAAACGTTCCAGTACCCAGGACAACAAATACAAACTATGTCTAAACATCAACACCACAGGTAACTTCCACAAGGCTGGGAACGATCTAAGCTATCAAAAGGAACATAAAACTTGACATCCCAATTAGGATCTGGCTAAAAATACCCATTGCCCTGTATGGTTGTGAGCTCTGTAGTCCACTCACCAACCAATAATTCACAAAATGGGACAAACACCCATTGAGACAGAATTCTGCAAAAATATACTTTGTGTACAACACAAAACCCCAAACAATCCATACAGAGCAGAATTAGGACTATAGCCGCTTGTTATCAAAATCCAGAAAAGAGCTGTTAAATTCTACAACCACCTAAAAGGAAGCAATGTTAACACATTCCACCACAAAGCCCTCACCTACATAGAGATTAACCTAGAGAAGAGTCCCCTCAGCCAGCTGGTCCTGGGGCTTTGTTCACAAACACAAACAGACCCCAAAGTGCCCCAGGACAGCAACACATTTAGACCCAGCCAAATTGTGAGAAAGCTAAAAGATAACTATTTGACACAATGGAAAGAATCAACCAAAAAACTGGGCATATTGGAGTGCTATCTGGCCCTAAACAGAGTGTACACAGTGGCAAAATACCCACAATTTAGAAAAGTATTGACTAGTTACAGACTCAGTGAGCATAGCCTTGCTATTTTTTTATTGAACCTTTATTTAACTAGGCAAGTCAGTTATGAACAATTTCTTATTTACAATGACAGCCTACACCGGCCAAACGTGGACGATGCTGGGACAATTGTGCGACACCCTATGGGACTCCCAAACACGGCCGGTTGTGATACAGTCTGGATTCAAAGCAGGTTGTCTGTAGTGATGCCTCTAGCACTGAGATGCAGTGCCTTACACCACTGCGCCACTTGGGAGCCCCATTGAGAGAGGCCACCATAGGCAGACCTGGCTCTCGAGAGAACACAGGGTAAGTGAACATGGTCCACAAAATGAGATGGAAACTGAGCTGCACTTCCTAACCTCCTGCCAAATGTATGACCCAGTGGAGGCTGCTGAGGGGAGGACGGCTCATAATAATTGCTGGAACGGAGTGAATGGAATGGCATCAAACACATAGAAACCATGTATTTACCATTCCACTCATTCTGCTCCAGCCATTACCATGAACCTGTCCTCCCCAATTAAGGTGCCACCAACCTCCTGTGGTATGAACACATTAGAGATGCCTATTTCTCACATATCACACAAAACTACAAAGAATTTGAAATCAAGTCAAACATTGATAAACTCCCATAGCTGTTAGGCGAAATACCTCAGTGTGCAATCACTATTTGCATATTGTTACAACACTGCACATAGCCAATAATATAACATTTGAAATGTCTATATTCTTTTAAAACTTTTGTGAGTGTAATGTTTACTGTTAATTTGTTTATTGCCAATGTTTCTTTCCCCTTTTGTTTATTGTTTATTCCACTTGCTTTGGCAATGTAAACATATGTTTCCCATGCCAATAAAGCCCTTTGAATTGAATTGAACTGAGAAATGAGAGAGAGAGAGTGAGAGTGAGAGAGAGAGAGAGAGAGAGGGAGATAGTAACTTTGTGCTGACTCTGAAGTCCAGGTGCCTCATTGTCAGGCTCTGGCCATAGAGAAGCCTTTTACTTCTCTATATAGCCATGGTCAGAGACTGACAGATCTATTATTTCTGTTTCTGGTGGTGGTTTGTGGTGGTTTGTGGTGGATCCCTAATTAGAGGCAGCTGCAGTGCATTGTCTCTAATTGGGGATCCTACATATGTTTGTATTTTCCACACCAGGGTTGTGGGTCATTGTGTATATTCTCCAGTCACGGTCACGTTCACGGTAACGGTCATGGTCACAGTAAGTGTGCTTCAGCTTTGTTGTACATCGTGTTTGTTGTGTAGAGTTAATCAGTGTTGTGAACTTATCTATTAGTGTTATTAAAAGATGTCCAACAATTACTCTAGCTATCACTGCCCTGCGCCTTGGTCTCTCACCGTCCCGACTCGTGACACTCATTTATCAAAATTGCGTAGAAACTATTGATTTATCATACGCACACCGGTAGGAGAAAGCCATTGATAAAAACCAAATGTTCTCAGCCTCAGTGTTCGTGCATGACCTAGGCTATTTGCATTTTGAAACACCCCTAATTACTGATATATGGTCAAAATCATCCCTTTCCAGCCCGTGTGGAATATACAAAGCCCTGCCATGAAATACAATGGCGCAACCAAAAAAATCTAAGAGGTGCTAGTGTCAAAGATTGATAAGGTTTTATTTATAGGTTTTATTGGGCTCCGTCAGTTGTGGCTTGACCAGTAAAAGTAAAAACATAGATACAAAGAGAGGCCTATTAGGGAAATTCAAGATGCTTTAGCTCCCTTCATATTTGGGAACCCATTGCTTGCATCATGGCAAAAAACCCCTCTTGACTTTATCCTGTTGTGCGAAGGTGTATGGAAATTGTGTTACTGTTCGTTTTGCTGATGATTGGATCCAAAACATTGGCTCATCGAGAGCTGTGAGATGCCCATCGGCAAGCTCCCATTGAAAAGTGCCTGTTGCCAAAAACCTGAGGGTGGATATCAATTGGATGTGCATCGGAATGGCATGTGTTTGCCTTTTTCAAGTAGGTCTTAAATCCTCACAAAATGTATATAAAATTTGTTGGGGGAAACAATATCTGATGAGCACTTAAAACTGTTTCACTTGTACATGTGCCTCTAATATAACAAATTACTGTACTTAACATTTGTGACCCGATTCAGGAAACTAGTCGTATGTCACGACTTCACAAGAGAGCCGTTTGAACAAAAAATATATATTTTTTTATCAAATGCAGAAAGTCCGCAGAAATGCCTTCTCGAACATGTGAACTTTCATGTGACTTAATACCAGAACTTGTATGCCATCTGTAAATTCGAATAAAGTTGATAAATTATGAGCCTAGTTGGTTTAGCCACAGAAATAGACAGGAACCTTCCTGCAGCCATTAGCTGAGATAATGAGTGGGCTGGACATGCCGAGAGATGAGTTTCACATTGGTCTGCGGTGTAGCATCTAGTGACTAAAGAATTAGCTGCTCATTGTGCTTAGATACTCCTTTCTACTGCAGTTTTTTTATGAAAGACATAACGTTAGCCATGGAGAACTGCAAATATGTTCCGACTGCGCTCAATAACATCGCTGCCCTGAATTTATCAATCGCTGTCAACAAAGTTCAGTGAGAAAAAGTTGTGATGGAGTACTTTCTCGAGGACGATCATGCCATGCTGACTCTCTGAATCAGACGTTGAGGAAATCCCTGATTTAGGTAAAAACATTTTCATTGAAGAACTAAAACGACACAGGACGTCTTGCCGTGAAGCTTACAATCATGTATACGGATAAGAAGATAGCTACAGTTTCAGATATTATATGTTTCTAATTGTCAGAAATGTGTTTTCATTGCAAGTTAAAGCTTGCTGTTAGCTAGCTTGCTGTTAGCTAGCCACTTCATAAGTGTATGCAACATTAGTGATGTTTTCTCAGAATGCCATTTATCATTGCTAGTTATAGCCCAATGTTAGCTAGCTAAACAGGTTCAATGTTAGCTATTTACATTTACAATGACGGCCTACCCCGGCCAAACCTGGACGACGCTGGGCCAATTGTGCGCTGGGACTCCCAATCACAGCCAGATGTGATACAACCTGGATTCGAACAAGGGACTGTAGTGACACCTCTTGCACTGAGATGCAGTGCCTTAGACTGCTGCGCCACTCGGGAGCCCAATATAGATACCCTTGTTAATGCGTGTTTTGGACGGACCATTTCATCACTGGGGGCGAGTTCTCAGTCATCAGCACTATCTGCAGTCAAATGACTCTCTCCTAACACACGCCATACGTTGCTGCTACTATTTTTTTCATCCTGCTGTTCAGCTACTTTACCCCTGATATTGTTCTTGTACATACTGTATATTATTTGATTTATATTGACACTATCTATTTCTGATATTGCTACTATGCAAGTAACCATTTGGCTGTACTGTTTACACCTTCTGTAGAGACCCATCCACTTAGCAAGACTTAGCAAAATATTGATATATAAAATGAATATTATGTGTGGTCGTGACACACCACAACAATATCATAACAAATGCACTGATGTGGTCAAATATAGCCTGTCAAGATATGTTGCATGAATTCACAATATAAATACAATTAAATTACAGAAAAATTATTGAATTACAATTTTACACATTTTCAACATATATTTTCCCTATTCTACAAAATAATTTTTCAATTTAATTGTATAATTTCTGGTAATTTCTGTATTATCAAATGAGGAGAGACAAACTTATCACACAAGTCAGAGTTATACGCACTTAAACAATCTTTATTCACTTATTACAGTTTTTCTCGATCAACATCACAGGCTATGTTTTTCCTAGCCAAACAGCGGGGGGAAAATGCCGTGGAATGCCTGAGCCATCCCTGACAGGACTCCACAGCAATGTTCCCACAAGCTTCCTGCATGGTTTGGAGAAGGTTGTTCTGTACATAGTGATTTCTGTCATAGACCAACTCCATGCTGAGAAGAACTCCTCTATCGGATTGAGGAAAGGGGAGTATGGTGGTAGGAACACATTTGTGAATCTTGGATCATTCATGAACCAGTTCCGGACCAGAACAGCATGGTGGAAACGTACGTTGTCCCAAACAACAACATAACAAGGCTGCACTTCTCTCTGGGCATGTTGGAAAAGAGTTTCCAGTTGGCCATCCAGAAAAGTCAGAAGACGTTGAGTGTTATGTGGGCCAAGAGTAGCATGGTGGTGAAGGAGTCCATGGTTGCTGATGGCTCACAAAGTGTAATATTAACCCCACGCTGGCCAGGGACGTCCACGAGAGCACGTTGGCCAATAATGTTGCTCCCTCTTTGTCTTCGCTTTGTGAGGTTGAATCCTGCCTCATCCACAAAGATGAACTCATGCAAGGTGTCACTGGAGTATTGTCTGTATGAGATTTGATTACATTACATTTCATTACAGCCAATCCAGTATTGTTACAGTAAGTCAAGAAAACGATATCACAACATCTGTAGCCTACACTGTACAATAGTTGATATTTACACACAAATGATGGAATACATGTAAACACATACCTGGACATATTGGAAACACAGCTCTTTCACTCTCTCTGAGTTCCTCTCAAATGGAACCCGATACACTTGTTTCATGAGCATATGGTTGCGCCGAAGGAAGCAATCAATTGTTGAAATGATGACTCTATATATTTAGGAAAATGTCATTGTCTTCAATAATTCTTGCCTGGATTTCTCTGAGGTGTATGAGGTTGTTTACCACAACCATGTTCACGACGGAGTTGACTTGGGCCTCATAAAAAAATGGTTGGTCTACCACCAACAACTGGTTGTCTTTCAATTCTGCAAACAAACAGTGTTTGACATTGTCACACATGATTGACAATATGAATCCTCAACTTCACGTCATTTTCTTGTATTGTCTGCTTCTGCTACTGTAATGCATATAGTTTCATGGTACATATAGTACAGAAAAGTACAACTTCATAGTATGATACCTGTTTTCATCCCTGAAAGTCTGGACAATCGATGCAACACTGAAACGGCTCAGGTTTGGCTGTACTCTCAGCCCAGCTTCCTGTCATATCGTGTACAACATGGACTACAGTAGCACAGATCTCATTTGAGATTGTTGTTCTTCTTCCTCTTCCTCTCCCTCTCCCTCCTCCTCCTCCTCCTCCTCTCATTCTTACCATTCCTCTGGCTCGTTCTCTGATGTTTGCATCCATGATTCTGAAACACAGGTGAGCTTACCTGTTGCCCTTTTTATTCATTCCAATCTCCTGATTGATTGTTGAGTATTTTTGGTCGTTAGTGCTTACACCTGGACAATTGTTTGTTAAGGGTGTTTGAATTGCGCTGTTTTGAGTTTACTTATTGAACGGCAGTGTTTTCTAAATGACAACATGTTGACAATCGTGTCTTAAAGTGAGAGGTGTGTTTAGACTTTTGCAAATAAGTGTGAATGGACCAGAGAAATGTGGCAAAAATGGTGAATAGTGTTTATAGACTGGGGTATATGGTCTTTCTGCTGGGAATTGGCAAAATGGTTTCGTGAGGATGGCTTACACTACCAATTTTTGTGTGTTAGCAGTTGAGAAAAACTGTAATGAGTAAAGCAGGTCACACCAGAGACGCAAGTGAATGATGTGAGTGCTTTGCGATAACGATGGCTGGTCAACACAACACTCTTGACTGTTGGGTATTTGTATTCCTTGTCCAGAGACAAGGAATACAAATACCTTTGATAGCAAAGATACACATGACAAACAACAGATGTATGGAATGGGTCACACGTATGAAAGAAATTAATAATTCACAGCAGACAGTATATGCTGAAACCAGGGTCTGGCCCCCAACACAAGGTTCCCCTCATAATTATCTATACCCAAGCCATCTCTGCCTGGTACCTTCCAGCACACAAACACCAACTCATGCTATGGAATGCAGTCTTTTAGGTTATATCACCAAAGACGTCTTAAATCTATTGTAAGCATTAATCACCAAAGGCCCACTCTCATTTCACACAGACACAGTAGAGTTCTAAGAACCCCCTATACAATTGCAAAAAAATTACAATTTTTATAACACGACAGTATTATAACATAATCTTGCAATTTCTGCTCTCAATTTCTGCTCTCTCAAATGAACGCGCACTCTCAAGACAACATTCATATTGATAAATCTCACACTTTGCACGGAAATGATCCTCTGCGTGGTTTACGCACAGATTTGTACCTAAGCATGACTGATAAATGAGGCCCCTGGCAACTGCATGTTCGTTTGGGTCCTTTGTACTTTAAACAGTTAATGTGATAGTTTAAACCTTTTTTCTACGTGATGAACTCCGATAGCATTTTTATGTCTACTGGGAGTCTGAAGGAAGTTGAAGGTAGTTTCTGGAGCCATTGCTAACCAGTGTTAGCACAATAACTGGAAGTCTGCAGGAGCAGCTAGAATACTAATAACTTTAAAACTTAGTGATCGTGCTTGTCCATGGTATGTCCACGAAAGCCTTGGAATGTACAATAACTATGTACATAATTGACATAGTAATTTACATACATACCTACGTGAGTATTTCCCTTGACATTTCCGTGTAATAACCTCTTTGTAATGTAGTTTAAAGTATCTACCTCATCTTGGCTGTATGTACAGAGCACAGGGAGCTATATTGCAGCCATTATACAGTAGGTGCACTAATCCTGCTGTTTAAATGTACTGTCTATTAGCCCTGGACAAGGTTGCTCCTGCTCAGATTAATTAAAAAAGGCTATTTTAAAAGGAATGTTAACTAATGATGTAATGCTTTGTGGGCAGCAGCCCAGCTGATAACATAATAATTATAGTTTGTTCCTGTGGAGCGGGCTTTGGAGACTCAAGTAGAATGCAAAGAGAGTGAAGAGATGAGTTTCTGTTCTGTTTGAGCTGTAGATACAGTAGACTATATATGTTGAGTATATAGGCTATACAGTACAGTATAGTACAGTGCAGTACAGTACTGTACAGTACAGAACATGAGATTCAATGCAATGATACTGATATGACCATGGCAATTTCTATAGCTTATTTGTTATTTTGAGAAACCACGCCAAGGACACTGAGCCATTATTGGGTAATATAGAGATGCCAGAACTTTGGACAAGCCTATGCTTCTAGGGAACTCATTCACACTCATTGACACATAACGTACTTCACAAAAATCCGCACACAAACATGTGCACACACAGACACACAATCATTGCCCGCATTATTAAATGGCTTTTTATTGAATCTGAAACACTTTCTCATTTTGCCTGAGTGAGAACTTACTGTCATGTTGCCAATTATCTCTCTCACACGTGTGTGAACCGACTTCTGAGTGCCGCCCTGGCCCCAGTTATTAGTATAATCAGAGGCAAGCTATTTCAAAGCTCTCCCTGTGCAGTGTATCAAGGACTCAAAGGGATATATGATCATAAGGTACAGAGGTGGAGTCATACGTTTCTACAGATCCATGTAAGTTTCTCTATTCACGTTATTCATTGGGGCTCTATTGTGGGCATGGTGAATGGCATTGTGAACAAGGACAAGGACATATAAAGTGCCTTCGGAAAGTATTCAGACCCCTTGACTTTTCACATGTTTTGTTACGTTACAGCCTTTTCCTAAAATTGATTACATAGTTTTTTTGCAAAAACAGTTTTTAATATTAAAAAAATAAAAATAAAATAAAAAAGTGTTCAGACCCTTTACTCATTACTTTGTTGAAGCACCTTTGACAGTGATTACAGCCTTCTTGGGTAAGACGCTACAAGCTTGGCACAGCTGTATTTGGGGAGGTTCTCCCATTCTTCTCTGCAGATCCTCTCAAGCTCTGTCAGGTTGGATGGGGATAGGTATTTTCAGGTCTCTGCAGAGATGTTCGATCAGGATCAAGTCCGGGCTCTGGCTGGGCCACACAAGGACATTCAGAAAATTGTCCCAAAACCACTCCTGCGTTGTCTTGACTGTGTGCTTAGGGTCATTGTCCTGTTGGAAGGTAAAACCTTGCCCCAGTCTGAGGTCCTGAGCGCTCTGGAACAGGTTTTCATTAAGGATGTCACTGTATTTTGCTCAGTTCATCTTTGCCTCGATCCTGACTAGTCTCTTAGTCCCTGCCGCTGAAAAACATCCCCAAAGCATGATGCTTTCACAACCATGATTCACCGTAGGGATGGTTTCCCCCAGATGTGACGCTTGGCATTCAGGTCAAAGAGGTCCATCTTGGTTTCATCAGACCAGAGAATCTTGTTTCTCATGGTATGAGAGTCTTTAGGTGCATTTTGTCAAACTCAAAATGGGCTGTCATGTGCCTTTTTTCTGAGGAGTGGCTTCCGTCCGGCCACTCTACCATAAAGGCCTGATTGGTGGAGTGCTGCAGAGAAGGTTTTCCTTCTGGAAGGTTCTCCCATCTCCACAGAAAAACTCTAGACTTCTGTCAGTGTGACCATCGAGTTCTTGGTCACCTCCCTGACCAAGGCCCTTCTCCCCCGATTGCTCGGTTTGGCCGGGCGGCCAGCTCTAGGAAGAGCCTTGGTGGTTCCAAACTTCTTCCATTTAAGAATGATGCAGGCTACTGTGTTCTTGAGGACCTTCAATGCTACAGAAATGTTTTGGTACCCTTCTCTAGATCTGTGCCTGACACAATCTTGTCTCGGAGCTCTACGGACAATTCCTTTGACCTGATGGCTAGGTTTTTGCTCTGACATGCACTGTAAACTGTGGGAACTTATATAGACAGGTGTGTGCCTTTCCAAATCATGTTCAATCAGTTGAATTTACCACAGGTGGATTCCATTCAAGTTGTAGAAACATCTCAAGGATGATCAATGGAAACAGGATGCACCTGAGCTCAATTTCGAGTCTCATAGCAAAGGGTCTAAAACGTATTTCTGTTTTTTGTTTAATATATTTGCAAACATTTCTAAAAAAACATTTTCACTTTGTCATTATGGGGTGTTGTTTGTAGATTTCTGAGGATTTTTTTTTATATATTAATTTTAGATTAAGGCTGTAACGTAACAAAATGTGAAAAAAGTCAAGGGGTCTGAATACTTTCCGATTTCACTGTATAATTGATTTCAACTACTGTAGGTTTTCCGTACTGTATGTATGGATTACTTGGGTTGTTACCAACATCTGGTGAAAATGTCATGTCAATAGCACCTTTGGAAATATATTTACTGAGAAATACTTATTTCACCCGCTGTATGTACTTGTCGTTGTTAGACAACGGCATTCACCACGATAGAGCCCCAGTGGATAAAGCACAGAGGAACTCACATGGCTCTGTAGAAACCTACATGGCTCCAGCTCTGCCACTGTGGCCTCATTTCCCCATATGATCAAGATTTCCCTTTGAGGCCTTGATAGAGGGAGAGACACACAGATGGAGAAAGAGAGTGAAGAGGAACTCAAGAGAAGAAGTGACAGAGACAGGAAGATGGGATATATTGAAAACCCAGAAAGATGAGAGAGTGAGAGATAGAAGGAAAGAGAGGGAGATTCTCTGCCTGTTCTCTCACTGGAGGATGAGTGTCTTTCGTATGTCCCTCCGGAGGCTCAAGGCGTGAGAGAGGAACATCTGAGTCTCTTGTGTGTCTTTCCCACCTCTGGGCCACCCCTCTGCCTGCTGGCTTTCATTCAATTCTAATGGAAATGGATATCTCTTCTCCCCCTAGGGAGGGAAAGAGAGAGAGAGATAGAGTGAGGGTCGGGGAGAGCTAGAGAGAGGGGAAGAGAGAGGAGATGGATTGGAGATGAGCATACAACAGAGGAAGAGATGAGAAGAAGTGTTCTGATTTGGGTTCCCTAAGTTCTGTAGAGTATTGAAGACCAAGTACTCTTAGTCCTGGTACTTTCAGTCTTAATCCAACCATCCTGATCCTGTCACACGATCTGTTAATGTCTGCCCCTCTCCCTGTCTCTCCTGTGTCTGTGTGGTTGTACCGCAGCCCCTTGGAGTCCCTGTGAGCCTTGGCAGAACTCTTGTTCCTCTCATTCTGTCATTAGAAAAACAGACTCCAGCCATCATACTCCACAGCAGCAGGGAACCATTTACATAGTAATGATACCACACACACACACACACACACACACACACTCTACACACACACACACACACAAAAACACTCTACACACATACATTACTGACTACATCATTGATGAACTGAGGTACAAGGGTTAAACCTGTTGTTAATATGATTACATGGTAACACATGGTTAATGTTGTTATTAAGGTTGTTGATGTTATTATTATTATTATTATTATTATTATTATTATAATAATTAGATTTTTTGAAGTGTACTACTAGTAGTCATATTAACTGTAGCAGCAGTATTAGTAGTAGTAGGGTATTGTTAGTGCATGTGTGAGAGAGATACAGAATTTGTGTGAGTGTGTGGCTGCAGCCTCTCTACTCTCTCTGATATACATACCAATGACCCCTCACTCACCGTGCCGACTCCATGCTGGGAATTCCATCTAGCCAGAAAAACAAGGGGAGATTGTTATGCAAATGAATGTGGGGTGGGTATTCTAGAGAGAGAGAGAGAGAGAGGGAGAGAGAGAGAGAGGGAGGGAGAGGGAGGGAAAGAGAGTGAGAGACAGAGAGAGAGACAGAGGGAGAGACAGTGGGGGAGAGAGAGAGGGAGGGAGGGAGGGAGAGAGAGACAGAGGGAGCAATGGGGACTAGCTACCTAAAGAAAATATAAAAAGGGGTCAATCTTAATGGTTGCAATCTGCAGTGCAAAGGTAGGCCTCCTGTAAGTCTCTCTGGATAAGCAGCCAGGTCACCCATGATACAAAGCAGGTCACTTACTGTTTATTTTTCATGTGAATCCACTGCTCCTTCACTGAGCAGAAAACAATGGTTTTACACCTACAGTAGAGCCCACTGACACTAAAACACACCGGCTGCGTCATCACCGTGCGTGCGTGTGTGTGTGCGTGCGTGACTGTGTACGTGTGCGTTCCCTCTGCTTGTGTCCTCATGCCGCCCAATGCCTAGTGATCAGTAAATCTCAGCTTAGTCCCAGTGCTCACACTAAAATCAGCATATCCTTCAGTGCCTAAACACAGCACCTGCCACCACCCAACAATAACCTCCCTCTATCTCTTGTTATCTTTCGCTCTCTCTTTGCATACATAAACATAAACACATCCTTTTGGTCACTGGCATTGGTGTTCTGGTCACCAGACTCTGCCGGACTCTAGTGGCAACCCGTCCTTATTAAAAATGCAGATAGGATGCTGGGGGCATCACATGTGTACGTTACAGTAGCTGGAAAGCTCTGAACCTGTGTATCAAGACAACATAATTACGTATATTCATTGCAAGGGCATTTGAAATCATTGTGCAACATTGTCAGACATTATGTATACTGGAAGTGGACCATGATCCTGGGTTGTTGACTTGCGTTGTCTTTTATGTCAGTTGCATCAGGTTGCGTCAGTCTTGGTGCCATGCTGGATTCCCTGGCTCTGGGTGTGGGGAATGGTTCAAACACTCCTCTTCTCTGCCAGGCAAGAGAGTGCCAAAATGCCACCACTCTGATGATGGCATTAGCCCTATACGGTATGCCAAGAGGGGGTTGGACATTCATAATCCAATGAATCAAGGTTTAAATGGGTGCCACATACCTCAACAAAGGAATTCCATACTTCATGAGGCAGTGCTGCTAAACAATGGATGTATTGCCAGTAGAATTGTTGTGTACAGTAGTTGGCCATGTGTTAATAGTAAAACATATTTGACCGTGGTATCCACATGGTTATGCATTAAACATGTCATATTGCCTCAATAACATCTGTAATGGCTACTGAAAAAACTGAGATAAAAAATAAAAAATAAATTAAAAAATGTTTAAATATAAAACTACGCTTTTCTGGATGAACTGAACAAATGCTTGTTTCAACAAACCCTCTGTCAAAATTCCCTTTTTCCAAAATGAGCTAATAATGGAAATTTGTAACTACGCATAGACGGTTCACCAGAAACCGTAGGCTCTATTTTCATTTTCAGGCTCCACCAAATTTCCATCATAATTATGTCAATATACAGGCAAACACACTTCCATTTCCTACAGAATGTAATATGTGTAATGTGTTTAAAAAATTAGACCCCAGTCCTCCTCTCCCTTCCCCCCATCCCCCATCACCCCTCCTTCCTCCCAATAAAAGTTTTGGCAGGCCTGAGCTGTTGTAATTGGCAGGCGGTTCCCGTGCCGATAGACTCCACCGTCCTGCAGGTCAAGAGTAATTTACTGTGCAGCTAAACGCCCTAGCTGTTTTTTCTTCCCGGCGTCCATATTGGAATTCCCATCCAGGCTGTATTACAAGGCGAGATGATGGCTTAATCCCTTGTTAATTAGAATAACATCTCCGGCAGCTGAGGCTGAGGGGCCACTAATGCTGAGCTCTGGAGCTCCCTCCGGAGAGGCTGCCTGGCTCGCTTGCCATGGCCCAGAGAGGAGGGCTTGGCGCGGGCTCAGAGAGCTGGAGAGAGAGGGGGTCCTTGGATGTGCTCTGGATAAGGCGTGAAAGGCTGTCTAATCCGCTGTTGATGACTTGTGGGCTAATGGGGCTGCAGTATGTTGGCAAGTCCGGCAATCCACCATGATCCGGGTCAGAGCAAGACTGACGGATGATTAAGGGTGTCCTCAAAGGGTGTCCTCAAAGGGTGTTTAAATGGTGTACTAGAATACCTGTGGTAAGGATGCATGCACTTTAAATAATGTTACAGATACTCCTTTGGCTGGACATCGTACTATGAAGCTGAAGAGCTTTTTTTGAGCAACAGTAAAGGCTAGCCATGTGTGTGTGTACATGGCTTCCTGGTTACATTCCTGGGGAAATTCCAGCATGTTGTGCCCCATAGCGTATCTCATGAACACACACCAACTCCAGTCTCAGAAATGAGTGACAAGTCAAAAAGCTGAAACAGTGTTGGCTGTCCTATGATACTCCAGCCTCCTGTGTAATTATTACTCATATAGTAGCTGCAATCAAACTATGTCAACGGTTCCTCCAAACACCATGAATACACCAAGACACATTTTCTGACAGTGACAGTCCACCTTCAGCCCCTTCCAGGAGGAGATAACAGGAGGGTAGAGGCATTATTCCTATGTCTCCCTCGTTACTGTACTTACAGTGGGTATTCAGACAGTCATTAGAGGAGAGTAGCCTGTATAATACAGAACCAGACCTCTTTTCTGTCTCTTCTACCCAGCCTCCTGGAAAGACACAAACAGCAGTAAATGATCTGTCTCTTCCTCTACCCAGCCTCCTGGAAAGACACTAACAGCAGGGAATTATCTGTCTCTTCCTCTACCCAGCCTCCTGGAAAGACACAAACAGCAGGGAATGACCTGTCTCTTCCTCTTCCCAGCCTCCTGGAAAGACACAAACAGCAGTAAATGATCTGTCTCTTCCTCTTCCCAGCCTCCTGGAAAGACACAAACAGCAGTAAATGATCTGTCTCTTCCTCTTCCCAGCCTCCTGGAAAGACACTAACAGCAGTAAATGATCTGTCTCTTCCTCTACCCAGCCTCCTGGAAAGACACTAACAGCAGTAAATGATCTGTCTCTTCCTCTACCCAGCTTGATGGAAAGACACAAACAGCATGGAATTATCTCCCTGCCCCCCGCTATTCTCTACCTGTCTGTCTGTGAGAGAGAGAGAGAGAGAGAGAGAGAGAGAGAGAGAGAGAGAGAGAGAGAGAGAGAGAGAGAGAGAGAGAGAGAGAGAGAGAGAGAGAGAGAGAGAGAGAGAGAGAGAGCTTTTATGTTACACAAGGTGAACCATTTTTGTCTCTATTGTCCAGTATAATTCAGTCTCAGCTTTCTGAACATAAAATCATCTTTTCACCATACGATTGTATTTCACTTCAATATGCATCCAATAAATGTGATTTGACCAACTTAAGATTGCCTTAGCAATCACCAAGATGGCTTTTATGCCTTATATTCATAATGTTTCACATCTGTACTTAATTGAGTCAAAACTACAGCCAACTGGTTATACTACAGCTTGGAAGAGAGACATACACTAAACTAAAATGTAAAGTGTTGTCCCATGTTTCATGAGCCGAAATAAAAACGTCTCAGAAATTTTCCATACGCAAAGAAACCTTATTTCTCGAAAATTATGTGCACAAATGTCTTTACATCCCTGTTAGTGAGCATTTCTCCTTTGCCAAGATAATTCATCCAACTGACAGGTGTGGCATATCAAGAAGCTCCTCAAAACAGCATGATCATTACACAGGTGCACCTTGTGCTGGGTACAATAAAATGTTCAGTTTTGTCACACAACACAATGCCACGGACTTATCATGTTTTGACAGAGCGTTCAATTAGCATGCTGACTGCAAGAATCCCCACCAGATCTGTTGCCAGAGAATGTAATGTTAATTTCGCTACCATAAGCCACCTCCTACGTTGTTTTAGAGAATTTGGCAGCACGTCAAACCGGCCTCACAACCACAGACAACGTGTATTGCGTCGTTGTTGTTTTGCAACGTTGTGAACAGTGTCCCATGGTGGCGGGGAGGTTATGGCATGGGCAGGCATAAACTATGAACAACTAACACAATTGCACAAGATACCGTGACAAGATCCTGAGGCCCATCTCAAGTTTCAGTATGATAATGCACTGCCCCATGTCGCAAGGATCTGTACACAATTCCTGGAAGCGGAAAATATGTCCCGGTTCTTCCATGGCCTGCGTACTCCCCAGACAGGTCACCCATTGAGCATGTTTGTGATACTCTGGATCGACCTATGTATATGACAGCGTCTTCCAGTTACCGCTAATATCCGGCAACTTCGCAAAGCCATTGAAGAGGGGTGGGACAACATTCCATAGGGCACAATCAAAAGCCTGAACTATATGCGAAGGAGGTGTGTTGCGCTGCCTGAGGCAAATGGTGGTCACATCAGATATTGACGGGTTTTCTGATCCATGCCCCTACCTTTTTTTTTAAGGTATCCGTGACCAACAGATTCATAGCTGTATTCCCAGCCATAGATTAGGGCCTAATACATTTATTTAAATTGAATGATTTATATGAACTGCAACTCTCTAATATCTTTGAAATTGTTGCATGTTGAATTCATATTTTTTTAATTGAGGCTAATGCTAGATTATTTGTTAATGTACTGACTTGGAATACATTTATACACTACATGACCAAACGTATGTGGAACATCTCATTCCAAAATCAGGGGCATTAATATGGCCTTGGTCCCCCCTTTGCTGCTATGACAGCCTCCACTCTTCTGGGAAGGCTTTCCACTAGATGTTGGAACATTGCTGCAGGACTTGCTTTCATTCAGCCACAAAGACCATTAGTGAGGTCTGACACTGATGTTGGGTGATTAGGCCTGGCTCGCAGTCGGCGCTCCAAATCATCCCAAAGGTGTTCGATGGAGTTGAGGTCAGTGCTCTGTGCAGGCCAGTCAAGTTCTTCCACACCAATCTCAACCAACAATTTCTGTATTGACCTCGCTTTGTGCACAGGGGCATTGTGATGCTGAAACAGACAATTTTTACGCGTTATGTGCTTCAGCGCTTGGCAGTCCCTTTCTGTGAGCTTGTGTAGCCTACAACTTCGCAGCTGAGACGTTGTTGCTCCTAGATGTTTCCACTTCACAGCAACAGCACTTACAGTTGACCTGGCAGCTCTAGCAGGACAGACATTTGACGAACTGACTTTGTAAAGGTGGAATCCTATGGCGGTGCCACGTTGAAAGTCACTGAGCTCTTCATTAAGGCCATTCTACTCCCAATGTTTGTCTATGGAGATTGCATGGCTGTGTGCTCGATTTGATACACCTGATACAACAGGTGTGGCTGAAATAGCCCAATCCACTAATTTTGAAAGTATGTTCACATACTTTTCTATGTATAGTGTAGATAAACTACCTCTTAAATAGAGGTCATGGAGGTACTGTGGGAGTATGTCTGCATGTTTATCAGTATTGTAAAGAGTGTATGTGTCACGTTTGATGAAAATAAAAATATAAATACAAAAAATGCAAATAATAATCATAGTATTGAAAGTAAAAGATAAATATATAATAATAATAATACATTTTATTTAAAAATAGAATAAAATAGCAAATAAAAACATAACACAGCAATACAAGAGGAAAAAAAACAAAGGCAAATGAAATGAATGCCTACAATAGATAAAATGTTTGTTATTGTTTGTATCAATTTGAAACAACTGACGCTTTTGAACTGTTCTCACGGTTTGTCACGGAACATATCAAATATCTGGTCCTTAGTTCCCAATGAGTCATGAGGTTGTGTATTATTATGATGAAGAAAAGTGAGAGGGGATAAGAAGAGCGAGAGGGAAGAAGAAGAAGAAGGAGGAGGGGAAGGAGGAGGAGGAGGAGGAGGAAGAAGAGGAAGAAGAAGAAGAAGATTTAAAGTGAGAGAGTGAGTGGAAAAATGTGATTCAGAGAGAGAGAGATAGACAGAGAATATATTACAAAGAAAAATAACAAGAAAAAGAGAAAGAGAGAAGGAGAGGGAAAAGGAGAGATCCAGATAAAGGAACCGGCTCAACCTGTTAAAGTGGCTTTATTAGGAGTCAGGGACTGATCACACTGCTAAGTGACCCGCCAAGGTCAGGATGAAGGGCAGCGGCTGTAATTAGTATGCACTTTGGCGCAGCAGGGCTGCGCTAGGCTACACTGACATTAGTATGCTCCTCTATGGGGCAGGGCTAGGCTATGCTACCATTGTTCCGCCACAATCAAATTAGCCCCACTGATGAGGCCTGAGCTCTGTGACCTCAGAGCCCGCATGGCTTTCTAGTGATAGAAATGACAATGGCACAAAAGAATATGTGTGCCACACTCTTTGGGGACATTGGGGCTCACATACTGATTTCTGATTATAGCAGCTCTTTATTTATATATTTTCTCCCGGTGAACGTAATTGAAATGAGGTGTTGGCTGCAATATGTGAAGTGAATGCCCCTCTGGCTCTGTGACATTAGCCATCTAAAACCTTGGTACTGGTTGACGTGGAGTGGACATCAACAAAATGTGTGTGTGTGTGTGTGCGTGTATATGTGTGTGCGTGTACATGTGTGTGTTTGTGAGTCATGTCTCAGACATTGGCAGTCAGCTCAGACTCCCCCTGCCTCCCCACGCTCTCCCCCGCCCATATTGTGTGATTTAGTGAGATCAGATGTGATAGGCTGTTGTTAATGCACCGTGGGGTCCACAATAGCACTGCACCGCACATGAATCAGGTGGACAAAAAAAAAACAGAGGAAATTAGATATGCAGCGTACCAATTTTACAGTCCCAGCCTCTGAGATTGAAATAGCCTAGATTAATGTATCATATCTTCTATCTACACTGTCCCCACCGAATCAACTCTAATATATTGAGCAGATTTGCAGTACAAGACTTTATCTAAGGGAGTTCTCCAAAAGCTGTGCTGACCCCGGGATTTGATTTGGTTCAGGGATGTTTCTGTCGAGGAGCGAGACTCCAATGCTGTTAAAGAAATATAAACTCAGATTGCACAATTATATTGGGGATGATTACAGATAGGGTGTCAGTGTGCCACTGATACATGCTGAATTATATTGGGGATGATTACAGATAGGGTGTCAGTGTGCCACTGATACATGCTGAATGTTCTCACAGAGGAGTGCAAAGGAGGAAGTGGTAGGCTACTGGCTTTAAATATTAATATATTTCCTGTATGTCTCCAATACAGTTGAGGAGAATGCTAGTGAGACTTGACCTTGAATTTTAACACAATCATGTCAAACATTGAAGCTATCCTATAATATTCTTGACTTTACAGAAGATAAACAGCCATTGTTATAGAAATAAAGCGATCTGTATATTGACGGCTAGCTAGTTCTTTTTTAGGTCTTAAACACGTGGCCATTTATCTTGCCCATTGCTCTCAATGGCTTTATTCACACATTGGAGCATTTCAGGCAATCTTTTTGTGGCTGCTACCCCATAGATAACCTAACAGAGAGATAAGAAAATAAAACAATTTATATCAACTATCAACTGATATTTGTATTCCCTTGTTCGGGCACAGGTAGACTCCTTACCGTTCCATAGACATTTCTTCAAATTCATTTCAGATTGACTTACCTGGTCAGTCTGCTAAGGCAATCTTAAGTTGGTCAAATCACATTTATTGGATGCATATTGAAGTGAAATACAATCGTATGGTGAAAAGATGATTTTATGTTCAGATAGCTGAGACTGAATTATACTGGACAATAGAGACAAAAATGGTTCACCTTGTGTAACATAAAAGCTCTCTCTCTCTCTCTCTCTCTCTCTCTCTCTCTCTCTCTCTCTCTCTCTCTCTCTCTCTCTCTCTCTCTCTCTCTCTCTCTCTCTCTCTCTCTCTCTCTCTCTCTCTCTCTCTCTCTCTCTCTCTCTCTCTCTCTCTCTCTCTCTCTCTCTCTCTCTCTCTCTCTCTCTCTCTCTCTCTCTCTCTCTCTCTCTCTCTCTCTCTCTCTCTATTCCTGTCAAGCAGCCATCTTGGATAGTGATAATCCATCCTCTACATGGCTCTGATTATCTACAAAACTGAAATCAGACAATAGACATTCATATCTGGGAGCATCATAGGGAAGTGATCCTGTTAAAGAGGATAGAACAGGGATCAAGTTTCTCTCCTGATGAAAATCAATGCAATGTGACTGGTTGGAAAATGACTCAACATGTCAGCTATAAAGAGATGAGCCATTATATCATTAGAGCTCATTTGTAACCCTATTGCTAGTCATTCATTCAGGAAGATATACATATAAATGATTCATATCTGTCCATTGTCATCATTTTCAATGTGGTTCAGACTAAACAGCAAGAGACTCAATTACCATTGAGTTTTTTTTTGTGTGTGTAAGCAGAATGACAACTAGAACTAACACTACCACTGTCACTGCTACTACAGGATTCTACGATAACTGCTGTAATAATCATATTTCTACTATCACTGGACCTATACTACTACTACTACTACTGCTACTACTACTACTACTACTACTACTGCTACAACTACTGCTACTGCTACTACTACTACCACTACTACCACTACTACCACTACCGGCCCGCAATAGAATTATATTAATGCCCATCCATGTGGTAGGCCTACAGTTTGTAAAACAGGCAATTGCATTGGCTATTTTAAGCACAACTGAAGGAAATAAACAACTTATTTGATAGAAAACGGCCAATGTGGCAACAATATTAGTCAGAAATACCCCAGGTGAGGGTAGCGAACTTGGCGACGACTTGGGTTCAGAACAACGAAGACAAAAACTGTATACAAAAAAAACATTTAATTATACCACCACCCAAAAGGGCAATAGGCGAGTGGGAGGGCAAAAAGGCAGGATCCTCGGACAGAGGTAGACCCTACCTGTTCACGTACCTGCACACACACATTGGTGTTGCATGTCTTAACACTTGTAAATGAACCCTCCTCCCCTTCTAATCTGTCACTCTAATGTACTATAGATTTTATTTCAGCCTCTGTATTACATTTGCAATAATAATCATCAACCGACGCTGTCCTTCCCTGCCGCAGAAATTAAATGTTGCCGCTGAGTGAACAACTAATAAAAAATGTTGCCGGAGGAAATAAACAACTAAATATGATAAATCATAAGGGCTGGGTTTTGTATTCAGATGCGAGAGACAATTACACAAAGAGTTTGAATTGATCAGCCGCTGCGCCTCTCAACAGCTCAGTAATGGACCACTGCCGCCGCCGGCCGGTGTGACTCCCACACACCCACACACACCACAAAACCAGTGGTGCAGCCTTTTTCTTTATCTGCCCAGGTATGTCTTATCAGACGATAGTCTAAGGAGTAGATTCTGAGGAGTGGATATTGTTGATTAGCACAGTCTGTGTGTGTGTGTGCATTATTCTCTCATAGAGTGCAACAATCTGAGACTAGGGCTGGGATTTATTTCATAGTGCACCGAGCTGGGCAGCCGGCAAGGCACTTTCCCAGACATTTGTGGACATCGCATTGACGGTAAATGCTGCAGATGTTGGCTAAATCTGAAAAATACCTTTCAACAGGAGCGCAACTTTGATTGTAGAAGTGGGGGGGACATAAAATATATACAGCGGGTGAAATAAGTATTGAACACGTCACCATTTTTCTCAGTAAATATATTTCCAAAGGTGCTATTGACATGAAATTTACACCAGACGTCCTCTATTTTTTATTTAACTAGACAACTCTAGACAACTCTATCCATGAAGCTCAGAGTTTTAGCCAATGTAGGATTTGGGCTGGGATTTAACCCAATCCGTGTAAACAGAGCACTGTAACATGCTTGAAAGGCACCCACCAGTTTTATCACTGCAATGTGATACAAAACGAGGCAACGGTGTGCTTTAGGACCATGCGGAAGCCTCCGAGCAGTTAGGTAGGCTGTTTGGAGTGTTTATCCTACTGGATAATATATATATATATATATATATATATATATATACAGCGGGTGAAAAAGGAATTGAACACGTCACCATTTTTCTCAGTAAATATATTTCCAAAGGTGCTATTGACATTACATTTTCACCAGATGTTGGTAACAACCCAAGTAATCCATACATACAAAGAAACCAAAACAAATACGTTCAGAAATTAAGTTATGTGTAATAATGTGAAATGACACGGTGAAAAAGTATTGAACGCACTTACTGATATTTATTTAATACTTTGTACAAAAGCCTTTGGTGGTAATGACAGCTTCAAGACGCCTCCTGTATGGAGAAACTAGTCGCATGCATTGCTCTGGTGTGATTTTGGCCCATTCTTCCACACAAACAGTCTTCAAATCTTGAAGGTTCCGTGGGCCTCTTCTATGAATCTTGATCTTCAGTTCTTTCCATAGATGTTCAATGGGATTTAAGTCAGGTGATTGGCTGGGCCATTCTAGCAGCTTTATTTTCTTTCTTTGAAACCAATTGAGAGTTTCCTTGGCTGTGTGTTTGGGATCATTGTCTTGCTGAAATGTCCACCCTCGTTTCATCTACATCATCCTGGTAGATGGCAGCAGATTTTTGTCAAGAATGTCTTGGTAAATTTGCCCATTCATCCTTCCTTCAATTATGTGAAGTTTGCCAGTACCATTTGCTGAAAAGCAGCCCCACACCATGATGTTCCCAACTCCAAACTTCACTGTTGGTATGGTGTTTTTAGGGCGATGTGCAGTGCCCTTTCTCCTCCAAACATGGTGTGTATTATGACATCCAAACAGTTCAATTTTGCTCTCATCTGACCACACTATATTCTCCCAGTATTTCACTGGCTTTTCCAAATGTTGTGCAGCAAACTTTAAACAAGCTTCAACATGCTTTTTTTTCCAGCAATGGAGTCTTGCGTGGTGAGTGTGCATACAGGCCATGGCGGTGGAGTGCATTACTTACTGTTTTCTTTGAGACACCAGTACCTGCTAATTGCAAGTCTTTTTGAAGCTCTCCACAAGTGTTCCTTGGCTCTTGGTCAACTCTTCTGATTATTCTTTTCACTCCTCTGTCAGAAATCTTGCGAGGAGCACCTGGTCGAGGCAAATTTATGGTGAAATGATTGTCTTTCCACTTCCGTATTATGGCCCCAACAGTGCTCACTGGAACATTCAGAAGCTAAGAAATGTGCCTATAACCAATGCCATCATTATGTTTTGCAACAATTAGGTTGCGAAGGTCTTGAGACAGCTCTTTGCTTTTACCCATCATGAGATGTGTCTTGTGTGACACCTTGGCAATGAGACCTTTTTGTAGGTCATCAGTTGGGACTGAACCAGCTGATATTAATTTACACTGACAGGGGGCTTGATTGCTTTTTAATTACTGATAGTTTTCAGCTGTTGCCTTGGCTTTCCATGCCTTTTTGCACCTCCCTTTCTTCATGTGTTCAATACTTTTTCCCTGTGTCATTTCACATTATTACACATAACTTAATTTCTGAACTTATTTGTTTTGGTTTCTTTGTATGTATGGATTACTTGGGTTGTTACCAACATCTGGTGAAAATGTAATGTCAATAGCACCTTTGGAAATATATTTACTGAGAAAAATGGTGACGTGTTCAATACTTATTTCACCCGCTGTATATATATATATATATATATTATCCAGTAGGATAAACACTCCAAACAGCCTACCTAACTGCTCGGAGGCTTCCGCATGGTCCTAAAGCACACCGTTGCCTCGTTTTGTATCACATTGAAGTGATAAAACTGGTGGGTGCCTTTCAAGCATGTTACAGTGCTCTGTTTACACGGATTGGGTTAAATCCCAGCCCAAATCCTACATTGGCTAAAACTCTGAGCTTCATGGATAGAGTTGTCTAGAGTTGTCTAGTTAAATAAAAAATAGAGGACGTATTTATACAGTGCCTTGCTAAATTATTCAGACCCTTTGGATTTCTTCACATTTTATTGTGTTATAAAGTGGGATTAAAATGTATTTCATTGTACTTTTTTTGTCAACAATATAACAAAACACTCAAAATGGAAGAATTATTTTCATCAATACAGTTCAATAACTAAAATATAGTCGTCAGCTCCCTTAGTCAACACATTCTAGAAATACCTTTGGCATCGATTATTGTCTTGCTGAAACATGAATTAATTTCCAAGTGTCTGATATAAAGTAGACTGAAGCAGGTTTTCCTCTTGGATTTTGCATGTGCAAAGCTCTATCTCGTTTCTTTTTATCCTGAAAAACTCCCCAGTATTTGCCGATGTCAAGCATACCCATAACATGATGCAGCACCACCATAATTGAAAATAAGGAGGCAGTTACTCAGTGATGTGTGGTGTTGGATTTGCCCCAAACATAAGGACTTGCATTTAGGCCAAAAAGTTGATTCCTTTGCTATGTTTTTTTTATGCATTATTACTTTAGTGCGTTAGTTCATACAAGATACATGTTTATGTATTCTGTATAATGTTATTCTTCTTTTCACTCATGTCATTTAGGCCATTATTGTGGAGTCACTAAAATCTTTTTTATTATTATTTAGCGGGTGATTTGTTGTTGTTATCCATCTACCAATCCCTCCCTTTCTAGACGAGACCTTCGAAAAGCTCCCTGGTCTTTGTAGTTGAATCTGTGCTTGAAATTCAATAATTGACTGAGGGACCTTACAGATGTTGTATGTATGGAGGACAGAGGAAGGTTTGATCATTCAAAAATCATGTCAACCCCTATTATTTCACACAGAGTGAGTCCATGTAACTTATTATGTGATTTGTTAAACCAATTTTTTCTCCTGAACTAATTTAGGCTTGTCTAAACAAAGGGGCTGAATAGTTATGCAACGATTATATTTGTGGGGCCTGCGAAGCCAAACATTCTCCTTCTTCTTCTTCTTCTTCTTCTTCTTCTTCTTCTTCTTCAGCACATTACTTCTCTTACACCGTTTAAGCTAGAAATATCATTCTTCATCATGTTTTAAATGTGCCGACTGGTCAACCTTGTATTCAACTTTTTAATATATTTCATACTTGAAAAAATATTGAACTTTTTGTTCTTTATCCCCCTGTATGGGATTTCTTCAACATTCTAAAGCTCCCCATTGTGACATTATCACATCCAACAATACATTCACTGTAAATGCAAAAATGCCATTTCATCTACTTCTCTGCTTTTCAGATATTCTGATAAAAAGTTACAGCTGTTTTAGTAACCGGATCAACATTTTTTATTTATTTTTATAAACAACAGAATTGTTTACCACTTCCACAAGTTAGACAAAAAGTTAGAAGGGTATGACATCTTCTCTGCTAATTAAATCCGTTCATGGAACCAAAATATACACTGCCATGAGTGTGCAATTCCATATGTGTTATGTCAAAGTTTTGATGTCTTCACTTTTATTCTACAATGTAAAAAATTGTGCAAATAATGAAAAAACATTGAATGAGTAATATTCCAAGCTTTTGGCCCCCAGTGTATATCTAATGATACCGGTGTTTTAGTAACTGCATTAACACATCGTTTCCAAACTTTTCCAAACAACTGCCGTTTTGACCACTCCCCCAACAAGTCAGATAAAGCGCTCTACCAATAAGTAAATAGAGCTATTTTAGTATCCCATCAACTTGTCTCTGTCTAGATGCAGTAAGTAATGTTAGAAGCTAGCAGATTCATTACCAACAACAGCTGCAAATTCCAATAAAACTACATCACTTTTTGAAGTTCACTTTCCTTTCTTTGTCTATCATGAATCCAGCAAATATGTTTTGTAGGTCAGAGTGCAGTATTTCTTTAGTTTCATTGAGAAACGTTTGTTGTTAGCAAGTTTCTCATACTTGCTTTAGCCATGGAGGAAGCAATGTTGCCAAGGCTACTGTTGCTTAGCAACGCTTAACTCAGATGGAGACAAAGTCTTCATAGTTAATTCCCATGATTTATGAATCTGTTTCGGACCGAACAGTTAGCGCTAAGATTTCGAATGCTTCCCCTGTGTGGACAACCTGGAATGACACAGAGAATATGTTTTATGCTCACTTGCTTTGTCCTCCTTCTCAAGCTCCTTCTCTGTGCTCTAAATAACTCAACTGGCTAGTGTGCCTGTATGTAAAGAGAAGGGCGGGCTCTACCCCTCTAGTTGGATAGAGAAAAGCATTCTCTGTTCACTCGTTTCATACTTCACCCGATAACTCCTCATCTCACTTTGTTCAGTTTTCACACGCAACAATTGTAGTTTAGACTCTGACCACAACCACACACTTAAAAAAAATATGTTCTGGATAGAACCAAAAAGGGTTCCGTTGCTTGCTTCATTCACATAAGGCAGACCTAAAGGTCATATATAGAACCCTTTTGAACCCTTCACTGAACCAACATTGGGTTCCATATAGAACCAATTTTGGTTCAATATAGAACCTTAAGCCGTGCCAAATATGAAGCTAACATATAACATTTTTTTCTATGAGTGCACACAATTACTGACCAAAACCACACAACTATATACAACACAACTACTGAACCACACAACTACTGACCACAACCACACAAGTACTGACCACAACTACTGACCACAATTACTGACCACAACCACACAACTATTGACCACAACCCACAACTACTGACCACAACTTCTGAACCACACAACTACTGACCAAAACTATTGACCACTACTGACTAGGGATGGGCATTTAAAATTATTTCACTCTTCAAATAATATAATTAAAGTACAACTTTTAAAACTTCTTCCACTACCACACATTTTTGTAAAAAGCTTTAGCAAGCCCCACAACTTTTCAACTATATAGAACCCTTTTGTAAGGTTTTTTGATCAGAACCCCAGTTGTTCGTCTTCACTGAACCAAAATTGAATACTTTTGCAAAGCACTGTATGTGGTAAACAGTTTGCATGTTATTGAGGGGAAAGGAATGGAGTTGTGTGTTTATCTGCCTTCATTCATCCTCTTTCTTATCTACACCTTGCCTTTGGACAAAATACATTTTATTGACATTACTGCTTTGACAGTGTAACGTAGACGCAAGGAGTCAGGAAGCCAGTGCAGATGGTATGGACATGAAAACAGAACCAATACTGCCTGATGACTGAGGTTGGTGAGGGCTATATGGAGGGAGAGTAATCAGGGTGGAGATGATGTCCAGGTGTGCTTAACGATGGGGAGCAGGTGTGCGCAATGTTGGTTGCCAGGTGTGCACAATGTGGGTTGCCAGGACCGATGGTTATTGGACCGATGGTTATTGGACCGGTGGTTAGTCGACCGGGACGTTGAGTGCCGGAGGGAGGGAGCAGTAGGCGTGACAGACAGTGAACATCACATTTTATTTAGTCATACATTTTAATTGTCTCTGTAAAGTGTGAAATGCACTTTAAATTAATTGTGACTTGACTTGACACATCAGTAATGTTGATCTGTGGATTGAGACCTCTCCAGAACCTTCCAGTTTGTTGTGAAGAGTAATGTAAGAATGTCACGGAAGAATGTCACAAGATTCGATCAACTGGATTGGACTGTCTATATTCAGAATGTGTGTGTGTGTGTGAGAGAGAGTGTGATAAAACAGAAAAAACACCTGAGTCACAGAGAGAGGAAGAGGGGACATAAATCGAATCAGTGTGGTCTGACTGGAACTGCTCTCCACGCAGCAAAGACACTTCCTACCAAACTGCCGGACACCTCACACCTAACCCCTTGTCATCCTTTCCTCCCTCTCCTCACTGGATCTGTCTTCCCTCTCTCCTCTCCTTTCTGGCTTCATGTCATCCCCCTCTCCTCTCCTCTCATGTGCTGACAGTTGGACCCAGGCAGGGTCACCTCCCCTCACCTCCCAGGGGTGTGTGGGTACAGCTCCGGAGCTCCAGAGCCCACGCCCCAGCGACTCCCTGACTTGCCCAGCGAGGAGAAGTGAAGTGTGGGGAGAGCCGGGCCGCTCTGCTGGGAGTGGGGCCGTAGGCCTGGAGGTACCCCCGGCCTGCTCACTTTAGGTCATGCAAGACACAGTCTGCCAGGCCTGCCGCGATCCCCTCAGAGTGAAGCATGGAAAAGGAACAGAGCGGTCACTGCTGCTGTTGAGCCTGTACTTTGTCTTCTTCTCTCACTTTGTTTTGGACTGAATTTGCCTCTCAGTGATGTCATGATACACTTTGAATTCAAACAAAACTAAACCGTGTTTTGATACGCTCTACATTGTAAAAAATCCTTAGGTTGTGATTTCTATATAAATAATATTGAAATAATAAACTAGACTAAGTAACACACTGGAGATGCTTACAAAGACCGGTACTAATAGGGGTTATCGTAGTGTTGTGATGCTGTTGTGTCCTGCTCAGTTTATAACCCTGAGAGAGAACCATTCTCTCATACTGTATCTGCTGATGGCTCCTTTTTAACAATGGTCCATCAGCTGCAGCATCAAAGGTCGTGGTCTGGGCAGGAATAGCTTCATCTCGGGACAACATTAGTGAGTGTGTGCATGATTTTTCTCTGCTTTGAAGATCCCTGTCTCTCTCCTTCTCTCTGACCTATTAGACTATGGGAGGGGTAACCCCAACCCCCTAAATGTCATATGCTGGACGTCAGAGTTGGGCTTGATTGCATTTCGATTACATCAAATGCAAGAGTCAACAACAACAACAACAAAAATAATAAACATTAAGACTCACATAAAAGCAACACTCAACCAAAGATACAGGTAACTTACAAAAGATAACTGCATCGTTTCCAATGGTAGGAACTTAAGCAAAGTGGACAGAACAAACAAAGAGGTGGGCAGAGCCAAGAACAAGCTAGCGTTTTAGAATGTATTTGAATATTTCCATTATGAATTGCCTTATTTGTGAAGTGCCTGTGTGCAATAACTCAACTCCTTCTAAACAATGCAATTCTACAAAACTTAGTGCAGTCTGTTAGTAACAGATTCTAGTTTTTATAACAGAAAACTGTATTGAGATTGAATGTTTTAGCAATGAGAACATTTGCAGAATGTCAGACAAGTTTCATCTACTGTAGCTCCATACTCTCCCACTTCCCGCCATACTCTCCCTTCAAAATGAAGGCTTCAGATGTATACATCATCTGAGACATCTGGCTCCTTCTTCTATCTGTGACTTAATGCTGCTGATGTAGCAAATAATAATTATTTTTTTCTCAAATTTTTATCTTAAGAAAGCTACATTAGAATTCTCATTCAAATTCAATAACTCATCCAAACGAAGAGCAAATTTCAAGAGCAAAATGCTAAAATATATAATTATCTCAAAACCACCTTTCATGTTTGGTAAAACCATCGCTCATCTCTTGACAGGATCTTTTTTTATGTTCCAAAACATAACCTCTTGACATAAATCATCCATTGCTTTACTAGCCTTGAATCAGACTTATATTTAGTGTCTAAATAAGGAATTCACTTCTTCTCAAAAAGTGACTTATCTCTCTCTCTCTTCCTTCCTCTCTGTCTCTCTCTCTCTCTCTCTCTCCCCCCCCCCCCCCCCCCCCTGTCTCTTGCTGGCTAATGGCTGGCTCTCAGAGCAGGCTTTGGAGGGTTAATTGGCCTCTTTCAGGCGGGAGAGTGTCTGTGTTTGGTGTCAGATAATGTGCACTGAGGAGTCCAAGAGAAGAGTGATTAAAGCCAAGCCACAGATAATTATGTCAAACTCTGCAGTTGTCCTAAGTCCTCTCTAGTTGAAAGAGATTTTTCCCCAATGAAAAAGAAGAAAGCAGAACAGAGAAAGGATAGGTGTTAGGATGAAGTTTCTATAAGGTGTATCTATGGAATGTGTTTGCTACAAGGAGCGCAAGCTATTCTGGCTGTGACCTTTTCCATAGAAGTGTTTCCTAAGCATTTTGTGTCATTGGAGACACCGGGAAGTATGGAGGATATTTGGGGCACTCTGCTAATAGAAGCAGGCTGAAGTATTACCTTATATGTATCAGTCAATCAGTATATACAGGCTTCCATGGTAGAAGGTTCCTCTGACAAGCTACACTCACCTGGTGGTTTGTTGGAGGAAACCAGATCTGTCTATGATACATGTTTGTGTCAACTCTTCTACTGAGCACTATATCTTCTCCTCATATCTGAGTTTCTTTAATAGCAAAGAAAATCGTCATATAAATTGGTGAAGGGGATGAAGTGGTTCTTTGCATTACTGACGTGCCCTCTTAATTAGGTAGACGCGATGTATACTTTCAGCCATATTGAAGCCATTCTTTAGCATGGCGCGGGCAAGTGGGCATTTTGTTTTCTTCGCTGTATAAACTGTGTATAATCCTACTGGCAGGTAGGAGGTATTAGAGCAGGGGTGTAAAGAATACGGCCCACGAGCACATACAATTTGAGTAAAACACACACATTTACATACAGTATATACAGTACCAGTCAAAAGTTTGGACACACCTACTCATTCAAGGGTTTTTCTTTCTTTTAACTATTTGCTACATAGTAATAGTGAAGACATCAAAACTATGAAATAACACATATGGAATCATGTAGTAACCAAAAAATAATTAAACAAATAAGATTAGATTTTAGATTCTTCAAAGTAGCCACCCTTTGCCTTGATGACAAGTTTGCACACTCTTAGAATTCTCTCAACCAGCTTCACCTGGAATGCTTTTCCAACAGTCTTGAAGGAGTTCCCACATATGCTAAGCACTTGTTGGCTGCTTTTCCTTCACTCTCCGGTCCAACTCATCCCAAACCATCTCAATTGGGTTGAGGTCAGGTGATTGTGGAGGCCAGGTCATCTGATGAAGAAGTCAATCACTCTCCTTCTTGGTCAAATAGCCCTTACACAGCCTGGAGGTGTGTTGGGTCATTATCTTGTTGAAAAACAAATGATTGTCCCACTAAACGCAAACCAGATTGGATGGCGTATCACTTCAGAATGCTGTGGTAGCCATGCTGGTTAAGTGTGCCTTAAATTCAAAATAAATTACTGAAAGTGTCACCAGCAAAGCACCCACACACCATCACACCTCCTCCTCCATGCTTCACGATGGGAACCACACTCTGTGTCTCACAAAGACATGGCGGTTGGAACCAAAAGTCTCAAATTTGGACTCCAGACCAAGGACAAATTTCCACCGGTCTAATGTCCATTGCTCATGTTTCTTGGCCAAAGCAAGTCTCATCTTCTTATTGGTGTCCTTTAGTAGTGGTTTCTTTGCAGCAATTCGACCACAAAGGCCTGATTCAGTCTCCTCTGAACTGTTGATGTTGAGATGTGTCTGTTACTTGAACTCTGTGAAGCATTTATTCGGGCTCTAATGAACTTATCCACTGCAGCAGAGGTATTTCTGGGTCTTCCATTTCTGTGGCGGTCCTCATGAAGCTGGTTGAGAGAATGACATGAGTGTGCAAAGCTGTCATCAAGGCAAAGGGTGGCTACTTTGAAGAATCTCAAATATAAAATATATTTTCATTTGTTTAACACTTTTTAGGTGATTCCATACGTGTCATAGTTTTGATGTCTTTTATTCTACAATGTAAAAAACTTTTGAATGAGTAATATTCTAAACTTTTGACCAGGGGTGTAAAACATGGCAAAATGTGGAGAAATGAAGGAAATTAGCTCCAAAACTGCCAAATGTTCTTTCCACTCCATGGCAAATGTGTATAAAGGTGTCAGGGGTAAAGAGAAAGGAACTGTTAAGCTGCATTAAAGTTCTGAGAACAACCTTTTGACATATGAGCCCTTTGAGGTGTGAGTTTTAAAACAGCTATTCTCAGTGTTTTGTTTCAGAATGACATAGTCCCATAGGATTGAATTAGTAGCCCTTTCTCAGATTGTCCAACAAAGGACAGCATCCTGTATTCAATGGGTTACATGAGGCTAATGTAACCATCGTAAAGCAGATGTGATAAAGTACACACATAGTCATAGTCTAATCAGTGGATCAGTGAAATGTATCAATGTATGATTTTACGTTGGAGATAGAACCACAGGCAGGCTGGTTAAAGCAGTCCATTGGCTTAACGGCATGGCACATATTAATATGAACTCTGTCCAATTACTGCTCTACTTACCCTCTAGTGTAGTTTTAGTCATTTCAGAACCATGAGCAAACACAGGCTAGCAATACTGTATCTCTGTGTGTAGAGCAATTTCCATTGTGTGTGTTTTTCTGTCAGTTTTTTTAATAGAGTGTTAAATGTTAGCAGTAGAATATTTTTCAATAGCCATACAGCATGTGGCATTTTAATGTCAAATGATGAATCGAGCAGATTGCCTTTTTAGTTTATATCAGATTCAGATTCTCTTTTATTGGAATTACATCTATCAACAGATAATCCGGGGGAACATTTTGAGAATTGTGTATGTGTGCCATTCAGAGGGTGAATGGGCAAGACAAAAGATTTAAGTGCCTTTCAACAGGGTATGGTAGTAGGTGCCAGGTGCACCGGTTTGAGTGTGTCAAGAACTGCAACGTTGCTGGGTTTCCCGTGTGTATTAACAATGGTCCACCACCAAAAGGACATCCAGCCAACTTGACACAGCTGTGGGAAGTATTGGAGTCAACATGGGCCAGCATCCCTGTGGAACGCTTTTGACACCTTGTCCATGCCCCGACTAATTGAAGCTGTTCTGAGGTCAATATTTAGAAGGTGTTGTTTTTTAACCCTATCCCTAAATTTTTTTTTAACCTTTATTTACGTATCTAGGCAAGTCAGTAAAGAACAAATTCTTATTTACAATGACGGCCTACACCGGCCAAACTTGGACGACGCTGGGCCAATTGTGTGCCGCCCTATGGGACTCCCAATCATGGCAGGTTGTGATACAGTCTGGACTCCTAACGGAGTTAAGAACGTACCATAAGCTCACTTGTATTTTCAAATATCAGAGACGGAGCTATCGTAATTAGATATTTTTTGATCGCTCAAACGTTTGTTACGTTATCAAGAAGGGTGGTCACGTGTGTCTGCGAGTAGAGGATCAGTATCAGTCCGGTATGGGGACATGGACAGTGGAACACACTGACGTTTGTTTCATATGCAGTGCTAATATTCAGTCCTTTGATTTTAAACATTAACACCCTAAAAGGAACAGTATGCATTGTTTTATGAATGTGATGACAATCACGAAAGCATGAAATGTGGTCAACTGTTTGTGTGTGTGCATGTGTGTGAGCGCGGTTAGCCAGGGAGAGAAAGAAAGGTGGGAAAGTGTGTTGATTTGTCCCTTGGTAAATTAATGGAGTCTTTGTGTCTGACAGGGTTCTATAGAGCAGCTAAATGAAGCGAGTCTCTAACAAGCTTCATCTGAACCTCCCTTATATGTCCATGCTAGGAAAAGAGAGAGAGAGAGAGAGAGAGAGAGAGGGAGTGAGTGAGTGAGAGAATGATCAACTACAGTCGCTTCAGTAACACTGATGGTCGCTTCAGTAATATGTTGCAAAAAAATGTAGAGCTTTCTTTCCAACTGTAACGTTAGCTAATGCTAGCTTTAGCTGTTGTTCTAAAAAGACTACACTCTTAGAAGTTAAGGTGCTATCTATAACCTAAAAGTGTTCTTCGGCTGTCCCCATAGGATAACGCTTTGAAGAAGCTAGGCAGAACCTTTTTGGTTCCAGACAGAACCTTTTTGAGTTCCATGTAGAACCCGTTGAAGCTTCATGACTTTAAGAGCAGAGCCAGTTCAATGCTTCAGGACAACCTGGCCTGATGACTCCTGGCTGTCTCCAGTCCACCTGGTCGTGCTGCTGCACCAGTTTCAACTGTTCTGCCTGCGGCTATGGAGCCGTGACCTGTTCACCGGACCTGCCACCTTGTCCCAGACCTGCTGTTTTCAACTCTCTCTCTCGCTCTACCGAACCTGCTATTTCAACATCTAAATGCTATGAAAAGCCAAGTGACATTTACTCCTGATGTACTTACCTGTTGCAACCTTTACAACCAACTGTGATTATTATTTATGAGCGTTTGAACATCTTGGAGAGATGAATTGTTATCATCTCCACCCGGCACAGCCAGAAGGGGACTGGCCAAACCTCAGAGCCTGGTTCCTCTCTAGGTTTCTTCCTAGGTTTTTGCCTTTCTAGGGAGTTTTTCCTAGCCACCGTGCTTCTACATCTGCATTGCTTGCTGTTTGGCGTTTTAGGCTGGGTTTCTGTATAAGCACTTTGTGACATCAGCTGATGTAAAAAGGGCTTTATGAATACATTTGATTGATTGATTCTTATGTCAAAGAACATACTGTATATAATATATATATACAGTTATACTGTATATAACCCTAACCCTAACCCTTTCTAACACACACAAACACACGCATGCACACACACACACACCTAAAATTGATTTCCATTCAAAATCCTAATTTCCCTAACCCCTAACCCTAAACCTAATGCTAACCCTTACATCCAACCCTAACCTAAACCCTACCCCTAACCTTAATGTTTAACCCAAACCCAAACCCTAAACCAACTCTGAAACCTAACCCCTTACCCTAACCCTAATTCTAACCTTAATCCTAAAACTAACCCCTGAGGGATAATTTTTCTTGTTTTACTGTCCTTGTAAATGTCTGCATAATTTCCAATCCCCCATATATATATTTTTTTTACATACCGTATATACAAAATATAAATACATTTTTTTTTATTATTTTGTCCAACCATCCTCTAATTGGAGTAAACTAATGGACAGCAACACTTAGGCTTCTACTTCCAGCTTATTACATACATTTTACAGACACAGTATATTTTACAATAGTTATTATGTTTGTTTTTAGTCCCATCCTCCAGCTACCCTCAACCCCTCCCATCTATCTCTGAAGACCATCAAGTTTTGATTTCTATTTGCCATATATTTTTCAACTGTGCTGTTTCTACATATTGTAAATTAAAATTACATGTTTTGCTAAGACTATTATTATATTATTGATCGATTGACTATACATTTTCAAATCACCCAGAGTGCTATTTGCAGAGTTAGCTCCAGGTAAATTGTCATGGTCGGTAGGCTGGACCCGAAGCGTAGAGCTGTAGTAAATCGACATTCCTTTATTTGGTGTTTTAAAACAACAAAAGGAACGGATGCAACCATGAAATGAAGTGCAACATGCACAAACAATAACCCACACGCAGGCGGAGGGTCCATCCCCAGTGTGGCCCCGGGTCCGGCAGAGACTCTGGCCCCGGAGCAGGACATGGACCCTGGTCTCTGGGACGGACCGGCACTGGAAGTACCGGGCTGGGGACCCGCACTGGAAGCCTGGTACGAGGGACCGGCACTGGAGGTACCGGGCTGAGGACCGGCACTGGGAGCTCCGGGCTGTGAACCGGCACAGGAGCCCTGGTGCGGGGGACTGGCACTGGAGGTACCAGGCTGGGGACCGGCACTGGGAGCTCCGGGCTGGGAACCGGCAAAGGAACCCTGGTGCGGGGATCCGGCTCTGGAGCCCTGGTGCGGGGAACGGGCACTGGAGGTACCGGCCTGGGGACCGGCACTGGAAGCTCCGGGCTGGGAACAGGCACTGGAAGCTCCGGGCTGGGAACAGGCACTGGGATCTCCGGGCTGGGAATCAGCGTCAGCCAATCTCTCCACCACCCCGCCTGTACCTCCAGGGTCTGGTCGTTCAAACCCTCTGGGGGCCGCCGAGCTTCCATTGTTGGAGGACGAAGTGTTCCCCTGTCTTCCTCCTTCTCCAGCAGGTCCAGGCTCTGCAGGGGCTCATCCAAGAGCCCCCATGAGTTGGGAGACAGGAGCACTTCGTCGTCCTCATCCGACGCCTCACTATACCCCTATTCCCATGGCTGCAAGTGCTCTTCAATGAACCCCCACGAGTATAGCGACAGGGGCTCTTCACTGAACCCTCTCGAGTGTAGCGACAGGTACTCTTCTTCATGCCCCTCCCACAGCCCACATAGCCCCCACCCCCCCAAAGAAATGTGTATGGGGGTTCTTCTGGGCTGTTCGCTGGGCATGCCGTTTGGCTGGTCTGGATCCAGAGCTAGACAACGGAGGTACTCCTCCTCGGGGACTAGCTTCTTACCCCCAAGGAGTTCCTCCATTGTTCAGCTCTGCATGGTCCTGTTTTGGTGGGTTATTCTGTCATGGTCGATAGGCAGAACCCGAGGTGCAGAGCTGTAGTAAATCAGTACTAATCTGCTAGAGAACCCGTTCGGATTTAAGTATAACTTGTGTATGACTGAAGCCTTTGGTGAGATGTCTAACGCTTTAATGTTTAATAATTTCTGTCCTCCGAATTCATATTCATTATATAAATAGTGTTAGGCCCTGCCTATAGGGAAGCCTCTGGTTTCTCTATGGGTGTCTGGGTCAGGGCCTGACAGGGTTGTCTAGCAGATTCTATGGGGGGTTTTGTGTTCGGTCCCCAGCTGCTATGCGTTGTCTCTAATTGGGGATCCTATGTAAGTTTCCTATGTTTCTTTTTCCACCATTTTGCGGATCATTGTTTGTGTGTGTTTTCCTCCAGTTGTGGGCTTGTCTTGTATTACTTAGTTATTTCACTGTCCGCTACATTAATAAACATGTTGAACGGGTATAGCGCTGAGCCTTGGTCTTTGATCTCTCAAGTTTGTGACAAATAGGCCCATTTAATTTTGTCTGATTTGCCATTCCAAATAAAATGGAATATGTTTTCCTCATATAATAAAAAAAAAACAAGTCGCTAGGTGTAGGCAAGGCCATAAGCAAATAGGTTAACTGGGATATGACTAAAGTTATTCAGTGGGATTTTTCCAAAAATAGGCAGGTGTTTTCCTTTCCATGGTAACAAAATATTATCTATTTTTGAAAACTTTCTTTTAAAATATATTGTAATGAGATCATTTGTTTCTATTGGGATATAAATACCGAGAATGTCCACTTCACCATGAGCCCATTTTATTGGTAAACTACACGATAATGTTAAAGTTTTATTTTTTTGTGATCCAATTCGTAATAAAATACATTCATCATAATTTGGTTGTAATCCAGAGAGGTTAGAAAAAATATCTAGATTCTCTATGAGGCTGTGGAGGGATCCAAATTGTGGATTTAAAAGAAAAGATTAATCATCACTGTGAAATGACACTTTTGCTTTTAAGCCCTGGATTTCTAGCCCCTTGATATTTTTATGGGAACTGAATTTTTATTTTTGGGGTATTTGCCCAACTGGTTCGGGCTGCGAAGGTCGAGTCATGCGTCCCCCGAAACATGACCCTCCAAACCTCACTTCTTAACACCCGTCCGCTTAACCCGGAAGCCAGCCGCACCAATGTGTCGGAGAAAACACCATTCAACTGACGACCGAGGTTAGCCTGCAGTTGCACGGCCCACCACAAGGAGTCGCTAGTTAGTGGAGATGGAGGAGACTGAAACGTAAACATATCCTTAAAGTACTTCCTCTTTTTAACTATTGTTTGGTGAATCATGGGTGACTCCGTAATTTGTTACAAGTTTCAGTAAATCATTTATGATAGCATTTCTATATTCCATCCAGTTCGCATTATTGCATAATATATTACACTTTACCTATCTGTTCCCTCTTTTTCCTTTGCTAGTACGAACGCTTTAGACCTAAATTGCTTTTGTTTTAAAAATGAGTATTGAATTGCATGGCCTCTAAAGGAACATGTAAAAGTGTCCCATACAATAAGTGGATCTGCTGTACCTATGTTATGTCAGAAAACGTCAGTTATAAATTATTCTGTCCTGGTTAAAAACAAGTTGTCATCCAACAGGCTTTGATTACATTTCCTCACCCACATGGAAATTCTATAAGAGTTATTTATATGGCAATTATTTGATGGTCTGACCAGATTCTGTCCCCTATCAACACTTTTCAGCGAAAATTACATAAGATTGTAGTCAAGACGACTAGATTGATTGAGCCTCCTCCATGTATATCTCAATAGGTCAGGACGCCGCCATAAAGTGCATTCGGAAAGTATTCAGACCCCTTGACGTTTTCCACATTTTGTTACATTACAGCCTTGTTAAAATCTTTTTTTTCGTCACACACTACCCCATAATGACAAAGTGACAACAGGCTTTTAGACATTTTTGCAATTGTATTAAATATACAAAAACAGAAAAACCTTATTTACATAAGTTTTCAGACCCTTTGCTATGAGACTCGAAATTGAGCTCAGGTGCATCCTGTCCCCAAGAACACAGTGGCGTCCATGATTCTTAAATGGAAGAAGTTTGGAACCACAGAGACTCTTCCTAGAGCTGGACGCCCGGCCAAACTGAGCAATCGGGGGAGAAGGACCTTGGACAGGGAGGTGACCCAGAACGGTCACTCTGACATGGCTCCAGAGTTCTTCCAATCTTCCAGATGGACAACCATCTCTGCAGCTCTCCTCCAGTTCATTTTCACTGATTGAAGTGGATTTAACAAGTGACATCAATAAGGGATCTTAGCTTACACCTGGATTCACCTGGTCAGCATATGTCATGCAAGAGCAGGTGTTTCTGATGTTTTGTACACTCTGTGTATATGCACACAGTATATAACATCATCATTATTGTCATAGTATGCCGTCCTCACACAAGAGGAGACAACATTCATGTTTACCTTTACGGAGATGCGGAGACAACATCAAGGCTTTAGCTCCTTCCTTCCTTGTTTGTTTTCTGCCTTAGCGAGATGGAAACACTTTGAAGAAAGGGGCTGATGACACCTCCCCTCATTAGGCATGCTTTTCCTTTTCATCTGTGACTTATTATTGTGGAGCGATATATATATGATAGATGCATAATGCAATCCAGTCTTTAGTTTTTTTTGTTATGGTGAAAGTTTGGTTATTACTGCACCTTCTTTCTTCGAGGGTACAAGTCATGTTTGAGGTGAGTGTATTGTCCTTTACAAAGGAGGCATTGTAGTGTCATACATATTCAAATTGACTGTTGGAATATGCTCATATTAAAATGAAAGGACATCTTTCCTATCATGGCTTTATTCTGCCAGTAAAGCCTTAGGGTTTTAGCACTAATGTTCAATCGTGGCCAGCTTTGTTTGATATCACTTACACTTTGCTGATGTCCTGGGCAGAAATACTAGACAATGTTCCAGATATTCCACAAACTTGTGTAATTACTTCTCAAAGCCTGCATTTCTGAACCCGGGATTCATACATTTGTAATAAGCGGCATCATATTTAAGCAAATCAAAAAGACAAAAGCAGTAGGATACCTTTAATCTTGCCTCACTTTCAACTGGAATCAAGACGTTTTAATTGAATTATGCATGACACAATAAAAAACTGCTCTCCTTGTCCCGAGAATATTGTTGTTGTTGTTGTTGTTGTTGTTGTTGTGTGCACAATACCAGCAAGATAATATATCACAAACTGTTTGGCATGCTTTAAAATATAGATACAATTACACCTAACCTACGCAGCCAATAAAAATATAAGTTCATATGGACACACTGAGTTTCCTGCTGAATTTTAATAGGCATACATACAGGTTTATGCTAATTTCTGTCATGAATAATCTCTCTTCTGGTGACAGCTTGGTTGCTGTGACACCCTTGTGTTTGACGTCCATGTCTGTCTACTCCCAGCATGCCGAGGGAGTGACTCTGAGGCCGCCTCTGATGGAGGCAGAGTTCTGCCTTGCTTCTCCACTTGACTCTTCTTCTCTACTTTCTCTATCTACTCTCTCCATATTTCTTGTCACATCTGCCCAGACTGTAGTAGTATACATTTTTTTCTTTCTTCCCTACTCGCAAGCAAACACGCACAATTGACTTTCCTTCCTGTTCAGAGTTCTCTCCCCCTGAAAGGTGATACATCCTTTCACACTGGTCTTGTGTGTAAAGTGTAAGACCCAGGGTCTTATCCCCTCCCTCACTTCCTGCCACATTGGCCTGGTGGGGCTAATTTATTTACATTAGAGCCCGGCAGAAAGGCATCAGAGGATGTCTTAAAGTAGAGCCACAATGGCCGCCTTAAGCAACCACTAAAAAGCCAGTAGAGTTTTTTTGGCTAAGAGGATTTGTGCCTCATCCGTGTATCAGCCTCTTCAGAATAGCAGACCAGTCTCTCCCTGCCTGCCTGCCTGGGGCAAAGTCAGCCCCCCAAGTGGTGACTGACTGAAAGGGGGATCTCGCCACTGGCTGACTGGCTAATGACAGTTATCCTTATAGAAATGAAGAGAGAGCTTTAGATGCATATTCTTCACCCACACCTGAGACGGGAGAGACGTGAACAGGCAAGGGTTGAGATCCCCCCCCTTCATACACAGTACATGGATGAGGGGCAGGCACACACACACGCACACAAACACACACACACACACCTACTTTAACATCTTATCCCCCGACTGGCCACCAGTCAAAATAAGCCTCATTCTCCTGGGTTTATCTTCGCTTGGCTTGGCTAGACCGCATCAGTTAAGATGGCAGGCAAACAATCTCTCCTCTCGTTTCTTCCTCTGTATCCCTTTCACATGATAATCTCCTTTCCCCAGTATCTGAGCGAGCCAAAATTTTGATTAGCTCCCAAGTCAAAGTTTTATTTCATCTGGGTCAACAGCCATTTTAGTGTGGTGGGAAAACCCAGCTGGTACACCTATTTCATTACACCGTGTGGTCGTCATAACGGAACGCAAACGTAACTCTGTTTTAACTCACCCACTGTGTACCACTTTATCTTATAGTCCTATTCCAGCTGGTATTTACTTGGGTTGTAACGTTCACCAAACCCACGGTTTTGTAAGTATTGCGATTTTTGGGTTACGGTTTGTTTTCGGTTTCAGTACAGCGGGAAAATGAAATGTCATTCAAAATGTTTGGCATTCACAATGTTCCTGGCATTGTCTGTTGTGACAGGGTTGTTATGTTGAGCCACGTTTCCACACTGATGCTGCGTTTGTAAGCATGTGGGAGGTGGGAATTTACCAGCCGTAAATACCAGTTGGATGCATTCATGTGATTTGAACTAGTTGAGAAACTCTAATTGGCTAATGGTCAACAAGCTGTGTAAACCATAAACTAAAAGTACAGCTATCATGTTTGCAAACAAATTAAAGAGTTCAAAAACCACATGAACAGATTTCTTTCTATAAATAATGTTTTTTTAATAGTTTTTAACTGATGCTGTTATACAGGCCATTTCCTGAGTAGGGGAGGTCAGAGGTCACCATGTGGGAGAAGTGGGTGCTCAGGATGATAGTCAGTTTCCTACTAGTAATTACCAGTTGGAGAGCCATTCAGGTGGATTTTCCCCAGTCATATGTAGTAAATTCCCACTTGGTTACGAACACGTCATGACACTGCCTCCTTCAACGCTAGATGCACACTTGTGACTCTCATAAAGGGGACATGTCTGTAGCACGGTACATGTAATGGGCTTTCACTTTTTAAGTAAGCGGAACACAGCATGCATTGGCTAACTCATATATAGAGAGTGTACTACCTGTTTGCTGAAATGGGTGCAAGAGAGAAGTTTGTAACGTGGCTTGAGCACTTTCACGAGGCTATTCTCAACCACCAAGAGTGGGCACATATCAGTGGCTATAAACCAAAGACTGTAAAAAACATAAACATAGCATAGCTATTGTAATTTCTCTGCTTGTATGCAGAGAGGAGAGGATGTTGTGTTGTTGTTTCTTTGCGTTTCTGTCTTGCTCCAGTATACTGGGGTGATGTCGGTGTAAATGTGTAAACATGCAGTGCATTCGGTAAGTATTCAGACCCCTTCCCTTTTTCCACAATTTGCTACATTACAGCCTTATTCTAAAATATATTAAATTAATATTTTCCCTCATCAATCTACACACAATACCCCACGATGAAAAAGCAAAAACAGAAATACCTTATTTACATAAGTATTCAGAACCTTTGCTATGAGACCTCACATTGAGCTCAGGTGTTTCCTGTTTCCATTGATCATGCTTGAGATGTTTCAACAGCTTGATTGGAGTCCACCTATGGTAAATTCTATTTATTGGACATGATTTGGAAAGGCACACATCAGTCTATATAAGGTCCCACAGTTGACACTGCATGTCAGAGTGAACACCAAGCCATGAGGTCGAAGGAATTGTCAATAGAGCTCCGAGAAAGGATTGTGTCGAAGCACAGATCTGGGAAAGGGTACCAAAACATTCCTGCAGCATTGAAGGTCCCCACAGTGGCCTCCATCATTCTCAAATGGAAGAAGTTTGGAATCACCAAGACTCTTCCTAGAGCTGGCCGCCCGGCCAAATTAGGCAATTGGGGGAGAAGGGCCTTGGTCAGGGAGGTGACCAAGAACCTGATTGTCACTCTAACAGAACTCCAGAGTTCCTCTGTGGAAATGGGAGAACCTTCCAGAAGGACAACCATCTCTGCAGCACTCAACCAATCAGGCCTTTCTGGTAGAGTGGCCAGACGGAAGCCATTACTCAGTAAAAGGCATATGACAGCCTGCTTGGGCTCTAAGACCATGAGAAACAAGATTATCTGGTCTGGCAGCAGACCACGGTGAAGCATGGTCATGGCAGCACCATGCTGTGGGGTTGTTTTTAAGCGGCAGGGACTGGGAGACTAGTCAGGATCGAGGGAAAGATGAACGGAGCAAAGTACAGAGTGATCCTTGATGAAAACCTACTCCAGAGCGCTCAATTTGCAAACATTTCAGAAAAACTGTTTTTCATTATTTGGTATTGTGTGTAGATTGATGAGGAGGGAAAAAAACGATTTAATCTGTTTTAGAATAAGGCTGTAACGTAACAAAATGTAGAAAAAGTCAAGGGTTCTGAATACTTTCCGAAAGCACTGTATTTGAGGTGTTAGCAGCTACATAGACTATTCTCACTGAGCGTGGCGACATACTGTTAACTTTTTAACTATCCATTGCTGTCGTTCTACTGGGAAGCCAAAATGTTCCCAAACTGGAGATTTAAATGATGATGGAGGATCCTTCAGTTCTGGTTTATCAACCCCAGCACTCATTTACATTTTATTAATTTAGTAAACACTCTTATCCAGAGCGACTTACAGTTAGTTAGTGCATACATGTTCATACTTCTTTTCATACTGGTCCCCCGTGGGACCAGTATACTGGTCCCCCGTGCTCTACCATCTGAGCTGTACGGGACTACACCCGCTATCGTACTAGTTCCCAGCTGCGCCTCACAAAAGAACAGTATGAAATGCGTCAGTTCATTTATTTTGACTCATTTGCATAGGTTCTAGTTGTTTTAACAGAATAGCCTCCTTTTTTTTTTTTTAGCTCAGATTTACTCAAGAGTCAAATGCCTACAACACAGTGTAGGTATAGCCTATAGGCCTAGTGTTTTCATTTTGTAAATATTTTTTTCATGTATTCATTCGGGTTCACAGTGCAGACCAAACGAGGTCCCCATACGGAACGGTTCGGTGTGGATACGTGTACCGTTACACCCCTTTACCATCCATTTACATGGCCTTTGGTTCTTATTGCACTTAAAAAGAAACCCCAAATAAACATTACCAGTATTATCTATTACATCTTCAGTATGCATTTGAACTGTTCAATTTAGTTGAGTTTTATGTGTTTTTTGCACATATTACTGCAATAAATAATAGTGTATTATAAGCCCATGTGGGCTGGGCACAAGTAGGTGTTATGAATCAAAAATAAAATAAATAAATACATTCATGAAAACAAATCAATGAAAACCAGTAGGTCCAACCTAATAGTAAATACCCAGCTTGATCTCACACTATTTATGTTACCAGGTAAATATTGCATTAGATAATAATTTCATAATTAATAAACGTCATTTATTTTTTTATGCAGAAATTACAGGGTTTCTATGTCAAGCGGTTTTGTTATATTTCAGTCTTCCGTGATGTATTGATAGTGTAATATTGGTGTCAGGTCCTGACTGTGGGTATGCCTCCAGGCATCTCTATGTTTGTCTGGTGGCTAAGGTCAGGGCTTGGCTCTGGAAAACTCTATGTTTATGTTTTGTTGGTCCCCAATTAGAGGCAGCTGCCCTGCGTTGTCTGTAATTGGGGATCCTATTTAAGGTTCTTGCCTTCCCCCTGGGCGTGGGTTATTGTTTGTGTTTTCTGCACAACCGTTTGTGGTTGCTTTCACTCCTTTGTGTTGTTTTTGGTAAACCAAATAAAGGTAAGTCGTTACACTTCGGCTCTGGGCTTCGTGTCCTGCCTTAGCAACCTGACAAATGGGATGCAAACTAAAAAATGGAATACATTTCAACTCTACTGTATATCTGACATGGTAGAGGTTCTTCTTTTTTTAAAGCCCATAACCATGTGTGAGGTGTATACTTTTGTTTTAAAGTAGATTTGTTTTAGACTACAAAGAAACACTCTGTGTGACCCTGATTTAGCCCACTGCAATTTAATCTCTCTCTCTCTCTGTCTCTCTCTCTCTCTCTCTCTCTCTCTCTCTCTCTCTCTCTCTCGCTCTCTCTGTTTCAGATGAAGACCCTTGAGGACAATCCCTTGAGAGAAGACTGAGGTAGTACAGGTAAAATAAAGCATCTGAGGTCAAACGTGGAAGCCTCCCTCCCCTGCTCTCTCTTCCACACACACACACACACACACACATATACGCACACAAGATGAAAGACACACACGATAAAGCATCATTGCGCATGCAAACATTTGAGTCGAGAGAGAAGAAATATGGTCGAGCAAGCAGAGGACGAGTCCCGCGAGTGCACAGGACAGTCGAGAGCTCAAATTAAACTTCTAGAGCTTGCAAGTGTGAGCGAGCCGAACATAATTGCCACTGATCAAAATGAAAAATGTCAAAGAATACACAAGGAACTGTAAGCTAAGAAAAGTGATTCAAATGTGTAAAAAACAGTTTTGGGAACGCATTAGTCACTTGTCATTGTCAATTTCTTCAAAGTTTTTTTGGTTTTGAGTTCAGGCTGATAGGGGCGGGCTTAAAGGCAGGTGAGGCAGGCGTGGCGGGCTTAAAGGCAACTGCGGCAAGTGTGTGTCTAGAAACCTTAGATTGGTTACTTTCACTTTCGTGATGAACGATTCCTACCCTTGGCCAGTCCAGTGTTGTGATGGGCTATTACACTAACCTGAAACCCATCATTTGATTTGCTATTACGCTGCCTGCAACCCATCATGTGCATTCTTGTTTGTGTGCCTTCAAACAGATGCAACTGCAGAGCCATCTGTTGAGAAGTAAGCACCGGACAACTTGGCAAACCCTGCAGCTTAATAACCAAATTAATTGGGAAATAAATTCAAATAGGTATACTATACCTTGAGTTGAGTGGAATCTACCTGCTAAAGTAAGCTAGCTATTTACTTGTTAGCCAGCTACGTTTTTCTGTCAAATGAAAAACAGACAGTCAGCTCTAGCAAACACCATAAAACTAATTGAAGGCAGGATCCAATATTTAGGGTATTTAGCCCAAGGACACACAAAGAGCACATGGAGGATTTTGAATTATATGAAGACACAAAGGGGAGGATCTGCTACATTTTATAGCTCATACATAACCATTCACAAATAATAGAATGTAAACTGACATGAATATGATAAACCAGCTAAACTCAGGTAAACATGTCAGAATCTGCTTTATTCGACAAATACATTTGCATGCACAGGAATTTGACTCTGAAACGGTGCTGCCACAATAAACAGAATATACAGATGATGAACAAAATATACAGACAAACAAATATATAGAGACAGTTACACATATCAAATCAATTCATCAAATCAGATTACACGTTACACGTGTTTAGCATGCTTGTGCTTCTAGCTCCGACAGTGCAGTAATATCTAACAAGTAATATCTAACAGTTTCACAACATACAGTGGGGAGAACAAGTATTTGATACACTGCCAATTTTGCAGGTTTTCCTACTTACAAAGCATGTAGAGGTCTGTAATTTTTATCATAGGTACACTTCAACTGTGTTACCAACAAAAATCCAGAAAATCACATTGTATGATTTTTAAATAATTAATTTGCATTTTATTGCAAATTAATTCCGGCTCTCACAGACCTGTTAGTTTTTCTTTAAGAAGCCCTCCTGTTCTCCACTCATTACCTGTATTAACTGCACCTGTTTGAACTCGTTACCTGTATAAAAGACACCTGTCCACACACTCAATCAAACAGACTCCAACCTCTCCACAATGGCGAAGACCAGAGAGCTGTGTAAGGACATCAGGGATAAAATTGTAGACCTGCACAAGGCTGGGATGGGCTACAGGACAATAGGCAAGCAGCTTGGTGAGAAGGCAACAACTGTTGGCACAATTATTAGAAAATGGAAGAAGTTCAAGATGACGGTCAGTCTCCCTCGGTCTGGGGCACCATGCAAGATCTCACCTTGTGGGGCATCAATGATCATGAGGAAGGTGAGGGATAAGCCCAGAACTACACGGCAGGACCTGGTCAATGACCTGAAGAGCTGGGACCACAGTCTCAAAGAAAACCATTAGTAACACACTACGCCGTCATGGATTAAAATCCTGCAGCGCACGCAAGGTCCCCCTGCTCAAGCCAGCACATGTCCAGGCCCGTCTGAAGTTTTCCAATGACCATCTGGATGATCCAGAGAAGGTCATGTGGTCTGATGAGACAAAAATATATATTTTTGGTCTAAACTCCACTCGCCGGGTTTGGAGGAAGAAGAAGGATGAGTACAACCCCAAGAACACCATCCCAACCGTGAAGCATGGAGGTGGAAACATCATTCTTTGGGGATGCTTTTCTGCAAAGGGGACAGGACGACTGCACCGTATTGAGGGGAGGATGGATGGGGCCATGTATCGCGAGATCTTGGCCAACAACCTCCTTCCCTCAGTAAGAGCATTGAAGATGGGTCGTGGCTGGGTCTTCCAGCATGACAACGACCCGAAACACACAGCCAGGGCAACTAAGGAGTGGCTCCGTAAGAAGCATCTCAAGGTCCTGGAGTGGCCTAGCCAGTCTCCAGACCTGAACCCAATAGAAAATCTTTGGAGGGAGCTAAAAGTCCGTATTGCCCAGCGACAGCCCCGAAACCTGAAGGATCTGGAGAAGGTCTGTATGGAGGAGTGGGCCAAAATCCCTGCTGTAGTCTGTGCAAACCTGGTCAAGAACTACAGGAAACGTATGATCTCTGTAATTGCAAACAAAGGTTTCTGTACCAAATATTAAGTTCTGCTTTTCTGATGTATCAAATACTTATGTCATGCAAGAAAATGCAAATTAATTACTTAAAAATCATACAATGTGATTTTCAGGATTTTTGTTTTAGATTCCGTCACTCACAGTTGAAGAGTACCTATGATAAAAATTACAGACTTCTACATGCTTTGTAAGTGGGAAAACCTGCAAAAACGGCAGTGTATCAAATACTTGTTCTCCCCACTGTATACCCAAATACACAAAAATCTAAGTAAGGAATGAATTAAGAATATATACATATATCGAGGTGCGATGTCAAAGCAGCATTGGATTAAGATACAGTAGAATAGTATAGAATACAGTATATACATATGAGATGAGTGATGCAGGATATGTAAAAATAATTAAAGTGACTAAGATACCGTAGAATTGTATAGAATACATTTTATACATATGGAATGAGTAATGCAAGATACGGAAACATTATTTAAGTGGCTAGTGTTCCATTTCAGTGATTTCTAATCTATGTCTATAGGCAGCAGCCTCTGTGCTAGTGATGGCTGTTTAACAGTCTGATGGCCTTGACATAGAATCAGTTTTTCAGTCTCTCAGTCCCAGCTCTGATGCACCTGTACTGACCTCGCCTTCTGGATGATCCTTGGTGAAGGTTGTGAGCGGTGCAGTTGCCGGGGGCAAGCTTACTACTGTTGTGTCGTCTGCAAACTTGATGATTGAGTTGGGGACGTGCTTGGCCACGCAGTCATGGGTGAACAGGGAGCACAGGAGGGGGCTGAGCACACACCCTTGTTGGGTTCCAGTATTGAGGATCAGCCGAGTGGAGATTATGTTTCCTACCTTCACCACCTGTGGGCGACCCGCCAGGAAGTCCAGGACCCAGTTGCACAAGGCGGGGTTCAGACCCAGGGACTCAAGCTTAATGATGAGCTTGGAGGGTACTATGGTGTTGAATGCTGAGCTATAGTTAATGAACAGCATCCTTACATAGGTATTCCTCTTGTCCAGATGGGATAGGGCAGTGTGGAGTGTGGTGGCAATTGCATCATCTGTGGATCTCTTGGGGCGATAAGCAAATTGAAGTGGGTCATATATTATGCACATTATGAACACTATAACCTAAAAGCTATAAACCACACTATGAACACTATACTACATTATACATTTTGCATGAACTTATGATGTGCAGACAGTGCAAAGAGCAATGTGCAGTTCTGGGATGATAGTGCATGGTTCATAGTCTGTGGATGAATAGTGCAAAGTCCATGGATGAGAGGATCATCGTGGGCCGGGTGGTGAGGGCCACAGTGCGGGGGAATTAACTATTCAGGTTGCGGGAGGTTTTGGTTGTGATTGACCTGAACCTTTTGCCAGAGGGGAGTCTTTGGAAGAGGGGGTGGAATGTGTTGGTGATTATACTTCCTGCACGCCTCTTTCCCTGGAGTCGAGCAGGACCTCGATGGAGGGCAGGTGGCAGCTGATGATCCTCTCAGCAGACCGGACAATCCGTTGCAGTGATCGAGGAGGTGACGATGGACTGGTCTTTTAGAATGGAATCAGTACACAAAGCATTCAAAGGAGGACTGGGGACAAAGCAGTGCCACGCATTCACCAAATATTGCAGTGAGGGAAACATATTTGTTTAATAGTAATTGTCGAATTGGAAACAACCATTGTCTATCATTTGCAGAATCTGTGGCATTGGAAGTTTTATTAAATACAGTCAGTAACACAGGAGTCATATCGCATATGGAGTATCATCAGATCAGATGTTATCAGCAAGCCAGAGCCACCTGTGGGAAGAGCACGAGTTGGACAAGATATACGTGCAAACAGATAATAGATCTATCATTCAACAGACAATTCATCTCCGATCCTCTCTAATAGCATACTTTCAAAAACCCATTGGAGGAGGTCTGAGGTGAGGAACCTAGGACCGTCTCCTCTAATGGGGTTTTATAAGGAGGCACAATGGTCAGTTCTTGCATCCATAGCTTTGTCTATGACTTTGAGAGGGGTTACATTTCTCCAGGCCCATCCGGCTTTTTACCGAAACAGGGGCGGGGAAAATGCATAGTTATTCTTTGAACTGCTGATTGACTCTTTAAGAAATACATACAGTACATGAGCATAGTAGTATATTTAAGCATACATGACTGTTGGGAGTGTGGTACCATACCTTTATCTTCCAGGTGCAGCAGAGCTGACACACTAAAGTGGAAGTTGCGGCAGATGTCTTGACCACCCTCTGGCTGTTCTCCAGACAGCGGTAGCGGCCACGTTACCTCCCTCAGAACCAGTGAAAATCTCCGACTTCTTACAATGGGGCCTCAGTATAATCTATAGAGAGGGCCAAACGATTCACTAAATGGAATTAGATTTAGTATGGAGTTGAAGTTCCAACTTAAAATCCTTGTACAATCCATAGACATTGGTAAAGGTAAACAAAAGTATGGTAGTGGAGTTTGAGGAAGGTGGAGCGATGCATACACAGTGTATGCTTAGTTGTGTAAGGCATAATATGAGTTGGTTACTCGCTGGTCCGAACTTGGCATCCTTTGCCTTGTTGATGTAGTGGTCCAGGGAGATGAAGTGGAAGCCTGAGAAACAGGTTCTCTCTACACACACACTGACCTGGCTCCTGAGAACAACTGGAGTGTTAAATTGGAGTTGAAATATTTTAACATCTTAGTGTTGCATTCAAGGTAATAGTCCATTTTAACACTGCTGTGGCTCTAACTATGGATAATAATTTAGCAGAATAAGTGATAACACACCATGTGGGACTGAGCTGAGAAATGATTGCAAAGTTAAACAAACCATACAACTATATGCAGAAGGACTACTTTGAACAATTTCCACAGAAGTTTGGTAACAGAACCATGGTTTGTGCTGTTGGTAACTTCATCCTGTTACCAAACTTTGCATCTGCACTGCTCTTCAAGTACATTTATTTGAGAAATTGTTCAAAGTGTATACTGCAGTTGTATGGTTTACAATCATTGGTTTTTGTTTGACATACATTTTAAAGTGAAAAATCTGAATCTCAGCATCACCCTGTACCAATCCAGTCCACTTGTCAGTCAGCATGGCACAGTATTGAACAGCCTGCTGTCATTTCATGCCAAACCATCCTCATGGAGAGCTATCCTCCTATTGGTTTTCACTTCATCCTTTACCTACACTACTCATATTATTTAGCAATTACTATCATGTACTGTACATTCAGTATAGAACCATCCTATGTATAGAACCATCTTTCTAACCAATTGACAGCAGCTGGTCATCATCCTCTTATGCACAATGCCTCCATAGAGCGTCAAAGAAATGAGAGAAACTCAATACTTCTAATGATTAAGTTACGGACTGATTGGTGGATGTCATGGTTACCTGCAGGATGTCATGTAAAAATCTTCCCAGTGTGAAATATTACGTCATGTTGTAAAAAATGTCACAGCACGAAAAATGTTCTCTGTCAGTAATTGCACACACGTCTGTGTGGATGGCTGAGATCGTGCAGATGTTGCTAGCTAACTAGCATAATTAGCTGTAAACTGGTCGAGATGGCTTGTTCTCGGAAATGTGCAGAACAAACAAATATATGCACTTTCATTCGAAAACATGCCCAAGTCAACCATCAGCACTTTGATGGGCGATCTCACACCTCAACAAGCTTCTGATTGGTCAGAGTCAATACTCCTGACCACCATTGATTGGCAGGTGTGTGAAGCAAATGCTCGTGCCCACAGAATCATTTTTTTAGGTCGAGGGAGTGAGAGAGAGAAGCAGCCGCACGAGCTCAGCCATCTACATAAAGAGATGAACTGGGAACATTTTCACGCTGGGAGAAATTTTACAGCATGACGTCACAATCAGAACACAGTCAGAACAATTGGGAACTATTTCACGCTGGGAAGATTTAGTACATGACACAGGAAGTCCCCAGAGTGCTGTGCATAGAGGAGAGCCAAGGTAATGTACTTGGAACAGAATGGACTCCTGTATTTTCTGTCTTTGTCAGCTGAGCAGAGAACAACTTCTCCACCACATATTTGTGACAGTGGACCTGCATGGAAAGAGGGAGTGAGAGAAAGAGATGGTTTAAAGTCATTCACATTTATTGTTATAGCACAAAAACTGACAGACTAAAAGTGATCAAGTACTCTATGCGGTTAGCGGTTTACAATATTGGCTATTATTTATTTCGAAGCATGACATCTCTTGGCTCCCCCTCCTTAATCACAGCTTTCTTTATGGAGTGAGATAGCTGCCAAAAGGTTGAAAGTACGTATCATTAGCATCGTTTGAAAATCCATATGTAAATAGTTAGGATCCTAAGAAAAGCCATGCGTGAAACATGAAATGTAAACATTACATCTGTAAACGTATGTTACAACTATGAATTACTATTTACACGTTCAATTCTTTATGTCTCCTTTTACTCTGTAACATATATTTTTTGTGTGCAAACTTTTATCAGTAATTTGGCATTTGCAAATCACAATGAACCGAACGTAGCTATCCGAAGTTAGCTAGTCAATCAAGCAACTCTAGCCCAGATGTTAGAGTTACTTTGCAGCGTCAGGTTTCATTTCCAGAATTATAGTATAGAGCTCGTTTCAGAACTGCATTCAATAACAACGTTATACCAGTAGATGGCGTGATAAAGACTTCGGCCTTCAGCAAATGACTTCTGTAAGAATGATAGACCCAGAAGAGCCTTGTCTAGAATAACCGCCTGAGAAGGTAAATATGATTTATGCTAGTCCTTTCTAAATATGCCATGCTGTTGTGTGTTATTTAATGGGCATATAATTGCATAATTTATTTTTATAGCCGCGTGGGGTTACTGTGGTGATCATGTATCCTTTCCAGTATTTGGGAGCACGGACTGTAGGCCTTATGTTAGGCATTTTGACTGTTGTATTAGTACATTCCACTCTGTATGTACGTAGGCTTGTTATAGCCATTTGCGTTGCACGCAGAGGATATATCCATATCAATAAAATGAGACGAAACAAAATGTTGATTAAGCCTCGACTATAATATATATATATATATTTAATATATATATAATAATATGTATATATATATAATATATAATAATATAATATAATATTATATAATATATAATAATAATATATTATTATATAATATAATATATCATAATATATATTTCCTGAGCGAAATAGCAAAGAGGTCCCAAATGGTCAAGTCTATCTATAGCCTACTCTTATTAGATCTGATCTGTTTTCCCTATCAGCCACTGCACGTGCTTATTCAAGTAGAGCTATATTTAGAGGCCTGTGTGGTAAGGTCTCTTTTTAATGGGAGCCCTATAATAAAAAAGTTTTTTTTTAAATTCGCAAGACACAGGTACCCAAAATGATAGCCTTAATTGCAATGCCTACAAGTTGAAGGCCTATTTTTCATTTGGATAGGCCAAAATCTGGAGAATTCTGATCATTTTCAATACACACATGGATTTCAATGAACAACTGGATTAGACTGAAATCACAGTTGATTAGTTAGCTATCTAGTGGGTTGGTTTCTGACAAACTATCAAACTTACCTCTTTATTGTCAGCCATCGTTCAACTTTCACCGTCCCCTTTCCTCTTCTGTAGTCAAAAATCAGTTTAGAAAGCAGTCAAGACATGATTGGTCAAAAAACCTGACAAATTTCATTTCAGTAGACTGTTAAAGGCTATGTTAATTAGAATTTTCAACTGTTATAAAATGATAGTATACAGTCACAAGACCACGATGGATTTTGGAGAGCAAACTGGAAAACTGGTGTGAGAGGAAGAGCAAAACTCTGTGTGGGAACGCAACGCATATGTGAGAGTGCAGTAATTTCTTAGTTTTGACACGTATTAAGCATTTCTTCAGGGGAACAAACATCTCTGCTCTCAAATGTATTTACTGCATGCGGCAATGTAATTATGCTTGCTAATTCCGCTTGCTTGAACACGTCTTCTCTGTCGACGTAAGGATTTGCTCACGCAATGATGTTTCATCTTGCTCGCACACGCCATCTTACACCCGTTCGACTTTTGAATCGGATTTCACTCCACTTCGAGAGAGAGAGAGAGAGAGAGAGAGAGAAAGAGAGAGAGATAGAGAGAGAGAGAGAGAGAGAGAGAGAGAGAGAGAGAAAGAGAGAGAGAGAAAGAGAGAGACCTTGTTTGTGTTCTCCCCACTAGGGAGTCAAAGCTGTCGACACCACAGGGGACCTTGTTTGTGTTCTCCCCACTAGGGAGTCAAAACTTTCGACACCACCAACTTTACAACCCCGCCATATCACCCCCACACATACATACACACACACACACACACACACACACACACTGGTCTCCGGTGACTGCATACTCCTGTCTCTCTCTACCCCTTGAGAGTGTCCTGAGGCCTATGAGAATTCAGCGAAAAACACCAGACAGAGCGTGGCACTAATGTATATGGAGATATGGGAGATACACTGTAATTTATAAAATGTATTTATAAAGCCTTTTTAACATCAGCGAATGACACAAAGTACTACAAATGTATGTGGACACCCCTTCAAATTAGTGGATTTGGCTATTTCAGCCACACCCGTTGGTGACAGATTTATTAAATTCAGCACACAGCCATGCAATCTCCATAGACAAATATTGGTAGTAGAATTACCTTACTGAAGAGCTCAGTGACTTTCAACATGGCACCGTCATAGGATTCCACCTTTCCAACAAGTCAGTTCGTAAAATTTCTGCCCTTCTAGAGCTGCCCCAGTCAACTTTAAGTGCTATTATTGTGAAGTGGAAACGTCTAGGAGCAACAGCGGCTCCGCCTCAAAGTGGTAGGCCACACAAGCTTACAGAACGGAACCGCCGAGTGCTGAAGCACGTAGCATATAAAAGTCATCACACTCCACCAACCCTGATGTCCTAGCCATGTCTGAATCCTGGCTTAGGAAGGCCACCAAAAATTCAGAAATTTCCATCCCCAACTACATTTCCCATCAAGATAGAACTGCCAAAGGAGACGGAGTTGCAATCTACTGCTGAGATAACTTGCAGAGTTCTGTCATACTATCCAGGTCTGTGCCAAAACAGTTTGAGCTTCTACTTTAAAAAATCCACCTTTCCAGAAATAAGTCTCTCACTGTTGCCGCTTGTTACAGACCCCCCTCAGCCCCCAGCTGTGCCCTGGACACCATATGTGAATTGATTGCCCCCCATCTATCTTCAGAGTTCGTACTGTTAGGTGACCTAAACTGGGATATGCTTAACATCCCGACCATCCAACAATCTAAGCAAGATGCCCTCAATCTCACACAAATTATCAGGGAACCTACCAGGTACAACCCTAAATCCGTAAATATGGGCACACTCATAGATGTCATCCTGACTAACTTGCCCTCCAAACACACCTCCGCTGTCTTCAACCAGGACCTGTGCTTCAGGGAGATAAAGGAGAGCAGTGACACATGTATGACACTCTCTTACCCCTTCTCTCTCTCTCTCTCTCTCTCTCTCTCTAGACCTTGGTTCACTCCAGACTTGACTGCCCTTGACCAGCACAATAACATCCTGTGGTGTACTGCGTTAGCATCGAATAGCCCCAGAGATATGCAACATTTCAGGGAGGTCAGGAACCAACATACACAGTCAGTTAGAAAAGCAAAGGCTAGCTTTTTCAAACAGAAATGTGCATCCTGTAGCACTAATTCCAAAAAGTTCTGGGACACTGTAAAGTCCATGGAGAATAAGAGCACCTCCTCCCAGCTCCCCACTGCACTAAGGCTAGGAAACACTGCCACCAACGATAAATCTACGATAATCAAGAATTTCAATAAGCATTTTGCTACGGCTGGCCATGCTTTCCACCTGGCTAACCCCACCCTGGCCAACAGCTCTGCACCCGCTGCAGCAACTTTCCCAAAATCAACAACTACTTCTCAGATAGAGTTCAGTGTGTCAAATCGGAGGGCCTGTTGTCCGGACCACAGGGTTCAATTCTTGAGAAATTGAGAAATGAGAACTTGTTCTCAACTGGCCTACCTGGTTAAATAAAGAAAACAAATATATAATAATTGTGCCAATTTTAAAGATTGGTGGAAGAGGTATAATGGTTTGGGGGTGTTTTTCATGGTTCTGGCTAGGCCCCTTAGTTTCAGTGAAAGGAAATCTTAACACTACAGCGTACAATTACATTCTAGACGATTCTGTGTTTCCAACTTTGTGGCAACAGTTTGGGGAAGGCCATTTTTTTGTTTCAGCATTACAATGGCTTCGTGCACAAAGTGAGGCTTATACAGAAATGATTTGTCGAGATTGGTGTGGAAGAACTTCACTGGCCTGCACAAAGCACTGACCTCAAACCCCATCGAACACCTTTGGGATTAATTGGAACACTGACTGCGAGCCAGGCTTAATCGCCCAACATTAGTGCCTAACCTCACTAATGCTCTTGTGGCTGAATGGAAGCAAGTTCCCTCAGCAATGTTCCAACATCTAGTGGAAAGCCTTCCCAGAAGAGTGGAGGCTGATATAGCAGCAATGGGGGGACCAACTCTATATTTTGGAATGAGATGTTTGACGAGCAGGTGTCCACATACTTTTTTGGTAATGTAGTTTATATATGTACAGCCTGCTCAGAGCATATGGAGATAGGGCCTCAGACAGAGAGCTAGCCTATAGGTCTCGGTGGAGCTGATTCTTACTACAGAGGGGACTCCCAGACCTAATAAGGCCTTGGTTGGAGCGGAGTGTCTTGACATGAAGGGTTATACAGCATATGGAAATACATAGTCCTCAGTCACTGCTCTATGCTCATTGTTGAGGCTAATTGTGCACTCTATTACTGACCAGGAGTATACAAAGTTCACTCAGTGGAGTGCTGTATATTTTTGGTTGTACAGTAAATCTACGTAAATGCTGTTGGGCGAGATATCGCAATGTCTACTTTGAAAGAATAGTGATCATATATTTTGGCAGTTTGGGAATTAGGCTGTGTGATCGGTGTTTCAGATGTTCTCAGATGGAGGTCTGTGTGCTTGTGAGTGTATATGTCTCCATGTTTGTATCTATAAATGCATTATGGAGGGTGTGTCTGCCTGGTGTGTATGTGTGTGTGTGCGCGCGTGTGTGTATGTGCATGAAACAACCCGGTTATCTCTCATAGGAGGATTATGATACATACCCATCATACAGTTCTAATGTGTCTCAGCCCTGTCTCCCCTCTCCTCACCCCCTCACCCCCTTGCCCCCAGGCACACTGGTGACCACTGACTCGGTGGGCTGGTGGTGATGGCATCACTTTCTAGCATGCTGACACGTAGCCGCGGGGTGTCCGGCATCCATGAATGTCAAAGATCTTTTGCCCCCCTTCCCCCCCATCTTCTCAGAAAGATGGAGAAAAAATGTCAGCCTTCAGGTTGAGGGATTAGCCTCAGATCTGTCCCAGCCAACGCGTCACAAAGGTTCATCATCATCTCATTTACACCTGATCAGGGAACAGGGGAGGAAGGGGTTTAGTTTAGCTATACAGAACTGTACCTCCCATAGCTCCCCTCCGCTGGTATTGGTATTGGTAGTTTGTACTGGCTGATTTCCAACTTGTTTTACAATTCGCAGTAGGATGCATCTATTCGTAACATCTTATTTGCCTGTTTGTATCACTTCGCTTTTCTCTATACTTTCGGAAAACCAAGAAAGAATCGACTGAATCATGGATGTGCAACACTTTATACTGCTAGTTTCCATTAGATCTAAGCAGCAGGCTCCGTCACTGTCTTGAATAAAGTATTTTGTCATGTGTCTTTGTCCTTCTTCTGCTAGGTGCATCGCTCTCCGACTCGTCCCTCTTTTTCATTGCTGGTTACAGGAGTTAATATGCTAAATGTGAGAGAGGAGATAGGAATTCTCCTTTTTATGCTTCCCACTGGTTTCCCATTGCAAAGCGCCAGGACTTTAATTTAGGAGCAAAGCAGATAAACTAGAGTCATGTAGCCAGATGTGATATTTGTGTTTACTCCACAGCTGTAGGTAGCCATAAAACGCTTTGACTAGATGGGATTTCTACAAAGACCTATTTTTCCTAATCCACCAATCGCCTTGTGCCTCCATAACAGCCCTGGCTAATTATTTGATCCCCCTAAATTATAAGTGTTTCTCTAAACCTGTTTTTTGAGCAACAGCTTTTGTAAATAGTCCTGTGCGAGTATCTAGATTGAGTATCCCTATGGCTGTCTCCCTGTAAAAACAATTTGCCTCATGCACAGGCTAGGTAATGAGCAGATGCTCCCATAATAAAGAGTTGATAAACATGGAATTACTGCTGGGCCATGGGCATGCACACATGCACTGTTAGAGACAGCGCACACACGCATACATGCACACATGGACACACACACAAGGATGCATGCACGCATACACATCCCTCCTCCATCCCTCTCTCCTCTGCAGAGAGGCTGTGTTGCTGGTACACCCAGGGCATGTGTCTGCCTCATAGGGGACGTGTGTGTGGGGTGTGTGCGCATGTCCTCAGGACGTTAGTCAAAGGGTGAGAAGTGGGCTCTTTGAAGCATCTATTCGCCATGTTGTGGGTTTTTCACATCTCCCATTCCTCCAAATGTTGGATGTGGTTGGACATTTTGTTTAAAAAAAAGAAAAGACTTTACTTTCTATCACAAACACTCTCTCACACACACGTGCACGCACATGCACACACAAACACTTAAACATCTCCCTTAGCGAGGCTGCAGTGTTGTGGAGCTCTCTATGTGCTCGGGGGCAGTATAGTGTCTCTTTCATGTCTCCATGCTTAGATCTCATCGCATGGACTCCCAGCTGAGGTTGCTATGCATGTATGGAGCTAAGTGCTGGCTAATTTCCCCTTGGATAGCCCCAGCCACAGCAACGATCGCCGTGTCTCTCCCCGTCTGGGGTTCTCTCTCTCTGGGCTCAGTCGGGGGTTTGGGCGGCCAAGGCAGGGCTGGGACACCCTACAACCAGTCAGTAATTTTCTGTTTGCGTTTAGGCATGCGTGTGTTTGTTCGTACTGTACTGTATGTATTTATGCATATGGGTGTGAATATATATATATAAGCATAAGCCTACTACATCTAAACCCATATGTCTTTATTCACTCATGTATAATTTTTTTCTAATCTAGGTCTATTTGTATTGGTTGACTTGGTTGACTTGGTTACGTATACACTGAGTGTACAAAACATTAAGAACACCTGCTCTTTCCATGACATAGACTGACCAGGTGATTCCAGGTGAAAGCTTTGATGCCTTATTAATGTCACCTGTTAAAGAGGGGAGGAGACAGGTTAAAGAAGGATTGTTAAGCTTTGAGACAATTGAGACATGGATTGTGTATGTGAGCCACTCAGAGGGTAAATGGGCAAGACAAAATATTTAAGTGCCTTTGAACGGGTTATGGTAGTAGGTGCCAGGCACACCGGTTTGAGTGTGTCAAGAACTGCAACGCTGCTGGGTTTTTCACTCTCAACAAGTTGACACAACTGTGGGAAGCATTGGAGTCAACATGGGCCAGCATCTCTGTAGTCCATGCCCTGACAAAATGAGGCAAAGGGGGGAGGGATCATAGGTATGCGCTAGTGGAACGGTTGACTCATAACCCGCAGCAGGGTGGGAGGGTTGAAGAAAGAGAAAACGATGCATAAAGAGGACAAGTACGTTAGAGTGTCTAGTTTGAGAAACAGACGCCTCACAAGTCCTCAACTGGAAGCTTTATTAAATAGTACCCGCAAAACACCAGTCTCAACGTCAACAGTGAAGAGGCGACTCCGGGATGCTGGTCTTCTAGGCAGAGTTGCAAAGAAAAAGCCATATCTCAGACTGGCCAATAAAAAGAAAAGATTAAGATGGTCAAAAGAACACAGACACTGAACAGAGGGAGATATGGCTTTTTCTTTTCAACTCTGCCTAGAAGGTCAGCATCCCGGAGTCGCCTCTTCACTGTTGACCGGTGATAACTGAGGGAATATAAAGTGTAAAATGAGGAAGTGAATCTACAATGATAAATATAGGACTTGGTATCTTGATAATCACTATCACATTGATAGAGGAGGCATGTTTCTGTCTGAGCTGTTCTCTTGATCAGCAGAGCTGGACACACAAGCACACACACACACACACACACACACACACACACACACACACACACACACACACACACACACACACACACACACACACACACACACACACACACGCACACTCCAAGGGTCCATTAGTTGTCTGGCCAGCTGTCAGTGAATGGGGCTCTCTCCCTCTCTAACTCGCAGTGTAGCCAATCACCAGGCCAAGTTTAATGCAATTAAGGATTTCGTTAATAGAGCTTTGTGATTGGGTGGGTAGAACAGAGAGAGAACAGAGAGAGCATTTAATATACAGACACAGTAATTAGCACATTCTGGTCATTAGCAAACACACACACAGGGACACAAACACACACACACACACCCACACACACACACACACACACACACACACACACACACACACACACACACACGCACACCGCGCCCAGTCGCCTTATATAACTTCCATTAAACAGTCTGAGAATATGTGTCTAGATTTATGAAAATGGCTTTTAAAGGAAGGCCATCTCTTTGAGGGTCCTGTGAATGGGTCCTGCTGTGAGGGCTTTAATAAAGAATCAGAGCTAGGCCCTCCAAGACAGCCAGGGAGCCCGCACGACCCCAGCAACATACCCAGCACCCCCAAATAATCCCTACCACTTTTAATGATGGTCGTTTGCCATGCATTAGGATCAAAATGCTGTTTTCTGCCAGGGCAAATTGCAAAGCTATTCCAGTCACAGCTTGACGAGGTCCGAGGCCCCGCTGCTTTTGTATGGGGCTGGTGAGCTAGCCTGGTGGTTAGCTAATGTTGTTAACAGGAACTGATGGACCACGCACTTCGTAGGTGAGGTGCTTGCGTGTTTGTTTGTGTCTGTGTGTGTGCGTGTGTGTGTATGTGTGTTTGTCGGTTGCAGGTGGTAGAGAGGAGGCGGTGATTAACCAACAAGCAGCCAAATGTCAAAGTTGTCCAAAACGTCCAATTTCAAAGTGTTTAAAGTTAAGTTTAGGCATTAGCTCTGAATTCTTAAGGTTAAGCATTATCTCCAAAAGGTTAAGGTAAGGGGTTAAGGTTTGGGATAGACAAAAAACAACTCAAAAACGACTTTCTATCGCTGGATTCAAACATGCATCGTTCTGCCCCAGAGGCAGATGCTTACAGCCATACCCCATCCCCCATCTGCGATCCCTGTCCAAAATACCCTAACAAAACCAAAACCTACTAGAATGTTAAAACGCTTGACGTCATTAGACACGGATGGACGTTGAATTCTGACTTGTATCAGGAGGCGACCTGGCTGCTAATCACTTGCACCCCGCCTCTCTCGCGCCTTCTCTCCCGCTCTCATCCTCTTGATATAACAAGGATTATGAAAATCACTTTTCAGAGGTCTGTTCAGATATTTTGCTGATGTCTTGTTTTAGATTACCAGAGGATTTCAGGAAGATCCAAAGCATCCTACAAACAGTGCCTTCGGAAAGCATTAATTTTTTTTCACAATTTGTTACGTTACAGCGTCATTCTAAAATGGATTAAATAATTTGTATTTTTTAGCAAACTACACGCAATACCCCATAATGGAAAAACAACAACAGTTTTTTTGAAATGTTTGTAAATGTATTAAAAAAATAAGTATTCAGACCATTTGCTATGGAACTCGAAATTGAGCTCAGGTGCATCCTGTTTCCATTGATCATCCTTGAGATGTTTCTACAACTTGATTGGAGTCCACCTGTGGTAAATTCAATTGATTGGACATGATTTGGAAAGGCACACACCTGTCTATATCAGTTCCCACAGTTGACAGTGCATGTCAGAGCAAAAACCAAGCCATGAGGTCGAGGGAATTGTCCATAAAGATTTGAGACAGGATTGTGTCGAGGCAAAGATCGGGGAAGGGTGCCAGCATTGAAGCTCCTCAAGAACCCAGTGGCCTCCATCATTGTTAAATGGAAGAAGTTTGGAACAACCAAGACTCTTCCTAAAGTTGGCCGCAAATTGAGCAATCGGGGGAGAAGGGCCTTGGTCAGGGAGGTGACCAAGAACCCAATGGTCTCTCTGACAGAGCTCTAGAGTTCCTCTGTGGAGATGGGAGAACCTTCCCGAAGGACAACCATCTCTGCAGCACTCCACCAATCAGGCCTTCATGGTAGAGTGGCCAGACGGAAGCCACTCCTAAAAGCTACATGACAGCCCGCTTGGAGTTTACCAAAAGGCACGTAAAGACTCTCAAACCATGAAAAACATTTCAGATTCTCTGGTCTGATGTAACCAAGATTGAATTATTTGGCCTGAATACCAAGCGTAAAGTCTGGAGGAAACCTGGAACCATCCCTACGGTGAAGCATTGTGGTGGCAGCATCATGCTGTGTGGATGTTCTTCAGCGGAAGGGACTGGGAGACTAGTCAGGATCAAGGCAAAGATGAACGGAGCAAAGTACAGAGAGATACTTGACGAAAAACCTGCTCCAGATCGCTCAGGACCTCAGACTGGGGCGACGGTTCACCATAAGCACACAGCCAAGACAATGCAGGAATGGCCTCAGGACAAGTCTCTGAACGTCCTTGCGTGGCCCAGGAAGAGCCCAGACTTGAAAATGATCAAACATCTCTAGAGAGACCTGAAAAATAGCTGTGTAGCAATGCTCCCCATCCAACCTGACAGAGCTTGAGAAGATCTGCAGAGAAGAATGAGAAGATCTGCAGAGAGAAACTCCCCAAATACAGGTGTGCAAAGCTTGTAGAGTCATACCCAAGAAGATTTTATGCTGTAATCGCTGCCAAAGTTGCTTCAACAAAGTAATCTCCACACCTTATTCTCTTGTGTGACCATACATACAAAACAATCTGTCATGTTATTAAATAGTTTGGGGAGTGGCCTCATATTAGAGGGAAGATTCTCAGAGCCAGATGATGGTTGGGGGAAAGGAGTCCCAATGATGTGCCATAAAGGAAGATTCCACCCAAACACTATATTCTGGTATTTGTTTCATTAGTCCATTGATGATATAGTCCAAAATGAAATCCTCCCTCCAAAAAGCAGCATTATATGATGCAAAATGAATCATACAGGGATGATTTCTGTGTTTTGAAAATTACATATCTTGAAAACTTGAGCGCTGACGTGCAAAACACTTTGGGACCATATCAAGATTTCCTCTAAGGTTATTATAGCTGGTGGTGGTGGGTAGGTGAATGGTTTTTCGAAAACTGTTGCTGAAATACAAAAATTGAGAGAACAAAGGTAAGTTGACATATAAATAAATCCCAAGATTTACGCTCACCGGTTGAGAGAGAGGAAGGTGATAATTGAAAGAGTGAGCCCATAGGTTAAACAGCCAGCGTGAGGGATGTGCATTATGGTGTCATGCTTATAGACTGTAAGGTAAATAGGTGAATGAAGAGTAACAAGACACTATGCTGATGATGATATGTTTGCATTCATTCCCACTGTGCCTGTAGAATAGGAAAATAATTCACTCATGTTATGCTTACTGGATTAAGTTAAACAAGCATTCAGACCAGCCTACGTTACAACATACTTTTCCTGCCTTACACGTCTCTTAGAAAACACACAACACCACAACATGTTATTACCACATGTATTTTACATGCACAATGCCATACACTTCAGTACATCACTTTGTTTTCTCAGCTCCATGACATATTCAACCCTCAATAAAATGTTGTTTTCTCAGAGCTGGTTGCTATGTGTGGGTTGTTTTGAGACGCCAGTCCTTTCTGATGGTAACAAGGGAGAGGTATTGGGCCGCCTGGGGTATTGTTTTCAGCGCCAGGGCCTATTTATGTGTTTGCGTGCCTGTTTATGTGTGTGTATGTTGTTCAGTATATGTGTGTGTGTGTGTGTGCTGTTTCCGACAGCGCTGTAATCTGTGTACGGGTCATCCTTCTTAATGCAGCCCGTATCATCAGTTCCCGAAACAACAGGAGAGATTATGTGACGGATACATATGAAACAGGGGGCCATGCATAAACATGGGGATGGAGGAGGGGTGTGAGGGCACTGCAGGGCCGAGGTTATTGCTCAGCCTGGACCACTTTCCTCCACACCTACTTATTATTCATGAACTCCCTCTAGTGTTGTGTTACAGGCCCCTCCCCCTAGTGTATGTGTGTGTGTGTGTGTGTGTGTGTGTGCGTGCTTGCTTGTGTGTATATCAGGGCTGTAATTGATGGATTGCGACAACGTCAAGGGATTGTAGATCAGGATTAAGATCAAACAGGGCCTCACGCCACACTGTCAGGCTTGGACACAATTGGCCACACACACACACACACCACCACCACTCAAACCAATGAAAACATTGAAACCAACCTCTTAAATATGTGTGCTTTAATAAGTTTTTCAACAGCATATCCATGACAAAAGTAAGCAAATATCATAACTTCCAATTTCTTATGAATTGGAAATCTATTGACACAGACATTTCTGCTATTATTGGAAGCAAATCATAGAATCTCAATACCGAACTCACAATGTTGTATGTGGCTAGAAACTTTTTTAAACACCTTCTAAAGTCACAATCTGTACCCACACCAGCATTAAAATACTTTACACGTATTTCTTCTATATTTCATCAGTAATGTGATCTGACCTAAACCCATCTACTGTATGTAACCAGAAACGTAAGAGCCTAGCTAATATTTTGGGGGTCATGTTATGCTCACACGTACACTTGTGTTGTTTGCACTAGACATACAGTACAGTACATTCATACTGTAACAAGAAGACTGAGTTACAGTCCCCCCCCCCCCCCCCCCCCTTTAGAGTGCAGAGTGTGTGCGTTCCTGCGTGCATGAGAGCCTGCGCGTGTGTGTGTTTGCAGGTGAGGGAAATGTTTACGCTGGCCCTTTAATTAATCAAACACTGAACAAAAAAAAAAAAAAAAAGCAGCAGCATGTGTAGCCGGAATCTCCACACTGCATTCCAATGGGAGATGTTTTCAATTCACTCATTATAGAAGGGTCACTCGGGGTCAAGTTCAATGCCATGGAAAAGTGAGGCTTTGCAGAGAGGAGCACCACCCACACACGGAGCAAAGCACAGGGTGTATTACCACCAACTATGGAGGCCAGCATTTTGGCTAAATACACCAAAATGACCCTCTGCTATTTACATTTCTCTCAAAAAGAAAGAAGGTGTAAGTAGCAGAAAAAAAGCTAAGGGATATTGGAAATTGGGTGAGGGAGGTGGAAGGAGAGAGGGACCATAACAGAGTAAACATGATATGGGAGAGTGTAAGGTTGTAATGAGGTCATTAGTATGCATCGCACCCAGTCCCAACGCAGGATGGAAGAACGGGCCTCCCTCTTTCTCCCTCAACTGTCCGTCTGTCCACTCTCTCTTTTCCTTGACTCCCCCTTTCTCTCTCTTTTTCTCCAACTCCCCCTCTCTGTCACTGTGCTTCTCTTCATAAAGGCTTTAGACTCTATTCAGAGCAAGTGGACAGGGGGAGCTGTGGGGTCCAAAGGGCCGGGGGAATTGGGAGATAATGCACATGGGCAAATGGAACATGACCACCATGTCCAGCGTCAACGCGGAACCATTGTTTGAGCCGAGGAGGGATGGCATCAGCCAGAGAGACAACAAAGCAGCCCTAGCACAATGGAGCATGCATGCGAAGAAGGCTGCCACAGAACTCTACAGCTGGCCCAGAGAAAGAGAGAGAGAGAAAGGGGAACAGGTCAAATTCAAGAACGAGAGAGGAAATATAGCAAATTGGTCGAATCTCTTCAACCTCCCATTACTCATACCTCTGCATTTGGAACCTGAGCTACATATTCATACATGTAGGATGGAGATTGTATCAGTGTGTGTGTGTGTGCGTGGGTGCGTGCGTGTACATGCATGCCTGTGTGTGTGTATGAGTGAGTTTTAGGGGGAGGGGTTAAGGTTGGTTTGCATATTCATGTACTTTCTCAGAGATTATTCACCCACCCCCCCCCCCCCCCCTTATTCCCTGCTCCCTCTCTCCCGCATAGCCATCTTGTGGGTCAACAGGCTGTGTAAACACAACGCAGCAGCACATTGATAAGCTGGAGGCTGGAGGTAGAGAGCTGTAATACCCTCCAACTGTACACACCACCGTACCTGATCTGGATCTACGGGGGGGGGGGGGGGGTGGTATCGATGTTAGTGTGTACAGGTATCAATGTTAGTGCAGTGTTCAAGGTCAAGGACTGAATGTCTTGCATTCTTACAGTATGTTATTGTCAGCCCTTAAATTGCACTTACAGTATGAAACATATTTTCAAGGATGTATTCTGAAAAGAAAATTAATCCAGCTACTCCTCCCGCCTCTATAAATTGAATATTGTGGTCCACGGTCACTCTCTTATCATTGTTCCTGGGTTGGCTGGAATATCCTGTGTTCCAGTGGCCAGAGATGTGTGTCTGTGGTATGGGTGGTAATGACAGGTCAGCTCCCTTTGGACAACCCAAATCACACGCTGTCACACCCAGTTGGCCAGCCAGCTCTCAAACAAAGAGTTTACTGACCGACTATCAGTGGTTTTTCAGCGTTGTTGTTCTTATGGTGAGGTAGTGAATTTTGGACAGCTCCCAACACATATGAAGGAGATTTTCTTGACAGACATGAATGCAGCTTCTTTCACAATTGCGTTCAAACAAAACAAGCTACATGAAGAGAGTTACCTTTTCCAGACCTCAGGCAAAATCCAACAGTGATTATGTGCTGGTGGAGTATGATCGTCTTCAGTTCAGGATTTTGATGCCTAGGTTTTATTTTTTATTTTTGAACAGTATAGAATGCAGTATTGAGAGCTGCAGCCAGAAGTTTTATCTACTATCTCAAACCAGCTACTAGTCTTTTCCTTAGGGATGCTGTCCTGCTCTCTTTCAGTCAAGCTGGTCATCTTCCCTGCATACTCCCCCACCACCCACACTCTGCTAGACAGGAAAAACACAGTTAATTAAAATGCCTTAACTTGTAAGATAATTATGAGTCTCTTTGTCAGTTCAGCTTTTTTTCACCATGCTGTTCATAGAACAATAGAAGACCAGCAAAATGTAATTTTCTCTCTGTTAAGATTAGATTCCGCTTTTTCATCTGTTGAAACGTTAAGAAAATCAAAGCTGCCCAGCCTTTCCTTTCTCTTCCACCTCACTCTTCCTCTCCTCTCATGAGCTTTGACTGTGTAACCATGGAAATAGGATAAAAGAAGCCATAATTTTGCGGCGGGATTAATTCGGAGACATGAGCGATGCCATATGAAATCCATGTCAAAACCTTACTGATTCTTTTTATTGCTAGCAGATCCACAGAAATCTGTTCCCCACGGCGGTAATTTGACAGTCCAGTAGTTTTGGACTTAGTTCCCCCCCTGCTACCTCTGACATGTTGACATTAAGTGGTTGCCTTGACAGATGTTACCCACATTTCAATCACCATTAAACAGAGATATTGGACAGTATTTTGGTGGTAAAAGCTGAAGTGACCCACACTGATACAATGGCAGGCATGAGACTGAATGGCAACTTCAGTAGCGATGAAAATATTTAGAGACACCTAAAGCAAAGATCCACTACTACCATGTGTGGCCTTGTATTTTAGACTTTTCAAGTCAAGTGTGGCGTTGATCATTGTAGTGCAAGTGATTCATGTGATTATTTATTAGTATTATAATAGTATACATTATAGTATTTTTTCATCTCTGCAGTAAGATAAATATAGCCCATGCCTTTCCCTCACTATTGTTCTCCAGCTGCATCCATCTGCATTCAACAAGCATCACCAGACAGACACCAGACCCACGTCATTGGGGGAGATATGGAGCTCATATCTTCAGGATATACCTGGATGCAACAGGACTTATTGGCAATCCAACCAAAATCCCCCCCAAACAAATAAACAGATTTATTGTTCAGAAAGCTCGGGCTCCGCTTCCAAAGGCATTTAGCAGTCATGAAACTTCCACTGTATTCCATACAAGTAAAGACGGACAGAAAGGGACTGGTACACAGAGTTGGTGGGGGTCTTATACTAGAATATAGCCATATACTGATATACTGCATGGCCAAAAATATGTGGACACCTGCTTGTCGAACATCTCATTCCAAAATCATGGGCATTAATATGGAGTTGGTCCCCCCTTTGCTGCTATAACAGCCTCCATTCTGGGAATTCTTTCCACTAGATGTTGGAACATTTCTGTGGGGACTTGCTTCCATTCAGCCACAAGAGCATCAGTGAGGTTGAGCGATTAGGCCTGGCTCGCAGTCGGCGTTCCAATTCATCCCATATTCGTTTGCCGGACTGCCAGATGGTGAAGCATGATTCATCACTCCAGAGAACGTGTTTCCCCAGCAGCGAGCTTTACATCACTCCATCCCACGCTTGGCATTGCGCATGGTGATCTTAGGCTTGTGTGCGGCTGTTCGGCCATAGAAACCCATTTCACAAAGCAGTTCACAAATAGTTATTGTGCTGACGTTGCTTCCATAGGCAGTTTGGAACTTGGTAGTGAGTGTTGCAGCCGAGAATAAATTATTTTTATTCACTCAACTTCCCCGTTCTGTGAGCTTGTGTGGCCTACCACATTCGCGACTGAGCCGTTGTTGCTGCTAGACATTTCCACTTCACAATAACGGCATTTATAGTTAACCGGGGCAGCTCTAGCAGGTTATAAATTTGACGAACTTACTTGTTGGAAAGATGGCATCCTATGACGGTGCCACGTTGGAAGTCACTGAGTTCTACAGGAAGGCTCTACTACTGCAAATGTTTGTGTATGGAGATTGCATGGCTGTGTGCTTGATAATATACACCGGTCAGCAACGGGTGTGGCTGAAATAGTATAATCCAGTAATTTGAAGGCGTGTCCACATACTGTTGTGTATATATAGTGTATATCCATGTCCAGTCCAGAGGTACTGTGTAATGTTCTTATCTCAGCGCAAGTAATGATGCAGTGATGCAGTGGTCTAAGACACTGCATCTCAGTGCTAGATGCATCACTGCAGACAACCTGGTTTGAATCCAGACTGTATCACAACTGGCCGTGAGTGGGAGTCCCATAGGGCGGTACACAATTGGCCCAGCGTTGTCCGAGTGTCCGTGTTCCTTTCCTGTGCTGTGCAATGGAGACTCAGTCAGAGGAACTCTGTGCTACCAAGGCAGGCACAGGAAGCTGCCTCAGTTAGTGAGGTCAGTCATGTTTTGGAGAGGGAGTGACTCCATTGAGTGCTGGGACCTGTCAACTCTGAGATGAGAGAAAGATTGGGAGGTTGAAGAGATGGGGTCGGTTGGCAAAGAGAGAGGGAGAAAGAGGGAGAAAGAGGACATAAGAGACAAAGAGCATAGAAGAATACATGTTTACAGGTATAAACAGGACAGAGAAATTGGGAGACGGGGGTGGGTGGGATATATAGAGAGATGCTCATCGTCCAGGTACAGGCTTTTAGAAGATCACAGCACTGTTTGCAGAAACGCTCGCTGACATCCCCTCCCTCCGCCAGAGTTGTGATTAAAGATTAGCCTGTCACAGCAGCGCCACAGCAAGACAAGGAGAGGAGTTTTTCTCCATTAAAATTTCATAGTGGTTTATATACTGACGGTGCATTATGGATGAAGAAGAAGAAGGTCAGGACAAGATCACAAACTCCAAACCCACTCTTTACCCGTCAATACCAGAAAACACTGCGTACGGATAACGGCCCACGTTTTAGCTGGTAGGACTTCAGCAACTTTTTTTGTTTTGCTTTGCAACTGCTCAAATCCCTTTCCGTGGGTTTGAGTCGGGAGGCGAGGGAAGTGCCTGCCTTTGAAATGATAAGTGGAGTCTCTCCACACCTAGGGACTCGACTGTCACTGGAATCTTTTTTATTACAATTTTTTGTTATTTATTGGAATTTTAAAGCATTTTCGCTGAAGTAACTGAAGTCTTTGTTCAGCAGCCTGTGGTGTGCTCTACAATCAACTCTGAACGTGAGCGTTGCTTCTGAATAGGAATGAACATGTAGCCTGGTTTGAGTCACTGTATCTTCCCCTTTCAATCAGGGCTTTGCATTGAAGTTGGTTTAGTGCTGATAACATCTGTAAGGGTTGTAGTTCTTTAAGTGGTATATACAGTATAGGAATGCTGGAGTGTATGTTAGATGTTATTGGAAGGTGGTAATAAGAAATGTACAGTATGTAACAGAATTATATTTGAATTCAGGCAGTTTGCCAAAAATGTATTTCTCTGTGTTAAGAAAGAAGACCTGGCAAAAAAGTTATTTACTTTTGTATCCAGAGGTTATTTACAAAACATACAGACTAAATTATAAAAATAGTTGACGGAAAATATCTGAACTTTTCTGCCATAACCTGGCAAAAAAGCATTCAAATCTCCTCAGTAGCCTTGGTAAATTCTCAATAGGCAGTGATAATTCACTTGAAAGGCAATACTGGAAAACAACGCGTTGACACGTTTATCAAAACAACGCACATTAGCGCACATTAGCGTTTCCAATAAACAATGGCAACACACCCTAAGTAAGGGATCATCAATTAGATTCAGCCGCGGGACAATTTTTTTCTTGAGCAGATGGTAAATAATTTGTAGACTGCAAGTTGACCGCAAGAAGCCCAAACAGATATATTTGACTTAAATAAAATAATTCTCAAAACCTTGCTTAAATTTCTATACGATCAGATATACTGAGTGAACAAAACATTAAGGACACCTGCTCTTTACATGACATAGACTGAACAGGTGAATACAGGTGAAAGCTATGATCCCGACTTCAATCAGTGTAGATGAAAGGGAGGAGAATGATTTGCCTTGATACAGTTGAGGCATTGATTGTGTATTTGTGAAATTTAGAGGGTGAATGTTCAAGAAAGTTTGGTAGTTTGTGTCAAGAACTGTAACGCTGCTGGGTTTGTCACACAACAGTTTCCCGTGTGTATCAAGAATGGTCCACCACCCAAAGGACTTCCAGCCAACTTGACACAACTGTGGGAAGCATTGGAGTCAACATGGGCCATCATCCCTGTGGACACACACAACACCTTGTAGTGTCCATACCCAGACAAATTGAATGTTTTGTACACTCTATTATGCGTGGGAATACTTATGAATATATTTCCAAAATTACAATCACTTGGAGCTGATTTGCTGTTTTACAGTATTTTATGGGCCGCCAGTTGGTGAACCCTGCTCTAAATGGAAGAAACCAGGCTACCGAGGCGAACAACCCATGCCTAAAGAACCAGGCTTCCTAGCAGGGGCGTCATGCACCCTCAAAATCTGACAGGGCACAAAGTACGTGAGGATGGCTGGGGGGGGTGGTCCCAGTTGAAGAATTTTGCATTTTTCAAACACCTGAAACAGCTTTTTCCTGCAGTCTAGAGTCATAATCATTATGCTTAATTCTATGTAAAAAAAAAATGGCATATCTAAGCATACCTCTTGAGCTGTCTTTTTTAATAAATATTCTTCTCTGCATTTCTGCTAAAATCTGGGTAAAGGATTGAAAGGAATGTGAGTCTTAGTTAGTACATTTAGTTATTGTTTACTTTCTTAAAGTCCACCAACCTTGACAGAAGGCATGTCAGCTAATATACTGTAGTTAGACAAGTTGATTGATAGCCAAAAGGGTTCCAGAAGGGTTCTGTGGCTGTCCCCATAGGATAACTCTTTTGGGTTCCTGTGGAAAGGGTTCTAGAATGAACACAAAAGGGTTTTACCCGGAACCAAAAGGGGTTCTTCAAAAGGGTTCTCCTATGGGGACAGCCAAATAACCTTTGTGGCTCTAGATAGCACCTAAAGAACCGAGGCACACAACCCATGCATAAAGAACCAGGCTACCGAGGCACACAACCCATGCATAAAGAACCAGGCTACCGAGGCGCGTAACCCGTGCCCAAAGCCATAGGTCATGTTCTCCTGCTCAGACGTTGCATGCATTAACCAATGGTTACGTCATTAACTGTGCGGCAACAGATTGAGCACCAGATTGTTATAAAATATTATGTGGTTAGCTGATATGTAAAATACCTATCCAGGCGTTGTAAGATCTGGCATGCATCAGCATCATCTGAGCAGAGGAATAAGACCATAAACTTTACCGACGCGCTCTCATCTACAATCATCTACAAAAAAAATTGCTATTTAGAACCTTAAAGGGTTCTTTGGCTGTCCCCATAGGATAACCCTTTGTATAACCCTTTTTGGTTGCAGATAGAACTCTTTTGGTTGTAGGTAGGTTCCAGTTATCAAACAAAGAGACACTCATTTCTAAATGAATGATAGCATGATTACCAGACTATGACGTTTGTTCTTTAGCATAATATAAAGTCAAATGTTTGATGGGACTAGCGATGCCATAGTTAGGTTAGCAAACAATTATTTCTGTAACACACGAGTTGGTTTGTGTGGTGAAACATGGAGGGAAGTGTCCGACGCACATGGCAATAACTCACAGGTATTGTCACACTCTGAATGTCTCTTGATGAAGGAAAAAGTCCCTATTTTGAGGATTTTGGGGATTCACATTTGTAAGACTGCGTGAGTATACAAGTGTTACATGAGACTCCTCTCTCTCCCAAAACCCCTTCCTTCAGCACCTGTATTAAACACCCTCTCTGACAACCCCTGCCCCAGTAACCCTCCACCCCCCTCCTCAGCTCTCAGAGTGGGACCCCCTGGTCAGTCTCACAGCAGGTCCCCTCTAGCCCATTAGACAGCACAGAGAGAAGTAATTCACACTCTGTCTCATATTACCACCCTGGCTGGCTGTCCTGGCCCTGCCCACAGAGACCCAGTAGAGGAGTGGGTTCCTGGGCCCATAGCCCCTGCTCCAAGAGGGCTGGTACCCCTCTCTGGGCGCTGCCATCCCAATCGGCAGCTGGCACTTCAGGGGGGCATTGCACAACCATGTCTAGATAGAGAGAGGTTTATATACAGTGGGGAGAACAAGTATTTGATACACTGCCGATTTTGCAGGTTTTCCCACTTACAAAGCATGTAGAAGTCTGTCATTTTGATCATAGGTACACTTCAACTGTGAGAGACGGAATCTAAAACAAAAATGATTTTTAAATAATTAATTTGCATTTTATTGCATGACATAAGTATTTGATCACCTACCAACCAGTAAGAATTCCGGCTCTCACAGACCTGTTAGTTTTTCTTTAAGAAGCCCTCCTGTTCTCCACTCATTACCTGTATTAACTGCACCTGTTTGAACACGTTACCTGTATAAAAGACACTTGTCCACACACTCAATCAAACAGACTCCAACCTCTCCACAATGTCCAAGGCCAGAGAGATGTGTAAGGACATCAGGGATAAAATTGTAGACCTGCTGGGATGGGCTACAGGACAATAGGCAAGCAGCTTGGTGAGAAGGCAACAACTGTTGGCGCAATTATTAGAAAATGGAAGAAGTTCAAAATGACGGTCAATCTCCCTCGGTCTGGGGCACCATGCAAGATCTCACCTCGTGGGGCATCAATGATCATGAGGAAGGTGAGGGATCAGCCCAGAACTACACGGCAGGACATGGTCAATGACCTGAAGAGAGCTGGGACCACAGTCTCAAAGAAAACCATTAGTAACACACTACGCCGTCATGGATTAAAATCCTGCAGCGCATGCAAGGTCCCCCTGCTCAAGCCAGCGCATGTCCAGGTCCGTCTGAAGTTTGCCAATGACCATCTGGATGATCCAGAAGAGGAATGGGAGAAGGTCATGTTGTCTGATGAGACAAAAATAGAGCTTTTTGGTCTAAACTCCACTCGCAATGTTTGGAGGAAGAAGAAGGATGAGTACAACCCCAAGAACACCATCCCAACCGTGAAGCATGGAGGTGGAAACATCATTCTTTGGGGATACTTTTCTGCAAAGTGGACAGGATGACTGCACCGTATTGAGGGGAGGATGGATAGGGCCATGTATCGTGAGATCTTGGCCAACAACCTCCTTCCCTCAGTAAGAGCATTGAAGATGGGTCGTGGCTGGGTCTTCCAGCATGACAACGACCCGAAACACACAGCCAGGGCAACTAAGGAGGGGCTCCGTAAGAAGCATCTCAAGGTCCTGGAGTGGCCTAGCCAGTCTCCAGACCTGAACCCAATAGAAAATCTTTGGAGGGAGCTAAAAGTCTGTATTGCCCAGCGACAGCCCCGAAACCTGAAGGATCTGTATGGAGGAGTGGGCCAAAATCCCTGCTGCAGTGTGTGAAAACCTGATCAAGAACTACAGGAAACGTATGATCTTTGTAATTGCAAACAAAGGTTTCTGTACCAAATATTAAGTTCTGCTTTTCTGATGTATCAAATACTTATGTCATGCAATAAAATGCAAATTACTTAAAAATCATACAATGTGGTTTTCTGGATTTTTGTTTTAGATTCCGTCACCCACAGTTGAAGAGTACCTATGATAAAAATTGCAGACTTCTACATGCTTTGTAAGTAGGAAAACCTGCAAAATCGGCAGTGTATGTATATATGTGTGTGTGTGTTCTATTGTGTGTGTGTGTGTGTGTGTGTGTGTGCCCATCCCTCCCTACCCATTCCCCCATTACAGTCCAAGTCATTATCACACCCTGATACCCCTCTTTCTCTGTCTCTTTATCAGACGAACTGATGGATTTACATGTATGGGGGGGACAGTAACACCTTAAATTGTCTATTTTTGGTCTCTCTACTTATGCTTGACACAACATGTCGCTCATTCTCTCACCTATAGTCTGATGAAGATCTTTTTCTCCTTGATCTAAGCTGCAATGACCTCTACACAATTTAACTGATTTAATTTCAGTGACTTTTCCCTACTAGCCTACCAAAACAGTAGTTCCAATTCAGTATTCAGTGTCGCCCTGTTTCTGCTCCCTTCCATAACTGACCTTTACTTTAAGTCATCCTGGAGCAAGTCAGTTTAGAGAAAGTTTTCAAAGCCTTACAACCTGTTGTAGGTACTGAATACACCCATGTCTGTATTCACCGGAGGAAGAGGATACAACTCACCATGGTTATATCCCCAATCCTAACTTTAACCACTGGGCATTAAGACATGTCTAACCCTGTGTAAAGGGGCAACATTTTTTGTGTTTATACTTTTTCTTTCTCACCATGGATATCTCTCACTGCTCTAGAATAATGCTATTTAGGCCCAGAATACATGTATTGTCTATCTATACATGTATGTAAACCAGAGCGATGTATCAAGAAACGTGGATTTCAGTCACTGTCCAAGCTTCTTCGACAAGGTACATTGTTCGGTCAAATCAAAACAAATCAAATTGTTTTGGTCAAATATACGTGTTTAGCAGATGTTAATGCAGGTGTAGCAAAATGCTTGTGCTTCTGGCTCCGACAGTGCAGTAATATCTAACAAGTAATATCTAACAATTACACAACATACCCAACACACACAAATCTAGTATGGAAGAATTAGGACTATATGCAAATATGGACGAGCGGCATGGACTATGATACAGTAGAAGAGTATAGAATACAGTATATACATATGAGATGAGTAATGCAAGATATGTAAACATTATTCAAGTGACTAGTGTTCCATTTCTTAAAGTGTCCAGTGATTTCTAGTCTATGCCTATAGGCAGCAGCCTCTAATGTGCTAGTGATGGCTGTTTAACAGTCTGATGGCCTTGAGATAGAAGCTGTTTTTCAGTCTCTCAGTCCCAGCTTTGATGCTACTGTACTGACCTCGCCTTCTGGATGATAGCGGGGTGAACAGGCAGTTGCTCGGGTGGTTGATGTCCATGATGATCTTTTTGTCCTTCCTGTAACATCGGGCGCTGTAGGTGTCCTGGAGGGGGAGGTAGTTTGCCCCCGGTAATGCATTGGATTGGATTGAACCACCCTCTGGAGAGCCTTGCGGTTGCGTTCGGTGCAGTTGCTGTACCAGGTGGTGGTACAGCCCGACAGGATGCTTTTGAATGTGCATCTGTAAATGTTTGTGAGGGTTTTAGGTGCCTTATAAACTCAGTCACCGTATCTGTGTATGCGTCTAGATTATTTTTGCAAGCTACACTGAACATATCCCAGTCCACTTGATCAAAATAATCCTGAAGCGTGGATTCCGATTAGTCAGACCAGCATTGAATAGTCCTTAGCGCGGGTACTTCCTGTTTGAGTTTCTGCCTATAGGAAGGGAGGAGCAAGATAGAGTCGTGGTCAGATTTGCCGAATGAAGGGCGGGGGAGGGCTTTGTAAGCATCCCGGAAAGTTTGAATAGCAATGCTCGAGAGTTTTGATAGAACTTCGTGTGAGGTATTCTAGATCAGGTGAACAAAAGGACTTGAGTTCATGTATGTTACTGCAATTACACCATGAGTTGTTAATCATGAAACACACCCCTCTACCCCTCTGCTTTCCGGAGAGATAATTATTCAGGTCTGTGCGATGGACTGAGAATCCTGCTGACTGCACTGACTTCGACAGAGTATCCCGAAAGAGCCATGCTTCCCTGAGATGAAGAATATTACAGGCTCTGATGTCTCTCTGGAAATGAATTCTTGCTCTGAGTTCATCAACTTTGTTATCCAAAGACTGAACATTGGCGAGTAATATACTCGGAAGCGGTGGGTGGTGTGCGCGCCTCCTAAGTCGAACCAGCAGGCCGTCTCGAGTGCCTCTCCTCCGCCGGCGTTGTTTTGGGTCGGCCTCTGGAATAACTGAAATTGCTCTGGAGAGAGTGAACATAGGATCTGCTCCAGGGAAGTCGTATTCCTGGTCGTAATGCTGGTAGTTCTGGTGAGTTACCGCCACTCTAATATTCAATAGTTCTTCCCGGCTGTATATAGTGACACAAAACATATCCTAAGCTAATAATTTAAAAGAAGTGCATAAAGAAAGAAAATACTGCATAGTTTCCTAAGAGTTAGTCGCGATGCTGCCATCTCTGTTGGTGCCATCTTCTCTAAAGTTAGCCTACTTTTTTGAGTTCCTGATCCCAATGGGTTGCCTACCCTCAATGGTCCCGGCTCTCACAGGTTGGGAAACGAGAAAGGGGCTAGGAGAGGAGATGTTTGGGAAGAGCTACAGAATGTGATGGAAGGGAACACTGGTGGTGTTCATCCCTGAAGGACAACTGAACCTAGCCGTGGAATGTTGCTTGCCATGGAATGTATAAACTCAGTTGATTTTTTCCAAAGTTCAAATTATTCATTAAAAAAAAGGGCAAAATTCTCAAATATGGCAAATCCATCAGCATGACCAGAAGTTTGGTCTTTCTATTGTAACCAGGGAGTTTAGAAAAAAATTCCTCAGCATCCTGTGTCCATCTCCATTCTTGTCCCGGCTCTCTTCCAGAGTCAACATCCCCTTGTGTCACAGCAGATGAGTAGTCATGACAACAAGAGATAGTTTGCTCCAGAACATTAACATCTAGGGAGATGAGTGTGTCAGAGGGATGATGCTATTGTTTGTGTGTGTCTAAGTTTTTTATTTGTGTGTGTATCTTCAAGAGCACATTGAGAGTGCTGCAATTGGTGTTTGCCCTGTACTCCTCAATCAAATTCTCTTTTTTTTCAAGCAGGTGTTGTTATTGGCTATCCCCAAAGTGTTGGTCACACCATTTAAAAAGTGAGGATGCAGTCCGCTGCTTTGCATATAGTTGGGGTTTGTTTGTCTCTTGCGCATTGGTCTGTGTGGGATTTGATTGTTGCCACTTCATAAATTACCTTCTTAGCAGTTGATCTTCTCTCTCTCTCTCTCTCGCTCTCTCTCGCTCTCTCTCTCTCTCTCTCTCTCTCTGTCTCTCTCTCTCGTTCTCTCTCTCACTCGTTCTCTAACTCACACTGCATACCTGCCATGAGACAAACATCCACACTTTGTTAACCTTTCATCATTCATCTTTTAGCAAAGCTCTTTAACCTCTACATGTTTCCTGACTCACTTATTCTACAGAATATTTCAAGCCAAAAAATTACTCCATGAACCAGCTGAATTACCATTAAGTGAATGGAGGCAGGGAGTTGTTATGCTAAATATTAGTGAAAGCTAAGAAGGAATCAAAGTGTTCTGGAGTTGCAGAGAAGGAATCAAAGTGTTATGGAGTTGCAGTCACATGGCCAGACGTGTATCGGAGAGGTAATAACAATATTATCATGATTGGCTGTACGAAATAAATATAAGTCAAATGCATTTATTGTGTTAGAGGATCCATGAAGCTTGTTTCTTAACCAAAGCAAATAATGTTAAGGTGGTTATATACATCAGTTGGGTTCTCTATAAGCTTCAGTATGAGGTTCTAAACCTAGCAATACAAGTGAATCCTTGTAGCTGTGTGGGATAATATGGTCACAAACGTTTCCCTTGGGGTAAGTGTTTTCTTACCAGGTGTAATGCAAGGCATTATCAGTGGAATACGCTATAACATTTCGAAGAACATTAAGGTTCTTGGCACTGAAAATTGTCCGCCAAAAGGTTCTTCTAAGATCCCCATAGGAGGTGGGTTCTCTGAGGAACCTCCTTAGTTGGTGGGGGTTCTTTAATTTCAAAGGACAGCAGGTGCAGGCACTTAACTGTATAATTACAAATTTTGGGATTCACAGACATCAACCTCTCTACACCTCTGAATATAACAGGAAACCAATTTGATCACCATGCACTGCAAATTAATTCTGGCTATGGATACGGAGAACATCAACACATTAACATCAACATGCCAGAGGATAGACCCATTGGACTTAGGGCTTTGCTGGAAGTTTACCTCATATTTAGATTTTTTTATTCTGCTTTGCCACTAAAATCATAATAAACACTGACACTGTGTTATTGTTGTTGTTATTGTTATTATGTATATTATTAATAATACAAATAAAAATAATTGGGGGGGGGGGAGTTCTAAGATGTACCCCACAAGGTTCTTCAAAAGGTTCTTCGAGGATCCATTAAAAGGGGTTCTTTGAAGAACTTATAGGGGTTTCCCCACAGTTTAAATTTGAAGAACCCCTAAAGGATACTCCAGGAACCCATACCCAGAGAAAGTTGTGCCAAGAGACCACATTTTCGACAAGCTATGTTTTCTAAACTAACGTTTACATGGATTCTGATTATTCCAGGGATACACAACATCCTGTTTATTTCCCTTGCTCTTCAGCGCTTTCCCTACCTCTCTCTCTCTAACTCAAGCCTTATTTGTATTTATTTTAGATTTTTTATTTCACCTTTATTTAACTAGGCAAGTCAGTTAAGAACAAATTGTTATATACAGTGACGGCCTACACCGGCCAAACTCGGACGACGCTGGGCCAATTGTGCACCGCCTTATGGGACTCCCATTCACGGCCGGTTGTGATACAGTTTGGATTCGAACCAGGGTGTCTGCAGTGACGCCTCTAGCACTGAGACGCAGTCTTAGCCCACTGTGCCACTTGCAGCATTAAAGTATAGAGCTTGAACAGTGGCTTGTATTTGTTTGATGTATCCCTTTCGTAGGGTACACACACAGTCACACACACAGTCACACACACAGTCACACACACAGTCACACACACAGGCAGTTACACATACACACACACACATACACACACACATAAAGTCAATGGTTATTTAGGAGCACAACACTGGAGCAGCAGTCACATATGTTCACATTGTAGCGTGCAAATTCACACACGCCCATCGAGTCAGGCAGTCAAAGTTGGCTGTAATAATCCATTGGTTCTGTTCTCTGCTGATTCGGGGCTCTAAGCCGGTACAATTATTCAAATCCAGGCTTTTAGTTGCAGCACACCTCTCTCCATGAGGCTGTGGCTCTGTAATCTTGCCTTTGGCCCTGCATTTCAAATGGCCTTAACTCCCATAAGGAATGAATATGAAGAGCAGCACTAGTGGCTAATCTGCCTGTTTAAGTTGCTGAAATGTACACCTGTCATGTTGTCTCGTGCCAGGGCTTGTGGCTGCTGATAGCCACAGCAGCCCTTTTTTCAAGATCATCTTATGGAGAGCCTCCTTTTTTATTAGTTCTTCTTCTTCTTCTTCTTCTTCTCCTCCTCCTCCTCCTCTGCTCGCTGTCATACTTTGTAACTCGCGGAGACAAGAGGTTGTATCCTTTGGCTGGATGTGTGAGCTCACCACTGCTGTGACGCAGGTCATGTCACGGCAACGGAATTTGAGTCAGCCGTAATCTGACAACTCCTGAGCTGAGGATTGTGTGTATGTGCACACAGTGAGAGTTATAGGGAAAGGAGAGAGAGAGAGAGAATAATGAGAGAGAGAGAGAGAGAAGGTGGGGAGAGGGGGGGCAGACAGTCAGAGAAGAACTTGAACATCCAGTGGTTGCTTTATTTAAAATTGTATTTTAAATGGCTGTCAATAAACATTTTGCATGTGGTCCTTCAGTTAATATTTGCAAATGGGAGTTGAGTGTGTGAACATGTGTGTGCGCTGAGTATGTTTTGTAGCAGTGTTGCTTCACTGACACAGACACACACACACACACACACACACACACACACACACACACACTGGAGAAAGCATTTGTAGGGCTGGGACAGCGATCAGCTCAGGACAGCTGCACAGCAGCCCCAGGTAACATGGAGCTTGCAGCACCTCAAAGCGATAGGGGACCGCTGTTGTTCCGACATCTGTCTCGGCATACTCACACACTTACAGTTTTTTTGGCTATAACTAGCTTTGTAAGAGCTGGTCACCATATGTTCCCATAGCCTCAATAACATGCTACAACTCACACTCCCCTGAGTTCAAATGGACACAGAGAATGTGGATGTACTATCCTTTGGGAGAGTCTAGATAAGGAGTTTAAAGACTTTTTGTACTGTTTAGCTGGCAGGGTGTTGCTGTAGGCCCTTTGCTGCTGGCTGACAGGCTGTCAGGGCCTGGATGTTTACCCAGGCGGGGGACACTGCCAGCAGGCTAAAGCTTTACTCACAGCCCAGGCTCGGGTGCGGCCTGGGAGATTTAGCCCCAGTGGTGGATCTAATATCCATGTTGGCTGAACAGCGTGGGCACCATCTGGATGTCTGTCCCTCTAGGTCAGCAGCCCGTCCCTCACACCCATTCAGGCTTTTGTAATGAGTCGCACACATTCATACACACAGACTTTGGGTATTCCGTTTTATGGTGTGACATAGGTGTTTTAGCTGGTTTGTGCTATGATAGTGATCATGACCTTATTACAACTTTAAGGGAACATTAGCTAATGTTCTGGAAATGTTCTTGGTTTGCTGTGACCATTGTCCATGTCATGTGTTAGCTACATTGAATTGTAAACCATAAACACATGTTTTTACAGGACTTGTTGTGTTCTTGTGTTGATCTGACATTCTAACATAGTTACACCGTAGATCTCAGTTGTGTTTGCCTATAGGCCATGAAAGTTGACCTTGTGGACATTTTGTGTTAACCAGGAGATGTTCCTTCATAATCCACTCAACCAAGGAATTCCACCACTGAATGCTGGACATATGGAATTCCCAACATACCCTCTGGCTCTCAGATATCATTGTATTAAGCTTGAGAGACCACTAAGACTTGGCCATGTCTCTCACCATGTGTAAAATACATGTACAGTTGGCCTACTGTTTTTCCAAACCTTCTGTTCAATGTCAAACTGATCGGTTCTTTGAACCGACTATGCCATGAGTTCTGGACTTTTATGGCACAAGTTAACACGTAAATGCCCAACTCTGCAACCCAAAAGCACTATGCTGTTCTTGCATGGCTTACTGCTTTCACAGAGGCTGTTGTGTATGTTTTTATTTATGTATTTATTTATTTATGACGTTCACTGACTACAGCTCAGCATTCAACACCATAGTACCCTCAAAGCTCATCACTAAGCTAAGGATCCTGGACTTCCTGAAGGGCCACCACCAGGTGGTAAGGGTAGGCAACAACACATATTCAATGCTGATCCTCAACGTGGGCCCATCAGGGGTGCGTGCTTAGTCCCCTCCTGTACTCCCTGTTCACCCACAACTGCGTGGCCAAGCACGACTCCAACACCACCACTAAGTTTTCAGACGACACAACGGTAGTAGGCCTGATACCGACAACGATGAGACAGCCTATAGGGAGGAGGTCAGAGAACTGTCAGTGTGGTATGGCAACTGCTCAGCATCTGACCGCAAGGTGCTACAGAGGTTAGTGCGTACGGCCCAGTACATCACTGGGGCCAAGCTTCCTGCCATCCATGACCTCTATACCAGGCGGTGTTATTGTACATTTATTTTCAAATGTACAGTGCATTTTGTTACATTACAGCCTTATTCTAAATTAGATCAAATACAATATTTTCCTCAGCAACCTACACACAATACTCCATAATGACAAAGCGAATACAGGTTTTTAGACATTTTTTAAAATGTATTAAAAATAAATAACAGAAATACCATATTTACATAAGTATTCAGACCCTTTGCTACGAGACAAGAAATTGAGCTCAGGTGCATCTTATTTCCATCCTGATTGGAGTCCACCTGTGGTCAATTCAATTGATTGGACATGATTGGGAAAGGCACACACCTGTCTTTATAAGGTCCCAGGTCGAAGGAATTGTCCGTAGAGCTCCAAGACAGGATTGTGTTGAGGCACAGATCTGGGAAAGGTTACCATAACATTTCTGCAGCATTGGAGGTCCCTAACTACACAGTGGCTACCATCATTTGCCCGGTCAAACTGAGCAATCAGGGGGTGAAGGGCCTTGGTCAGGGAGGTGACCAAGAACCCGATGGTCACACTGACAGAGCTCCAGAGTTCCTCTGTGGAGATGGGAGAACCTTCCAGAAGGACAACCATCTCTGTAGCACTCCAACAATCACTCCTCATTAAAAGGCACATGACAGCCCGCTTGTAGTTTGCTAAAAGACACCTAGAGGACTCTCAGAGCAAAGTACAGAGATCGTTGATGAAAACCTTCTCTAGAGCGCACAGGACCTCAGACTGGGGCGATGGTTCACCTTCCAACACGACAACGACCCTGAGCACACAGGCAAGACAACACTTGATTGTCCTTGAGTGGCTCAGCCAGAGCCCGGACTTGAACCCGATCAAACATCTCTGGAGAGACCTGAAAATAACCTGACAGAGTAAAAAAAAATAATTGTCTAACCCGTAACTCCGCACATTGATAACATTGGCTAACCCTTAACTCCGCACATAGATAACATTGTCTAACCCTTAACTCCACACATTGATTACATTGTCTAACCCGTAACTCCGCACATTGATTACATTGTATAACCCGTAACTCCGCACATTGACTTGGTACCGGTAGCCTCGTTATTGTTATAATTTTTTTTTTTTTAGCTTCAGTTTATTTAGCAAACATTCTCTCACTCTGCACTGTTCGTTAAGAGCTTGTAAGTAAGCATTTCACAGTAAGGTCTGCACCTGTTGTATTAGGCTCATGTGACATGCAGCAGCTATTCATCTCGGGGTCGAACTTGTTTCAGTGTGCACAGAAAGAGATGAAGTTCATGCAAGTCTCACTGTGTTACAGTGTATTTTGGACCAAAACACTCGTACACAAATCCTATCTGAGATTATAATCAGTGACAGTCCTTTCCCAGGCATGGAAAGTTCAGTGGTGCTGAGTGGGAGGGCTGCAGTAAGCTGATGCTATCGTGGCTATCGTGGCTTTGACAACTCTCTCTCCTCTTTGTGTGTGTAGTACGTAGCTCTGTCTCTCTCACTTTCTCACACAAACACACACTCTCTATCGCTCTCTGTACTCCTCCCCCCACCCACTCTCTCGCTCTCTCCTATCTATCTATCTATCTATCTATCTATCTATCTATCTATCTATCTATCTATCTATCTATCTATCTATCTATCTATCTATCTATCTATCTATCTATCTATCTATCTATCTATCTATCTATCTATCTATCTATCTATCTATCTATCTATCTATCTATCTCTCTCTCTCTCTCTCTCTCTCTCTCTCTCTCTCTCTCTCTCTCTCTCTCTCTCTCTCTCGATTGTTCTGACTCCTGTACCTAATGTTTTGTACCACCTGTCTGTGTGTTCTGGTGCAGGGTCCTTGTGCTGATGTGTGGGTGGGCCTGGATATGGTGCAAAATGCCCAATGACTCATTAACTGTGTTCTCCCTTGGATAGTCTGTTCAATAGCAAAACACAATCTCATGTCACATTCACCACAGACTCATAGATGGAACTTTCTATTACCGCCATTACAGAATGACCTTCAACCTTCACATCATTTGTGCTTGTTTCTGAGTAATATGTCTGTCCAGTTTGTTGTGATGGTTTCCTTCAATATTTTAGCTTTTTTGAAGTCAAGGGGAAACTCCTGTGTGACAGTTGCAGGACTAGATAATGGGGTTGAGGGTTACGTCGTGATAGTATGTTGTTGACCCTCTCTGCTGAGCTTATCATCCAGTCACAGGGGGAGATTGCTAGGATTTGGGATCTCTCACTATCTCTAAACAGTAGATAAGGTCAAGGACAAGGGAGAAGAAGTGGCTAACCTTTTAGTCTATACTGTACCAACTCCCTCTAATGCAATCTCCACTCCTCCTTAATCTAGCCTTCCTTTTCTAACCCTCTTCACCAATCACAGAGCATCTGTCTCAAACCTCTTTACCAATCACAGAGCATCTGTCTCAAACCTCTTCACCAATCACAGAGCATCTGTCTCAAACCTCTTTACCAATCACAGAGCATCTGTCTCAAACCTCTTTACCAATCACAGAGTATATGTCTCAAACCTCTTCACCAATCACAGAGTATCTGTCTCAAACCTCTTTACCAATCACAGAGCATCTGTCTCAAACCTCTTTACCAATCACAGAGCATCTGTCTCAAACCTCTTTACCAATCACAGAGTATATGTCTCAAACCTCTTCACCAATCACAGAGCATCTGTCTCAAACCTCTTTACCAATCACAGAGCATCTGTCTCAAACCTCTTTACCAATCACAGAGTATCTGTCTCAAACCTCTTCACCAATCACAGAGTATCTGTCTCAAACCTCTTTACCAATCACAGAGAATCTGTCTCTTACCTCTTCACCAATAACAGAGTATCTGTCTCAAACCTCTTTACCAATCACAGAGTATCTGTCTCAAACCTCTTTACCAATCACTGAGTATCTGTCTCAAACCTCTTTACCAATCACAGAGTATCTGTCTTCATCCTCCATACTGGATTCCTCCCCCATCTCTGGTCATCTGTGAGCTGCCCCCTCATTTCCTCTGTATCATATAGTAGAGAAGGCCTCAGGGCTTCCTCTAATGGGGTTGCTTTCTTAGACTATGACCTCTGTCCTTTGTGACTGTTGACCCTGCAGCATCCCAGCTGTGGGAGTGGTATTATGGTTGGATTGTTTTGATGCAGAACACCTCAAGACAGATGCACACAAATGCACACTTCAGTGATGATAAAGAGTATGATAGTACAATATCTTATATTAATGGCTCTTCAATGGAAGCCCTACTCCTACAGTAGTATTGCTGGGTTTTAACTGCACCAGGCCTTTGGCTAATATTCCCACATGAGTATTATTTATGTGTTATCATATAATGGCTTAACTCCAGAAACGGCAAGAAATTTCTTCCATGGAATGCACATTTGATTAAAGGCAATATGTGGATTTATATAAGGGATCATAATCTGACCAGAGTAATGCCAGCGCATGATCATTCAACACAGACTGAGACGGCTCACGTTTCGTCCCCACACACCGGAATCAAACGGTGCAAAGCCAGGAGCATATAGGCTTTCAACACTCTCATTTTACCCAGTATTTTCCTAGCACCATAGCTGTGAAATGTCTTCCAGTTTTATATACATTGAGTGGACACATGCCAAATTGGGAGGGCCATTGTCGATCTAGAACGAGGGGCCTTGTCAAAATCCATAAGTCTGACATGTTTCAGAAAATTGCCCGTAACGTGGTGAAGTGGTGTGGAATGGGTGGTTGGACTGTCGGATTGTTGCCTCTAATACTGAGATCACTACTACAGCCTCTCGCTTATTCCCTTTGAGAGAGAGAGAGAGAGAGAGTGAGAGTGGGAGAACGTATGGGTTAAGCAACTCGCCCAGCGAGAGAGATATCCTCCCGAAAGCACTTCCATGTCCATACTATTATCCATTTTTCACGTCCAATTGCTCTGTTACGGTAATCGTCAGAGGCCCACCATGGGCCGATTACTCACAGCTGACTTCAGAGGGGCCTGCTGAACACTCCCGCCGTTCTCCTGCTGGCTCTGAATGCACTATTAACCCATTCCTGATTATTAATTCCCTCCCAGTCATTATGGAGCGGCCACTGCATGATATCCGTCATCATTCCATGCCTATTACCAGAACGACCAACAGTTATTCTGTGTGCACTACCATAGTCCTGTTTTTCTGCTCCGCTCTTGAAGGAAATGTAATCACTTAAGCGCTGTGCACAGAGACAAGAGCAATTTAGGTTTCGCATTTATGAAGTAATCTTGGAGTTGTTAGGTGTTTTTCATATCAGCAGTTGCCCAAGTTTATTTCTGCCTGTCTAAATGCTCCTAGGAAGGTTATTGTGAAGGTGTCTGTAAAAGACATTCCAATTTCTTTCTATTGTTTTTTGATCTCATTTGTTGGTGGCAGCTCAGTGGCCACACGATTAGTTTCAACACTGTAAAGGCCACTTCCAAGGATATTGAGAAGGTAACACTTCATTTTATGGGGTCCTTATTACTTATTATAAGCATACACATAACATGATGCAGCCACCACCATGCTTGAAAATATGAAGTGGTACTCAGTGATTTGTTGCGTTGGATTTGGCCCAAACATAACACTTTGTATTCAGGACATCGAGTTCCTTTCTTCGACACATTTTTTGCAGTTTTACTTTAGTACCTTGTTGCAAACAGGATGCATCTCATGGAATATTTGTTATTCTGTACAAGCTTCCTTATTTTCACTCTGTCGTTTAGGTTAGAATTGTGGAGTAACTAAAATGTTGTTGATTCATCCTCAGTTTTCTCCTATCATAGCCATTGAACCCTGTAACTGTTTTAAAGTCACCATTGGCCTCATGGTGAAATCCTTTTATTTTTTTTATGGTTATAACGATTATTTTATTTATTCGTCCATAAACGTTGGTTAAACGGTTATATAGTAATTGTGCCAGTTGTGGAATCCAATGGACGAAAAAGGCAGTTTTATTTAAAACTAGCAGTATTTCAATCTTCTCTGTTTTGGAGAATACGTTTTGGAGATACGTTTTCAAGCCAAATCCCTTGTCTGTCACCGTGGCATAGGAGCATGTCTAGTTGAAGGCAGACTAAACTTAAGTCGAGTTTTGGATAGCTTATAACAGTAGCATAATTAAACTCGAAATATGCAATTCTGTTATTTTCTTCAGACCTGGCTGACCCTAGACCCACTTGAATTTGCTTACCGGCCCAATAGATCCACAGACGATGCAATCGCCATCACTCTGCACACTGCCCTATCCCATCTGAACAAGAGGAATACATACAGTGGGGAGAACAAGAATTTGATACGCTGCTGATTTTGCAGGTTTTCCTACTTACAAAGCATGTAGAGGTCTGTAATTATCATAATTTATCATAGGTACACTTCAACTGTGAGAGACGGAATATAAAACAAAAATCCAGAAAATCACATTGTATGATTTTTAAATAATTAATTTGCATTTTATTGCATGACATAAGTATTTGATCAACTACCAACCAGTAAAAATTCCGTCTCTCACAGACCTGTTAGTTTTTCTTTAAGACGCCTTCCTGTTCTCCACACATTACCTGTATTAACTGCACCTGTTTGAACTTGTTACCTGTATAAAAGACACCTGTCCACACACTCAATCAAACAGACTCCAACCTCTCCACAATGGCCAAGACCAGAGAGCTGTGTAAGGACATCAGGGATAAAATTGTAGACCTGCACAAGGCTGGGATGGGCTACAGGACAATAGGCAAGCAACTTGGTGAGAAGGCAACAACTGTTGGCGCAATTATTAGAAAATGTAAGAAGTTCAAGATGACGGTCAATCTCCCTCGGTCTGGGGCACCATGCAAGATCTCACCTCGTGGGGCATCAATGATCATGAGGAAGGTGAGGGATCAGCCCAGAACTACACGGCAGGACCTGGTCAATGACCTGAAGAGAGCTGGGACCACAGTCTCAAAGAAAACCATTAGTAATACACTACGCCGTCATGGATTAAAATCCTGCAGTGCACGCAAGGTCCCCCTGCTCAAGCCAGCGCATGTCCAGGCCCATCTGAAGTTTGCCAATGACCATCTGGATGATCCAGAGGAGGAATGGGAGAAGGTCATGTGGTCTGATGAGACAAAAATAGAGCTTTTTGGTCTAAACTCCACTCGCCGTGTTTGGAGGAAGAAGAAGGATTAGTACAACCCCAAGAACACCATCCCAACCGTGAAGCATGGAGGTGGAAACATCATTCTTTGGGGATACTTTTCTGCAAAGGGGACAGGACGACTGCACCGTATTGAGGGGAGGATGGATGGTGCCATGTATCGCGAGATCTTGGCCAACAACCTCCATCCCTCAGTAAGAGCATTGAAGATGGGTCGTGGCTGGGTCTTCCAGCATGACAACGACCCGAAACACACAGCCAGGGCAACTAAGGAGTGGCTCCGTAAGAAGTATCTCAAGGTCCTGGAGTGGCCTAGCCAGTCTCCAGACCTGGCTCAATAGAAAATCTTTGGAGGGAACTGAAAGTCCGTATTGCCCAGCGACAGCCCCGAAACCTGAAGGATCTGAAGAAGGTCTGTATGGAGGAGTGGGCCAAAATCCCTGCTTCAGTGTGTGCAAACCTGGTCAAGAACTACAGGAAACGTATGATCTCTGTAATTGCAAACAAAGGTTTCTGTTCCAAATATTAAGTTCTGCTTTTCTGATGTATCAAATACTTATGTCATGCAATAAAATGCAAATGAATTACTTAAAAATCATACAATGTGATTTTCTGGATTTTTGTTTTAGATTCCGTCACTCATAGTTGAAGAGTACCTATGATAAAAGTTACAGACTTCTACATGCTTTGTAAGTGGGAAAACCTGCAAAATCGGCAGTGTATCAAATACTTGTTCTCACCACTGTATATTATTACAGAGGTGGGTGCAATGGGGTGATAGTCATTTTGGAGCCGCCCTGAGTGGTCACCTGTTAAGCAGCTCCCGTTGTTCGTGCATAAATTGTTGTTTTTAGTTCGTTTTTTAGTTCGTTTTCTTTCGTCTCTTTTCTTTAGTTTTATTTTTTATTTTGCTACAGTTGAACTATAATACTTCAGGATTATGGATTTTATCGCAGCTAAACTTCGACAGGAGTCGTCAACTGTTATTGTTTACAACAGAGCCCAGCTCCTGGATTTAGCCCACGCAGCGCTGCTGCTCCCCAGGGAAAAGTTTGATCTTCCGGACGAATTGAAAAGACGACGCCGTGGACTCAGGGCGGGATTGAAATGTAAGGCAAAGCGGAGGAAGTTCAAGTACAAGCCGGCTATACCATCTATTATTATGGGCAATGTGAGGGCTCTACATAACAAGATGGATGAGTTGGAGGGACTTGTTCGTGGACAAAGGATTTATCCTGAAACGAGCCTAATGTGTTTTACTGAGACTTGGCTGAACGATAACATCCCCATACAGAACGTCACTATCGACCGTTTCCAGACCATCAGAGCGGACAGGGATCGCGTCTCTTCCGGGAAGAGTAAGGGTGGTGGGCTGGCTTTATTAGTTAACAACAGATGGTGTCATCCGAACCATATTACTCTTAAGGAAAAGTTTTGTAGCCTGGACATTGAGCTGTTAGCCGTTAGCCTGAGACCCTACTATTTACCGAGGGAATTCACGGCGGCCATTGCTGTTATTGTTTACATCCCGCCCTCTGCTGACCCAAATGCAGCGTGTGACGTCATCCACTCTGTTATCGCGAGGTTACAGACAGCTCATCCCAGTGCCTTCTTTGCCATTTCGGGGGATTTTAACCATGCATCTCTCTCTTCAACGCTGCCCACGTTCAAACAGTTCGTGAAGTGCCCAACCAGGAATAATAAAACTCTGGACTTGTTATATGCTAATGTGAAGGATGCATACAACTCCACTGCACTCCCTCCCCTCGGTAGATCGCATCACAACCTTGTCCACCTCACCCCACTCTACAGGCCTTTGGTCCAACAGCAGCCTGCAACCACCAGGACTATTAGGAGATGGTCCCCGGAGGCGAATGAGGCCCTACAGGACTGTTTTGAAACAACAGACTGGGATGTGCTCTGTGAGGCTCATGGGGAGGACATCGATGGACTCACTGACTGCATAACAGACTATATTAATTTTTGTGTAGACAACACTGTACCCACCAGGAAGGTACGCTGTTTCCCAAACAATAAACCCTGGGTCACCAGCGACCTGAAGGCCCTGCTGAATGAGAAGAAGAGGGCCTTCAAGGAGAGGGACAAGGACAAGGACAAATTGAAATGCGTCCAGAGGGAGCTGAAGTTGCGGATTGCTGAGGGGAAGAGAGTGTATAAGGAGAAGATGGAGGACAAGCTGAGGCAGAGCCAGGTGAGAGAGGTGTGGAAGGGTATGAGAAATATCACTGGCTTCAAAAAGTCAAACAGTGGGCAGACGGAGGGGACCCAGGACAGAGCCAATGAGCTGAACCAATTTTTTAACAGGTTTGATACTGGCCCTGTCCACCTCCCCTCCAGCTCCCCAGACCACACACCCTCACGGCTGTCCCACCCCCACTTTGCTCACAGCACCTCTGCTGAGACAATCAGTGACCCCACCACCGCCCCTGCTCCCCCTGGACTGATCCTCAACACCCCCCTTCCCCCCACCTCCCCACCTGGGCTGGCTTTCACCACCAACCAAGTGAAGAGAGAGCTGGAGAGACTACACCAGTGGAAAGCGGCGGGCCCCGATGGCATCAGCCCAAGGGTGCTGAGGGTCTGTGCTGACCAACTGTGTGGAATACTCCAGCGTCTTTTCAACCTTAGCCTGAGCCTAGAAAGGGTCCCTGTGCTGTGGAAAACATCCTGCCTCGTCCCAGTGCCCAAGAAGGCACACTCCACTGTCCTGAATGACTTCAGACCTGTAGCGCTAACATCCCACATCATGAAGACCCTGGAAAGGTTAGTCCTCGCTCACCTCAGACCCCTGGTGTGTTCATCAATGGACCCCCTGCAGTTTGCATACCAGCGCAACATCGGGGTGGATGAAGCAATCATCTACCTTCTGCAGAGGGCCTACTCTCACCTGGACAACGCAGGTTGCACTGTGAGGGTTATGTTTTTTGACTTCTCCAGTGCCTTCAATACCATTCAGCCCCTGCTACTGGGTGAGAAGATGAGGAGGATGAAAGTGGAAGCACCCTTAGTCTCCTGGGTCACGGACTACCTGACCGGTAGGCCACAATTTGTGCGACTACAGAGCTGTGTGTCAGAACGGGCAGTTAGCAACACAGGGGCCCCCCAGGGTACGGTCCTGTCCCCCTTCCTGTTCACCCTCTACACCTCAGACTTCAGATATAACTCTGAAACATGCCACCTACAGAAGTTCTCGGATGACTCTGCTATTGTAGGGTGCATCAGGGGTGGGCAGGAGGAGGAGTACAGGAGCACAATCAGTGACTTTGTGTTGTGGTGTGAGCAGAACCACCTTCAGCTCAACATCAGCAAAACAAAGGAGATGGTGGTGGACTTCAGGAGAACCAAGGCACAACTGACTGCAGTCCCTATACAGGGGATGGATGTGGAAATGGTTGGGTCATACAAGTTCCTGGGAGTCCATATGGACAACAGGCTGGAATGGGCCGGTAACACCGGGGCCCTGTACAAAAAGGGCCAGAGCCGACTCTACTTTCTGAGGAGGCTCAGGTCCTTCAACGTGTGCAGTAAACTACTGCATACCTTCTACCAGTCTGTGGTGGCCAGTGCCATCTTTTTTGCAGTGGTGTGCTGGGGAGCAAACATCAAAGCCGGTGATGCTTCTCGGGTAAATAAGCTGATCAGGAAGGCTAGCTCTGTCCTGGGGATGAGCCTTGACACTCTAGTGGAGGTGGCGGAGAGACGGATCCTGGCCAAACTGCTGGCCATCATGGACAACGTCACCCACCCTCTGCACGCTATGGTTATGACGCAGAGGAGCACTTTCAGTCACAGACTGATCCCACCACGGTGTGCCAGAGAGCGCTACAGGAGGTCCTTCCTGCCGGCGGCTATTAGACTATATAATGCCTCACCGGGGTGCTGTGCCGTCGGCAACATAGATCTGGAACTGTTGGGGTGCTAGGACCTAGTTTAACAATTATGCATCCATCCGTGAGTAACTCTGGTCCGTCAGCACTCATCCACTCAGGACCTATTTATTCATACAGGTCTGTATATACATACTCATGTACAGTTGTTATATTATATCACATGCAATATTGTAAGTAATTATTGGACTTAACCTACGTAGGCATTCACTCAGGAATGCATATTAGTATCCTGCCAGTTGCACCTTTTCTCAATGCTTTTAGTATATCGAATGTGCAATACGTGCAGTTGTCTGTAATTAAACCCTGCGCACTAAGGACTGTATTTTAAGGGAATTACTATTATTACCCCAAATGATATCATACACACATTTAGCTATTAAAGTATCTCTTCCTGTCATTTACCTGTACAGTTTGTGTAAACATGCAAGTATTCACTTATCTGTAAATATAACTGTATACCTAACTGTACAGCTAATTTAACCATGCAAAATGTTCACTTACCTGTTCATTTACCCAGTCTGTCTATTGAGTAAACTATTATTACCCTCGCTCATATCATACGCATTTTTAGCTACTGAAGTATTTCTCTGCCATCGACCTGTATAGTATAGTTAACCATCCAACATCCACCAATGTATAGTGTACATATTCAGCCAACCACCCATACTATGCTATGTCTTTTTATAGCTTTTTTTTTGCACTCCAGATATCTTGTATTTCTATACTTTTTCATACTGCCGCTCTATGTATCATGTACCGTGTATCTGTCTTTTGTGTACTTACGTTGTGGCATTTTGCACCTGCCCTGTGTTTTGTTGTAGCTGCTTGACAATGAAATTTCCCCCCGGGGGATCAATAAAGTACCTATCTATCTATCTATCTATCTATCTATCTATCTATCTATCTATCTATCTATCTATCTATCTATCTATCTATCTATCTATCTATCTATCTATCTATCTATCTATCTATCTATCTATCTATCTATCTATCTATCTATCTATCTATCTATCTATCTATCTATCTATATATCTCTCTATCTATTTAGTTCAGTTACCTTTGCTTTCTTGGGTACAGTAACAATGGTGGCCATCTTGAAGCATGTGGGGACAGCAGACTGGGATAGTCATAGATTGAATATGCTTGTAAACACACCAGCCAGCTGGTATGCGTATGCTCTGAGGACGCGGCTAGGTATGCCATCTGGGCCGGCAGCCTTGCTAGGATTAACACGTTTAAATGCCACGGAGAAGGAGAGCCCACAGTCCTTGGTAGCGGGCTGCGTCGGTGGCACTGTGTTATCCTAAAAAGCGAGCGAAGAAGGTGTTTAGCTTGTCCGGAAGCAAGACATCGGTGTTGGTGACATTGCTAGTTTCCCTGTTCTAGTCTGTGATTGTCTGTAGACCCTGCCACATACGTCTCGTGACTGAGTCGTTGAATTACACCTCCACTTTGTCTCTATACTGACATGTTGCCTGTTTGATTGCCTTGTGGAGGGAATAACTACACTGTTTGTATTCAGTCATATTCCCAGTCACCTTGCCATGGCTAAATGCGGTGGCTTGCGCTTTTGGTTTTGCACAAATGCTGCCATCTATCCACGGTTTCTGGTTAGGGTAGGTTTTAATAGTCACAGTGGGTACGACATCTCCTATACACTTCCTGATTTACTCTGTCACCGTTTCAGTATATTCGTCTAAATTATTTTCGCAAGCTACCCGGAATATATCCAAGTCCGTGTGATGAAAACAATCCTGAAGCGTGGATTCCGATTGATCAGATCAACGTTGAATAGTCCTTAGCATGGGTACTTCCTGTTTGAGTTTCTGCCTATAGGAAGGGAGGAGCAAAGTAGAGTTGTTTTCAGATTTGTCGAAAGGAGGGCGGGGCAGGGCCTTGTAAGCATCCCGGAAGGTTGGAATAGTAGTGGTCCAGGGTTTTAGCAGCGCGAGTACAACAGTTGATATGTTGATAGAACTTCGGCAGCCTAGTCCTCAAATTTGCTTTGTTAAAATCCCCTGCTACAATAAGGAGGATATGAGGTTTCCAGTTTGTCCAATGAAGTTCTTTGAGGGCCGTTGTGATATCGGCTTGAGAGGGGATATACCGAGAAAATTTTTCTTAATATGGTCATTATTTTATTGTGAGGTATTCTTGGTCGGATGAACAAAAGGACTTGAGTTCCTGTATGTTACTACAATTACACCATGAGGCGTTAATCATGAAACACACACCTCCCCGGAGAGATATTTATTTCTGTCCGTGTGCAATGAACTGAGAACCCATCTGGCTGGATCGATTTCGACAGAATATCCAGAGAGAACCATGTTTCCGTGAAATATAGTATGTTACAGGCCCTGATGTCTCTCTGGAAAGAAACCTTTGCCCTGAGCTCGTCAACTTTGTTATCCAAACACTGAACATTTGCGATTAATATACGCACCTCCTAAATCGAACCAAAGGCCGCTCCGAGTGCCTCTCTTCTGGCGGCGTTGTTTGGGTCGGCCTCTTGAATCAGTTAAATTGCTCTGGGGAGAGTGAACAAAGGATCTGCTTTGGGGAAGTCGTATTCCTGGTTGTAATGCTGGTAGTTCTTTTCTAGTGTTAAAGTACAATTCCACCACTTTATAAATAGTTATTATGCTATTAGTACATGCAGAAGTGTAAAATTGTGTACACATTTTATGTTTTAGTTTTTGTTAGTTGTATTGAATGATTCCTCATTTTGTCATTTTGAAGATTCTTTATTGGCCTCGTCTACAGCATACTATGATTCCCAGGGTGCATTTCGACTCCCATGATGCAATGCTCCACCTAGTTTGCCTGCAGTTAGCTAAATGGCTGGCTATCAAGCCCAGACTAAGCTTAATCTAAATATATTGGTTATGTCATAAGTTATGAGTGCATTTCACTTTACTTTTGGGTTGTAAATATATTATAATGCTTGCGTTAATGTCATGCTGAAAATATGTTCACGTCATTGTCACCAATAAACTGCAATAATAATTTGAATTTAGATGCTAACTAGCTACGCTAACCATGACCGAGAGTTACTGTTTCTAGTTAGCATGCTAGCTGGCCCTACTGATAATGTTACATCCAAATAATAGTGTTTGCAACAATAACAGCTGAGTTTCATCTTAGCGACTGTCTTAAACAATATTCCAAACAACATGTAGGCCTGTTAGAAGAACAAAACATTTATTATGACATTTGCAGACAAATCATTATGGAATCCTAGTCTCTCAGCATGTATCTTTAGTGCTAATGTTAGCAATAGTAGCTAGCTAAGTAGCTAAACCTGCTGCATCTGAAATAAAGTGTTGTCCAAGCACCCATCCAAACAACATTGGAGGCCAATTCGAACTAATAAAAAGTATGACGTTTACAAGTAATTCAATACAAAAATAAAGGAGTTGTTGGCGATGATGGTGGGAGTTGTTTTGCCAATGGAATCGTGTTTGAGCGTTGAACAACAGAAAAATATTGGAGTAAGCTGACTATAAATATAATTTAATGGGTTTATGAGCATCTATTTTAAATATTTACAGATGTTGCTGAATATTTCTCAGGCCTTTGTTAATGAATGGCTGCAGTTGTGAAGCTTATTAAATATGAAACTGAAATTGTTCAAGATAGAAGTTAATGCAATAATAATAATAACATGTATTATGTTGTTCTGTTTTTAATTATTAGATTATTTTTCCTTATTCTTGTACCATTGCATGTTTGGTCAATATTTTGCCATTGTTAGAGAATCAGATTTTGGGGAGTAACAAGTAATATATAAACATTTATAAAGTATATATAGTGAAAAATATTGTATTAATAACTAGATGGTAATGTTACATTAAGGACAATTAATGGACTTGAGTAACCTGTTCCACTTTTGTGGTAGTTGAAGAAGTTAAAGAAGTTAAAAAAGCAGTAAAATATAGTCAAACTTAAATGTATTAAAATAAATGGTCTGATTACTTTGATACTCTACTATATCAACCTTACTGCTTTGGATTGTGGGGCAGTTAGATCACACATTTCATCAGAAATAACTACACTAGGACTACTAAACTTTTATACACTCTCCTCATAGAATACCACAGTATAGAATACCACAGTATAGAATACCACAGTATATGCAAACTGTGAGGCAAAGAAAATGAGGCACTGTTGAAGTTTTAAATAAATTAAATACTTAATTTTTTCACTACGTATTTGGACGACAGCATGATATTCATGAAGTCTTCTCTGGGCTGGTGGGAGGTCAATGGGGTGAGGGGTCCACTGGCTGGAAAGGGTGAACCCCTACCCTCAGGGAGGACACACAAGTTAACTTAGCATAGCAAACATAGGGCTCTATAGAAGCAGACTGTCATGTGCCTATTACTGAGTAGTGGCTTCCGTCTGGCCACTCTATCATAAAGGCCTGATTGGTGGAGTGCTGCAGAGATGGTTGTCCTTCTGGAAGGTTCTCCCATCTCCACAGAGAATCTCTGGAGCTCTGTCAGATTGACCATCGGTTTCTTGGTCACCTCCCTGACCAAGGCCCTTCTCCCCCGATTGCTCAGTTTGGCTGGGCGACCAGCTCTAGGAAGAGCCTTGGTGGTTCCAAACTTCTTCCATTTAAGAATGATGGAGGCCACTGTGTTCTTGGAGATCTTCAATACTGGAGAAATGTTTTGCTACCCTTCCCCAGATCGACACAATCCTGTCTCGGAGCTCTACAGACAATTCCTTTGTTGGTTTTTGCTCTGACATGCACTGTTAACTGTGAGAACTTATATAGACAGATGTGTGCCTTTCCAAATCAGGCGGACTCCAATCAAGTTGCAGAAACATCTCAAGGATGCTCAATGGAAACAGGAAGCACCTGAGCTCAATTTCGAGTCTCATAGCAAAGTGTCTGAATACGTACACCCCCGGTCAAAAGTTTGGAATATTACTCATTCAAGAGCATTCTTTATTTGCACTATTTTTTACATTGTACTGTAGATTAAAAGTGAAGACATCAAAACTATGACATAACACATGGAATCAAGTAGTAACCTAAAAAGTGTTAAACAAATCAAAATATATTTTATATTTGAGATTCTTCAAATAGCCACCCTTTGCCTTGATGACAGCTTTGCACACTCATGGCATTTTCTAAAGAAAAACTCTTGAATTAGTAATATTCCAAACTTTTGACCTGGGGTGTATGTAAATAAATAAGGTTTTTTATTTTTAATACATTTGCAATATGTCAAAAATATTGTTTTTACTTTGTCATTATGGAGTATTGTGTGTAGGTTGCTGAGGAAAAAAATGTAATCCATTTTAGAATAAGGCTCTAATGTAACAAAATGTTGAAAAAGTCAAGGGGTCTGAATACTTTCCGAAGGCACTCTACATTTTAAAATAAATATAAATATCGTCCTTTCATGATGGAACGGTCCTCAACCCTATATCCTAGACACCCCCTTGAGCGACCCACACACTAAGAAGGAGTCTGTCTGTTCTATAGAAATACTGCAAGTAGCCTGTACGCAGCCAAGACAGAAAGATAAACACGGTCAGAGACCCACTAAAGTAGCACCGCCCCTCAAGAGTCTGAGCCTACCTGGCAGGGTTGGTCCAGCATATCCAAAGCCCCCGGATGGAATAATATACAAGGAATCTCTCAAAGCTGCTAATGAGAACCTTGACGACCTCATACCAAGCCATTGGTAATTCCGGTGGAGTACACCCACCCATATTTATTTTTAATTTATTTTTCATTTCACCTTTCTTTAACCAGGTAAGCCAGTTGATAACAAGTTCTCATTTACAACTGCGACCTGGCCAAGATAAAGCAAAGCAGTCCGACAAAAACAACAACAGAGTTACACATGGGATAAACAAACGTACAGTCAATAACACAACAGAAAAACTATATACAGTGTGTGCAAATATAGTAAGATTAGGAAGGTAGGGCAATAAATAGGCCATAGAGACGAAATAAATAAAATGTAAAATTAACACAGGAGTGATAGATGTGCAGATGATGATGTGCAAATAGAGATACTGGGGTGCAAATCACAATATGGGGATGAGGTAGTTGGGTGGGCTATTTACAGATGGGCTGTGTACAGGTGCAGTGATCGGTAAGCTGCTCTGACAGCTGATGCTTAAAGTTATTGAGGGAGATGGTAGTCTCCAGCTTCAATGATGTTTGCAATTCGTTCCAGTCATTGGCAGCAGAGAACTGGAAGGAATTGCGGCCAAAGGAGATGTTGGCTTTGGGGATGACCAGACAAATATACCTGCTGTAGGTGGGTGTTGCTATGGTGACCAGCGAGCTGAGATAAGGCGGGGATTTACCTAGCAAAGACTTTTAGATGACCTGGAGCCATTGGGTTTGGCGACGAATATGTGAAGGCCAGCCAAAGAGAGCATACAGGTCGCAGTGGTGGGTAGTATATGGGGCTTTGTAACAAAACGGATGGCACTGTGATAGACTACGTCCAATTTACTGAGTAGAGTGTTGGAGGCTATTTTGTAAATGACATCGCCAAAGTCAAGGATCGGTAGGATAGTCAGCTTTACGAGGGCATGTTTGGCAGCATGAGTGAAGGAGGCTTTGTTGCGAAATAGGAAGCTGATTCTAGATTAAATTTTGGATTGGAGTTACTTAATGTGAATCTGGAAGGAGAGTTTACAGTCTAACCAGACACCTAGGTATTTGTAGGTGTCCACATATTCTAAGTCAGACCTGTCGAGAGTAGTGAGCTAGTCCGGCAGTCGGGTGCGGGCAGCGTTCGATTGAAGAGCATGCATTTAGTTTTACTAGCATTTAAGAGCAGCTGGAGGCCACGGAAGGAGTGTTGTATGTCATTGAAGCTCGTTTGGAGGTTTGTTAACACAGTGTCCAAAGAAGGGCCAGATGTATACAGAATGGTGTCGTCTGCGTAGAGGTGGATCAGAGAGTCACCAGCAGCTAGAGCGACATCATTGATGTATACAGAGAATAGAGTCGGCCCAAGAATTGAACCCTGTGGCACCCCCATAGAGACTGCCAGAGGTCCGGACAACAGGCCCTCCGATTTGAAACCAAGGCTATTGAGTCTGCCGAGTCGAAAGCCTTGGTCGATGAAGATGGCTGCAAAGTACTGTCTATTATCGATGGCAGTTATGATATCGTTTAGGACCTTGAGCGTGGCTGAGGTGCACCCGTGACCAGCTCGGAAACCAGATTGCATAGTGGAGAAGGTACAGTGGGATTCGAAATGGACGGTGATCTGTTTGTTAACTTGGCTTTCGAAGACTTTAGAAAGGCAGGGCAGGATGGATATAGGTCTGTAACAGTTTGGGTCTAGAGTGTCTCCCCCTTTGAATAGGGGGATGACTGCGGCAGCTTTCCAATCTCTAGGGATCTCAGACGATACGAAAGAGAGTTTGAACAGGCAAGTAATAGGGGTTGCAACAATTGCGGCGGATAATTTTAGAAAGAAAGAGTCCAGATTGTAAAGCACAGCCGATTTGTAGGGGTCCAGATTTTGCAGCTCTTTCAGAACATCAGCTATCTGGATTTGGGTGAAGGAGAAGGGGGGGGGGGGGGCTTGGGCAATTTGCTGTGGGGGGTGCAGAGCTGTTGGCCGGGGTAGAGGTAACCAGGTGGAAAGCATGGCCAGCCGTAGCCAAATGCTTATTGAAATTCTCGATTATCGTAGATTTATCGGTGGTGACAGTGTTTTCTAGCCTCAGTGCAGTGGGCAGCTGGGAGGAGGTGATCTTATTCTCCATGGACTTTACAGTGTCCCAAAACGTTTTGGAATTAGTGCTACAGGATGCACATTTCTGTAGTGACAGTGCTGGCAACACTAGCTGCAGTAAACCCATGGGGAGGGGTTCACACTCGGACAATCAGAGAGAGGGCAAATTATTGTGGCCCTGGTGGCACAAAATAATGTAATGGTCTGACTGCACAGACGTGCATGGGAAAATGGTCACAACGAGGGACCAGCGTGCGCATGTTTCGGGGAAAAGGGGTGTATCCGAGCTCCATCAGCTAGGACTAGACATTGTTTAATCAAATCTCTGCATTGTTGCTCAATTTGGACATCTGAGCGTGTGTGTGCTATGGGGTAATGATGTTAGGGACAGTAAAGGATGAATCACAATAATGTAACAATCCTTCGTAGGAAGTACCTACATTATTATGCATATGATTTGTTAATTATATAAATAAATTTAGAGAAACACAACATGTAAAGTGTTGGTCCCATGTTTCATGTTACGTACCTGTTAGTGAGCCTTTCTCCTTTACCAAGAAAATCCATCTACCTGACAAGTGTGGCATATCAAGACGCTGATTAAACAGTATGATCATTACACAGGTGCACCTTGTGCTGGGGACAATAAAAGGCCACTATAAAATGTGCAGCTTTGTCACACTACACAATGCCACAGATATGTCAAGGTTTGAGGAAGCATGCAATTGGCATGCTGACTGCAGGAATCTCCACCAGAGCTGTTGCCAGATAATTTTGTGTTAAGTTCTCTACCATAAGCCGCCTCCAACATTGTTTTTAGAGAATTTCGCAGTACATCCAACCGGCCTCACAACAACAGACAAAGTTGTGTGTGAGAGCAGTTTGCGGTTTCGCAACGTTGTGAACAGAGTGCCCCATGGTGGCAGTGATGTTATTGTATGGGCAGGCATAAGCTTCGGACAACAAACACAATTGCAGAGGATTATTGAAGAGGAGTGGGACAACATTCCACAGGCCACAATCAATAGCCTGATCAACTCTATGTGAAGGAGATGTGTAATCCGGCTTCTTCACCTGCGGGATCGTCTGAGACCAGCCACCCGGACAGCTGAGGAAACTGAGGAGTATTTCTTTCTGTAATGAAGCCCTTTTTTGGGGGAATAACACATTCTGATTGGCTGTGGTTGGGCCCCTGCCCAGTCAAGTGGAATTAATAGAGTAGGGCCTAATTTATTTATTTCAATTAACTGATTCCTTACATGAACTGTAACTCAGTAAACTCGTTGAAATTGTTGCACATTGGGTTTATATGCAGTATATATCTATATATATATTGAATAACTGTCTTCAGTATAATTGAGGTGAGGGCTTTGGAAATTCTTTTGGCTGTTGATCTGTTTTGGGTCCCAATCTTTCAAAGGCCCTAGGATCCAGGTGGACAGGGTTGGTCTGCCAGTCACGTGGACGACAACCCAACTTGCGATGGGGGGAGGTGGAGGACAATTTGAGGTTTACTCAGTACATATCATGTTACAGCTGTAAGAACAGTCAATCATCATGGTGCTTTTTAATAGTAAGTTTACAAAGATATATTATGATAAATAGAATTGAAACTTGTATCTCATTATGGTACTGTATATGGTGAAATAAGTAAAGCGAGTTATAATTGTAATGGTTTAGCAGATACTAAGAAAATACAATCAGTATTTACCTGACTAGCAGAGAAGGAATATAATACATTTTGTTTTACAGGAAACTCATGCAACAATTTTTGAATACTTTGTGTGAAAAAAGGACCTTAAACAGATTTGGCTCATTAATCTATAAAGTCCAAATAATGATTATCCACGCATATTTGAAAATATATATGGTAATTTATCAAGCCTACAAGCAATACTAGACTCTATTATTATGGTGGGAGATTATGATACGGTTTTGAATAGCTCAATGAAATGTAAAGGAAATCACACTACAAACTATCACCCTCATACACTTAAAGATAGATAAGGCTAAAATATATCCAAGCTACCACATACAGTGCCAGTCAAAAGTTTGGACAAAACTACTCATTCAAGGGTTTTTCTTTATATTAAAAAGATATCTACATTGTAGAATAATAGTGAAGGCATCTAAACTATGACATAACACATGTAGTAACCACAAAAGTGTTAAACAAATCAAAATATATTTCAATTAACAGGTGAGCCTTTTTAGAAGTTAATTTGTGTCATTTATTTCCTTGATGCATTCGAGCCAATCAGTTGTGTTGTGACAAGGTAGTGGTGGTATACAGAAGATAGCCCTATTTGGTAAAAGACAAAGTCCATATTATGGCAAGAACTGCTCAAATAAGCAAATTGAAACGACAGTCCATCATTATATAGGGTGAGCCATGACATGAGTAAAGTATATAGATATCATATAAAAAATAAAACAGTATCTAAACAATATCAAATTTACCCCAAAAAAGGGGTTAAATATGTGTACATAAAACAACATTAATATATATATATGTATATATATATCCTGAGCTTTCTTATACACTATGTGGCCAAAAGTATGTGGACAACACTTCAAATGTTTTGATTTGGCTATTTTAGTCACACCCGTTGCTGACTGGTGTATAATAAAAAGTCATAAAATCTCCATAAACAAACATTGGCAGTAGAATGGCTCATACTGAAGAGCTCAGTGACTTTCAACATGGCACAGTCATGGGATGCCACCCATCCAACAAGTCAACTGTATGTGCTGTTATTATGAAGTGTAATTGCCTAGTAGCAACAACGGCTCAGTCACAAAATAATAGGCCACACAAGCTCACAGAACGAGACCGCCGAGTGCTGAAGCTTGTAGCTCGTAAAAATTGTTTGTCCTCAGTTGCAACACTCACTAACAAGTTCCAAACTGCCTCTGGAAGCAACGTCAGCACAAGAAATGTCAGTTGGGAGCTTCATGAAATGGGTTTCCTTGGCCGAGCAGTCGCACACACGCCTAAGATCACTATGTGCAATGTCAAGTGTCGGCTGGAGTGGTGTTAAGCTAACCACCATTGGACTCTGGAGCAGTGGAAACATGTCTTCTGGATTGAAGAATCATGCTTCACCATCTGGCAGTTCGCCGGACAAATCTGGGTTTGGCGGCTGCCAGGAGAACGCTACCTGCCCCAATGCATAGTGCCAACTCTAAAGTTTGGTCGAAGAGGAATAATGGTTTGGTGCTGTTTTTCATGGTTTGGGCTGGGTCTAATCGCCCAACATCAGTGACCAATCTTAATAATGATGATCCCTGATGATCTTGTAGTGGATGCAAGTTTTGACTAGAAGCCAGTGGAGTGTCCCGTTTAGCGGGGTGACATGGGAGTACTTGGGAAGGTTGAACACCAGACAAGTTTCAGGAATTTGATGGCACAAGCGGGGAGCCAAGCCAACAGCGAGTTGCAGTGGTGCAGTTGGGAGATGACAAGTGATTGGATTAGGACCTGCACTTCTTCCTGTGTGAGGTAGGTTCATACTCTACGGATGTTGTAGAACATGATCCTGCAGGTGAGAGTCACTGCTTTGATGTTTGCGAAAAACAACAGGGTGTTGCCAGGGTCACGCCAAGGTTGTTTGCATTCTGAAAGGGGGACACCGTGGAGTTGGTAACCATGATGGTGAGGTCTTGGTGGCCAGGCCTTCCCTGGAAGAAAGTGCAGCTCTGTCTTGTTGAGGTAGAGCGTGAGGTGGTGGGCCGACATTCAAACTGAGATATCTGCCAGGCATGCAGACATATGTGTCTCCACCTGGGTGTCAGAAGGTGGGGAGGAGAAAAGTAGTTGAATTTCAGCTGCATAGCAATGATAGGAGAGACCATGTGAGGATATGACAGAGCCAAATGACTTGGTGTATAGAGAGAAGAGGAGAGGACCTATAACCAAGCCCTGGGGGACACCACTAGTAAGAGTATGTAGTGTAGACACAAATCCTGCTGGGAGCGGCCTGTCAAGTAGGATGCAATCCAAGAGTGTGCAGAACCTGAGATGCCCAGCCCTGAGAGGGTGGAGAAGAAGATCTGATGGTTCACAGTGTCGAAGGCAGCGGATAGATCTAGGAGGATGAGAACAGAGGAGAGGTAGTCAGTTTTTCGTCAGAGAAGAGCAGTCTCGGTTGAGTGACCTGTCTTGAAGCCTGACTGGTTAGGGTCAAGAAGATAATTCTGAGAGAGATAGCTAGAGAGTTCGTCGAAGTGGGCGAAGAAGGTGTTTAGCTTGTCCGCGAGCGAGGTGTCGGTGTCCGCGACTTGGCTGGCTTTCCTTTTGTAATCCGTGATTGTCTGGAGTCCCTGCCACATGCGTCTTGTTTCTGAGCCGTTGAATTGCGACTCCACTTTGTCCCTGTACTGATGTTTTGCCTCTTTGATTGGCTTACGGAGGCCATAGCTGGTCTGTTTGTACACGTCCATGTACCCAGTCACCTTGTTGTGGATAAAAACAATGGTTTAAGTTTTCAGATTGTGCGAATGTTGCCATCTATCCACAGTTGTTTTACACTCCAGACTTTGTGTATTTTTATATCTATCTCTCTATCTATCTATCTATCTCTCTATCTATCTATCTATCTATCTATCTATCTATCTATCTATCTATCTATCTATCTATCTATCTATCTATCTATCTATCTATCTATCTATCTATCTATCTATCTATCTATCTATCTATCTATCTATCTATCTATCTACCTACCTACCTACCTACCTACCTACCTACCTACCTACCTACCTACCTACCTACCTACCTACCTACCTACCTACCTACCTACCTACCTACCTACCTACCTACCTACCTACCTACCTACCTACCTACCTACCTACCTACCTACCTACCTACCTACCTACCTACCTACCTACCTACCTACCTACCTACCTACCTACCTACCTACCTACCTACCTACCTACCTATCTATCTATCTATCTATCTATCTATGAGTGTCATTGGCTTCAATGAGTGTAATTTGCTCAATAATAGGAGTTGCTCAATAATAAATGTAACGTTTTGGAATGCCCTAGTCAACGTCCAGACCTAAACCCAATTGAGATGTTGTGGCTGTACCTAAAACGAACTGTGCCTGCGTTAAATAGTTCTGCATGGAAGAGTTGGACACAATTTCTCCACAGTGATGTGAGACCCTGATCAACAACTACAGGAAGTGTTTGGTTGTAGTAATTGCAGCTACAGGTGTAATTGGTGTTGCATAACTTTGTTTATTAAATAAATGAAATAAGTATACAATTTGTTCACTCAGGTCCTCTTTATCTAATATTAGGTTTTGGTTTAAGATTTGATTTCTCTGCACAAACAGATAAAATCAGAAAGGAGGCAAATACTTTTTCAAGGCAAGTATTCAGACCCCTTGACTTTTTCCATATTTTGTTACTTTACAGCCTTATTATAAAACTGATTGAATACATAATTGTCCTCTGCAATCTACACACAATACCCCATAATGACAAAACAAATGTATCAAAAACAGAAGTATTCAGACCCTTTGCTATGAGACTCGAAATTGAGCTCAGGTGCATCCTGTTTCCATTGATCATCCTTGAGATGTTTCTACAACTTGATTGGAGTCCAACTGTGGTAAATTCAATTGATTGGACATGATTTGGAAAGGCACACACATGTCTATATAAGTTCCCACAGTTTACAGTGCATGTCAGAACAAAAACCAAGCCATGATGTCAAAGGAATTGTCCGTAGAGCTCAGAGACAGGATTGTGTCAAGGCACAGATCTGCAGAATGGTAGCAAAACATTTCTGCAGCATTGAAGGTCCCCAAGAAGAAATTGGCCTACATCATTCTTAAGTGGAAGAAGTTTGGAACCACCAATCTGGAGAGCAATCTGGGGAGGAGGGCCTTGGTCATGGACGTGACCAAGAACCCGATGGTCACTCTGACAGAGCTCTAGAGTTCCTCTGTGGAGATGGGAGAACCTTCCAGAAGGACAACCATCTCTCCAACACTCCACCAATTAGGCCTTTATGGTAGAGTGGCTAGACGGAAGCCACTCCTCAATAAAAGGCACATGACAACCCACTTGGAGATTGCCAAAAGGTACAAAGATTCTCTGGTTTGATGAAACCAAGATTTAACTCTTTGGCCTGAATGCCAAGCGTCACATCTGGAGGAAACCTGGCACCATCCCTTTACGGTGAAGCATGGTGGTGGCAGCATCATGGGGATGTTTGTAAGCGGCAGGGACTGGGAGACTAGTCAGGATCAAGGGAAAGATGAACGGAGCAAAGTACAGAGAGATCCTTGATGAGAACATGCTCCACAGCGCTCAGGACCTCAGACTGGGGCAAAGGTTTACCTTCCAACAGGACAACGACCCTAAGAACACAGCCAAGACAATGCAAGTCTCTGAATGTCCTTGAGTGGCCCAGCCAGAGCCCGGACTTGAACCCGATAGAACATCTCTGGAGAGATCTGAAAATAGCTGTGCAGCAACGCCCCCCCTTCAACTTGACAGAGCTTGAGAGGATCTGCAGAGAAGAATGGGAGGAACTCCCCAAATACAGATGTGCCAAGCTAGTAGCATCATACCCAAGAAGACTAGAGACTGTAATCGCTGCCAAAGGTGCGTAAAGGGTAAAGGGTCTGAATACTTATGTAAATGTAATATTTCCATTTTTTTATTCTATAAATAAGCAACAATTTCTAAAAAACAGTTTTTGCTTTCTCATTATGGGGTATTGTGTGTAGATTGATGAGGGTATTTTTATTACTTTCTGTAACCTAACAAAATGTTTAAAAAGCCAAGTGGTCTGAATCCTAGATACACAATAATTACAAGTAAGGCAGCCGGTAGCCTAGTGGTCAGAGGAATCAAGACTCAAATATTGCTTACATTGTTCTTTGGCCACTAGCTAGCCCACCATTAAAGAGCTGTGGTTTGGAGCATCTTTTAGACGTGAGAGAATGTGGGAGCCTCACTGGGGTTTAGCTCACAGGGCTAAACCTCATCCACTGTCTCCGGTTTCTCTGTGACCACATGAAAGACGAGCTGTAGCCCTAAGTGTGGTCTTTTTGATGAAGCCTCCAACTGACATTTGGACAGGCTTTGTGGGGCAGCTCAATGAATCAATCAAGTCGTATTTATATAGCTGTTTTATTTTATCTATGTATTTTTGAGAAATGCATTTGACATAAATTGCTTAAAGGAAAATTCCACCCCAAATTATTTTATGGTATTTGTTTAATTAGTCCATTGTTGATATATTCCCAAAATGCTTTGCATTTCAGCCATCAAGTTTTCAAGCTATATAATATATTTTGGGACTATATCAACTATGGACTAATGATACAAATACCAACGATTGCATTTGGGTGGAGTTTTCGTTCGACAGCAATCTGGGCCTAAACCTCCAAAGTGTACGACAGTTGCGAGGAAAGCTTTATAGCACAAATCACATAAGAAAACATTCCAGACTACTTATGCAGTTAGGAGGTTTGAAAGTAATGGAAGATCTGAACACTCTCAAACACAGGCGCACAGAACAATGTGTTTAGACAATGTCCAATGTCTAATTTCCAGAAACCAAAACCTTTGGAATGTACACTCTTAGAAAAAAAGGTGCTATCTAGAACCTAAAGGCGTTATTCGGCTGTCCCATAGGATAACACTTTGAAGAACCCTTTCTGGTTCCTGGTAGAACCCTTTTGGTTCTACATGGAAACTAAAAGTCTTCTACCTGGAACAGCCGACAAACCCTTTTGGAACCCTTTTTTCTAAGTGTGTATGGTCTACTCCAGTCCATTCCGCTATGCTACAGACAATTGTCTCTGCACTTCCGAAACACAGTCCTCCCTTCTCTCATCTTATTCAAACCTAACCCTGACGATTTGGCATTCACACCAATTTACCATTAACAACTCCTGCTAATAACTCCAGCTTTAGTTGCATTAGCTATCCACTGTTCCACAGTGAAAGTAGCCTAGTGCTCCACTCTATACTGCGAGCCCCCTTTGATTTTCAGTTGCAGATGTCAACCTGCAATTATAGGAGCTGGTCTGGAAACTGTCAAGCTTGACTGCGGTGGTATTGGAATTATTGCAATTACACCCAGGTAATTGACCCGCCATCGGTGATGATGTTAAACGGTGTGTCTGCTGTGTAAGTCCATGGCAGGATCTCATTCCACTTTCCCTCTCAGTGTGACACACTACAGATGTAGGATCTTAATTTGATCACTCTTTTGATGCTAATTATCATCAAATACAATTTTATTGGTCACATACACACCAATACACACAAATCTCAAAATAAAATAATGGGATTAAGAAATATATTAATATTAGGACGAGCAGTGTCGGAGTGGCATTGACTAAAATACAGCAGAATACAATACAGTATATACATATGAAATGAGTAAAATATTATGTAAATGTTATTAAAGTGACTAGTGTTCCATTACTAAAGGGACCAGTGATTCCATGTCTGTGTACTGTACATAGGGCAGCAGCCTCTAAGGTGCAGGGTTGAGTAACCGGATGGAAGCCGGCAAGTGAAATGGACTAAAGTTCAGGGCAGGGTACTGAGTGGAGGCCGGCCAGTGATGGATATTTAACAGTCTGATGGCCTTGAGATAGAAGCTGTTTTTCAGATAGAAGCCGCCTCTCGGCCCCAGCTTTGATGCACCTGTACTGACCTCGCCTTCTGGATGAAAGTGGGGTGACAGGCCGTGGCTCGGGTGGTTGATGACCTTGATGATCTTGTTGGTCTTCCTTTGATATCGGGTGCTCTAGGTGTCCTGGAGGGCAGGCACTGGGCCCCCGGTGATGTGTTGGACAGACCGCACCACCCTCTGGAGAGCTCTGCGGTTGCGGGCGGTGCAGTTGCCGTACCAGGCGGTGATACAGGCCGACACAATGCTCTCAATTGTGCATCTGTAAAAGTTTGTGAGGGTCTTAGAGGCCAAGATTAATTTCTTCAGCCTCCTCTCTGTGTTGTTGGACCATATCAGATTGTCAGTGATGTGTACGCCAAGGAACTTGAAGCTTTTCACCTTCTCCACTGTGCTCCCGTCAATGTGGATAGGGGAGTGCTCCCTCTGCTGTCTCCTGAAGTCCACGATCAGCTCCTTTGTTTTGTTGACGTTGCGACAGAGGTTTTTTCCTGGCACCAGTCCGCCAGGACACTCACTTCCTCCCTGTAGGCTGTCTCGTCATTGTTAGTAATCAGGCCTACTAATGTTGTGTCATCTGAAAACATGATGACTGAGTTGGAGGCGTGCATGGCCATGCAGTCATGGTGTTGAGGATCAGCATAGTGAAGGTGTTGTTTCCTGTCGCAACAAGATTATTTTATTTCTGTAGCAAACTGGCTCAAATTAAATTATCTGTATATGTAATGTTACTTGTACAGCAATGACACATTGTTGTAGGACTGGTGAACAGACATACTGTACTTTACACTATGGGACTAGTGGAAAAATGTGGAGAAACTGGTAGTCTAACATTCTAGCTGGAATCCCCTGTCATAAACCTCTACTGTATATTGACTTTATATGTAGATGATGAATCAAATAACATCATTATTATTTATTATTTTGGGGTTGTTATCCTAAAAACCTCAAACTTGAGGATCCCCCTCTGGTCATTCCAGGCAGACAGAAGGTGAACATTAGCTTAGCTAAGTTTATCTCAGCGAGTGTATTCTCTGTGGTGGGGAGGGCTATCTGTAGCAGATTAGAGTGCCTGTTGTCTTTCAGTAGTGCTGAGTCAAGCCCAGTGTTTTCCCTGAATCCTCTCAGTCCAGTGTTGCTATCTGGTCTAGGCCAGTCCTCATTACTGCCAGGCAATACAGCACAACACAGCAGCTGCTGCTCTCACTGTCACATCCACCATTGTCGGTTCCTCCCTCATTTCCTCAGTGTGCTCCACTCACCAGAAGTAGATAGAGGGAAGAGAGGGAAGGATGGGGAGACGAGACAGAGGGATAGAGAGAGAATGAGATTTAGGACGAAAGAGACAGAGTGAAGAAGATAAAGTAAGTAAAATAGTGGAGGGTGAGTGAAATTGAGATTTACCAAGTGAGGGAGCGAGAAAGAGATAGAGAGCGATGGGAGGAGTGGGCCACTCAGCCAGTCACGTGCAACGTCGTCTCATCTGAATTAAGCTGTGCAAAACAGGCCCCAGGGCTTGTTGCTAAGCAGTGAGATAGGCTCAGTGATTTCCACAGAGACAGTGGTGTGAGAGCTTTCTGATGGCCTGAACCAGACACCCCATAATGAGCGCTCACACGCATAACCAAGGCAACAATGGAGATCCAAATAATGGGGTGCATACACTCTCGTAAGTAATGTGTGATATGTATAATAAATGTTATGTGCGATAATTACATAGTTACAGTATATTCAATATGTAGCGATATTGATGTTGATCTTATAAGCTGCTTCATGAAAATGTGTTAGACATAGTACATTAATGTCCGAAAACAACGTAATATGTGTTATTATTATTATTATTATTATTATTATTATTATTATTATTATATTTTTAGGTTTGGTTAATGATATTCAGGCAAAGTCCTACTCCAGTTAATTCCTCTTGGTTAGCCTCTCCGGCCAAAGGGCCACATTTTGCGACGTGTCTGTAAACTTGGTTGCTGTGGCAGCGAGGGTCTTGTTTGTTTCCTGAGAGCTCTTGAGATGTGGCTTGTAGAAGGGCATTTTTCCCCAAACAGGTCCTGTTTGGGGCTGGCGCAGGAAGCTGGTTGACCTTTCATTTTAGGAGTTGGGAGAAGCCAAACAAGCCAAGTCTGTAGGTATGTCAACAAACACAGAGAAAATTAAATAAGGACCCTGTAGGCCGGGCCGAAAGCTATTCTTTTTAGAGTGTGTATGAGCAAGCAGCCCACTGGATCGATGCTTCAACAAGCCATGTAAATAATTACAAAAGTCTATCTATTCACCAACTATAGGTTGTTTGTAGATGCAGGATGAGGTATTTGTTTTATATAAATGTTTAATATACAGGTGAAACGTATGGATAAAAACATACGGGATCATCTCTTTTTTGGTTTCCTGAAGATGCCTTGTCCTTGTCATTTGGAAATATTTAAATTCACAACGTAAAGGCATGATAAAGTAGCAGTAGTGGGTGTGTATAGTTAAAACCTGATGAATTAGGGATAGTGGGTGTATATAGTTAAAACCTGATTAATTAGGGATAGTGGGTGTATATAGTTAAAACCTGATTAATTAGGGATAGTGTGTGTATATAGTTAAAACCTGATTAATTAGGGATAGTGTGTGTATATAGTTAAAACCTGATGAATTAGGGATAGTGTGTGTATATAGTTAAAACCTGATGAATTAGGGATAGTGTGTGTATATAGTTAAAACCTGATTAATTAGGGATAGTGTGTGTGTATAGTTAAAACCTGATGAATTAGGGATAGTGTGTGTGTATAGTTAAAACCTGATAAAGTAGGGATAGTGTGTGTATATAGTTAAAACCTGATAAAGTAGAGCTGGTGTGTGTGTATAGTTAAAACCTGATAAAGTTCAAACCTGATATAGTTGAAACCTGATAAAGTAGGTATATTGTGTGTGTGTATAGTTAAAATCCAGCACTACTACCGTAGGAGTAGGAACTCCATTGAAGAGCCATTCATTTAAGATAAAAAGACATTGCACAATCAAACTCTTTATCATAATAACAACATGTGTTTGTGTGATGCTGTGGCATTCTAGATTGAATCTAACACCGTTAGAAGTTAGATCCTGCAGGCAAAATAAAATCTAATAGTTCTGATTCATGGCTTAAAACTCATCCCCATACAACAACCTAAATACAGGCTTGTTTCCTCGAGCCCACTGTTATTAATGAATGCATTATAATACCTGAACATAGTGCATGCGCCGCCCAGAAGAGCAGACACAAATACGATATTCACAACATTAAAGTGTCCGTGTATATTTCTAAGGTCTATTTTTTTCTTTAATCTATGACAAAAGCTACAGAAATCCCATGTAATTAAAAAGAAATGAAAACGAAACAGCAACTTAAGAAAATAGCATTGGACTGACAGCATTGGCAATGGCCCATCATATCAAGGAAATTAGCTGATGCCAGAGAAGGTGACTGTGGCTATTTTTAATGTTTAACTCGTTAGACCTCTTTAATTACTTTAAAACCCAAATTAAAGAGGCCACTATCTGACATTGTTCACTGCCCCCTCATCAAGGAATTTAATTAGGCATTTGGTTTTTAATAAAATATCAATTTTGGATGAGAAGCATTGTTAATAAAGCTCCCTGATCACGTGTCTTAATCTGTAGTGTAGAAGGATCAGGACAGGTTATTCCAAAATCCTTTACAAGTATCATAAGAGTGACATAGCCATAGGAGTGACACAAGAGGCCTATATGTCAGACCACTGGTTTGAACCTGAATAAGGACTCAGGGAATATTCAGCACAATCTCCTGTACCATTACCGCCACTGAGAACATATGTGGAAGATAGTGAAAACATTGCATCTTAAAGTTGATGGAAACTAAGTTAGAAAGCTCACCTACCATGTTGTGTTGGTGATGTTAATGGTTGTCACTAGGGGTTTTGCTTTGACAATAACAACACCGTGCCGTGTGTGAGGGCCCCCGCACGCCAAGAGGACTGTGTGATCTCACTCTCCGAGGCCGACCTGAGTAAGTTCTTTAATCAGGTCAACAATCGCAAGGCCGGACAGTATTCCAGGGAGCATTCTCAGAGCATGCACATAACAGCTGGCAGGCACTGTCGTTTTCACCCTCTCCTTATCCCAGTCTGTAATCCACACATCTTACGTTGATCACAATCACTCCTGTTCCCAATAACTTGAAATCAAATCAAATCAAATTGTATTGGTCAAATACACGTGGTTAGCAGATGTTATTACGAGTGTAGCGAAATGCTTGTGCTTCTAGCTCCGACAGTGCAGTACTATCTAACAAAAATGTCTAACAGTTTCACAACATATAACACACATAAATCTAAGTAAGAAAGTATTGAGAATATATACATATGCCATTGGGCGGCATTGGACTAAGATCCAGTGGAATAGTAAGCTTTAAGTATACAATATACACATAAGAGATTGGCGATGCAGTATGTAAACATGATTAGGTGACTAAGATACCGAGAATAGTATAGCATACAGTTAGACATATGAGATGAGCAGTGCAAGATACAGAAACATTATTAAAGTGACTAGTGTTTCATTCCTTAAATGGCCGGTGCTTTCTAATCTCAAACGCCAGGCTTCATGCCACAATGACTATCGCCCTGTAGCACTCACATCTGTAATTATGAAGTGCTTTGAAAGGCTGCTTTTGGCACACATCAACTCCATCATCCAGACACCCTAGACCCAATCCAATTTGCATACCACCCCACAAGCTCCAGAGACAACACACTCTCAATTGCACTCTACACTTCCCTCATCCACCTAGATAAGAGCAATACCTATGTGAGAATGCTGTTCATTGACTACAGCTCAGCGTTCAACACCAAGTCCCCTCCAAGCTCGTCACCATGCTTAGGACCTTGGGACTGAATACCTGCCTCTGCAACTGGATCCTGGAATTCCAGACGGGCCGACACCAGTTGTTGAGTGTAGGTGACATCACCTCCGCCACCCTGACCCTCAACACGGGGGCCCCACAGTGGTGAGTGCTTAGCCCCCTCCTGTACTCCCTGTTCACCCACGACTGTGTGACCACGCACGACTCCACAACCATCATCAAGTTTGCTGACGGCATTGGTAACATGCCTCTTCCCCGTCAGGAGGTTGAAAAGGTTTGGCATGGACCCTCAGATCCTCAAAAACGTATACAGCTGCACCATTGAGAGCATCTTGGTATGGCAACAGCACCGCCCTCGATCGCACAGCCCAGTACATCACTGGGGCCGAGCTCCCTGCCATCCAGGACCTCTACACCAGGAGGTGTGACAGGAAGGCCCGGAAAAGACTTGAACCACCCAAGCCATAGACTATTCTCTCTGCTTCAGCACAGCAAGTGTTAACGGCGCATCAAGACTGACACCAACAGGCTCCTGAACAGCTTCTATCCCCAGGCCATAAGACTGTTACATATCTAACAAAATGGCTACATGGACTATCTTACATGACTCTTGTGATACATGTCTTTATGAACACTCACAGGACTCTACCCACTCACGCACACTGACATGCATACACACACACACATAAAATCATCATACACTGTACGCTGCTGCTACTCTGTTTATCATACACTTCATGGATGTGGACTACAAGTTTGTGGACATTAGTGGATTCTGTTATTTCACCCACACCTGTTGCTGACAGTTGTATAAATATCCATGCAATCTCCATAGACAAACATTGGCAGTAGAATGGCCCGTACTGAAGCGCTCAGTGACTTTCAAAGTGGCTCTTTCATAGGGTGCCACCTTTCCAACAAGTCAGTTCGTCAAATTTCTGCCCTGCTTGAGCTGCCCCGGTCAACTGTAAGTGCTGTTATTGTGAAGTGGAAACATCTAGGAGCAACAACGGCTCAGCCGCAAAGTGGTAGACCACACAAGCTCACAGAACGGGACCGCAGAGTGTTGAAGCGCATAGTGCGCAAAAATCATCTGTCCTCGGTTGCAACATTCAATAACTATTCGTCGGGAGCTTTATGAAATGGGTTTCCATGGCCGAGCAGCCTAAGATCATCATGCGCAATGCCAAGCGTCGGCTGGAGTGGTGTAAAGTTCTCCACTATTGGATTCTGGAACAGATGAATCACGCTTCAGCATCTGGCAGTCTGACGGACAAATCTGGATTTGGCGGAAGCTCAGCATGGACCTCAAACCCATCGAACACCTTTGGGATGAATTGGAACGTCGACTGCGAGCCAGGACTAATCACCCAACATCAGAGCCCGACCTCACTAATGCTCTTGTGGCTGAATGGAAGCAAGTCCCTGCAGCAATGTTTCAACATCTCGTGGAAAGCCTTCCTAGAAGAGTGGAGGCTGTTATAGCAGCAAAGGGGGGACCAACTCCATATTAATGACCATGATTTTCGAATGAGATGTTCCTTTGGCCATGTATTATATATCCTGATGCCTATTCACTGTACCCTTATACATATCTACCTCTACCACTCTAAACCTAAATACAGCTTCGCTTCTTTCTCATGTTTTTCTTATTTCTCATTTGTATTTCTCGTATGTTTTGTTCTTCACTATGTTATTTTTAGTACTACATTGACATTGATAACTGCATTGTTGGGTTTAGAGCTTGCAATAAAGGCATTTCTCTGTACTTGTGCAAGTGAAATTGTAAGATGGGACTTGAAACTTGAGCAGCGATGCGAGTGTTCCTGAGTCCATCTCAGGCTGTAGAGGCTGAGATCTTGCCTGGAGAATGGAGACTTCAGATGTAATGAGGCCTATCTGAGTATGTGGTCTCTGTGCTTTCAGTGCTACCCCGCAGTATCTGTAGAGATAATGCCCTTTATTTCAGAATTTTGTCCTCACCCAGGACCATCAGAACAACAGGGGTCCCTGCTAGCCAATCAGATGTGTTTGTTTGGCCCCAATCCTCCTTGCAGCCTCCATCTAATTGGTCACTGGTGAGTTCCGTGCTCTCTCTTAGAATGTTGATGACCGTGGATGAACCGGGTCCCTATGAATCTCCAGTGATCACAATAGAATTTCAAACACCCCTTCTAAAACACATCCCACCATTATAAAATAACAAGCACATACTAAAGAAGCAAGTGAATAGTTCATATCTCATCATTAGGTAAGAACGACCTGACCCCTGTCCTTGACCTCTGTATTTTGCTACCTGCTGAAGCTAGGTAAACAGGGGACTTTCATTATGATGGGGTAGGGAAGGAGCACTGCACCTTAGACTAAATGCCTCACTACTGGGACTGTATAGAGCTGTAGTACTGTTGATCCGTGTTTATCTATGTTGATGCTGGTCTCACTCCAGCTAAGCAGTGTAAACACCTTGAAAATCAACTCTTTTAAAAATACCATAAGATTGATTTGTTATAAAACGATTCAAAGAGTTAGGCTAGATGTAGTTGAAAAGAAAACCTGCATAAACAGTGGATCCTTAGAATAGTAGTTCAGGCACAGTCCTAAGTGTACCTGGAAAATGTACAGTATGTGTTTGTATCAATGCCTGATTGGAAGGGTTTTTAGAGTTTTAGCTCAGGTCAAGCCTTTCATTAGACCTTCCACTCCTACTGCAGTAAAGGCATAAGTTGCTCCAAGTGTCAAGCTGTGACCATCATAATGAAACAGGCAGATACAGTATTAGAGAGGATGCTCTACCTCATAGCAACTGCAAATTAATTGTGTGCCTTTATCAGTGAAGCTGTAATAGACAGGAGATGTGTGTACGTGTGCTTGTTTATGTGTGCGTGTGTATGTGAGCATTGGCTCTGCAGAGCATCACCTGAGAACAGCAAGCTCCTCCATCACCCTGTCGGCCACACAAAGCCATGATGTCACCACCTGCCAGCCGCCACAAAAGGGTTAACTCCTGGGTGGGTCCCACTCCTGACAGGGGAGCACTGTTGGTCACTTATCTTTTTAATTAGCTTTTCACTTCTCCAAGCCCCCCTCCTCTATCTATCTCTCCTTCTATTCCTCTCTGCTTTACTCTTTCTCCCCTCTCTCTCTCTCTCTCTCTCTCTCTCTCTCTCTCTCTCTCTCTCTCTCTCTCTCTCTCTCTCTCTCTCTCTCTCTCTCTCTCTCTCTCTCTCTCTCTCCATCTCTCTCTCTCTCTCTCTCTCCATCTCTCTCTCTCTCTCTCTCTCTCTCTCTCTCTCTCTCTCTCTCTCTCTCTCTCTCTCTCTCTCTCTCTCTCTCTCTCTCTCTCCATCTCTCTCTCTCTCTCTCTCCATCTCTCTCTCTCTTACTCTCTCTCTCTCTCTCTCTCACTCTCGTCGTTTTTCTCTTTCCTTCTCTATTTGTCTTTCCATCTCGATCTCTCGCTTCCTCCACTTTCTCTTACAGTTTCTCTCTTTCTTACTTGTTCCTCCTCTCCCCGGCCACCCCCGGTGACAGATCTGCACCCGCCAACCCCACCCCACACACACTCACAGAGTCATAATTAATACGTTTTCTCTGTCCATATTTCATTGCTTGCTTTAAAACCCCAAGAAAGAAGGGGTTAGAGGAGGCATTCTAAAACAGCCTCTAAGATTAATTAAGGTGGAGAGAAAAGGGATGCGTCCCGGGAAAGAGCGGAGCGCGGCACAATGTGGCACGCTTCATTTAAATAAGGGCCAGAGTCCGCCCTGGTGTATGTGTCACCGCAGCGCCTCTCCACCTGAAATGAAGGATAACTAGCCAACCAGATTAGGAAATGTACCATCTATTCTCCCCCCCCCCCCCCCCCTCTCTCTCTCTCTCCTCTCTCCATTATTTGTCTTCAAGGTTTTTGTAATGACATTGCAATCTGATGATGCGCCGGCCAATTATATTGTCTAGCAGGACAAATATCCCAGCGTTTTCCTCTGCAGAACTAACACAATTTTTCCATGTCAGAGGTGGGTAATATCCCGGTGGTCCAGGGAGGCGCGGGCTGCGTTTGAGAATGCTGTCATTAATCCTGGTGGGCCATCTCGTGCTCATATTATTAGGGAAATACATTTGCATGTTGCATATGAGCCAGGTGAAGCACTGAAGGCACAAATTATATTTCCTGACAGTGAGGAGGAGAATGGAGCCAGACACTGCATCACTCACCCGTCACACACACACACACACACACATGCACACACACATGCACACACACAAGCATGCACGCACCTACACATGCAAGTGAGCACACACACATACACGCACGTGGGCTTACACATACTAACAAACACTTATGCACACACAAAGGAAGTACACATTGTGTTCTTTCTACACACTGCCTTTCCTCCCAACCTTTTACTGTTGTCTGTGTCTCTATATATTACCTAGAAAGAGGGGAGTCCAGGTATCTGTTGCAGTTTGTGTGTGTGTGTGTGCCTGTCTGTGTGCGTGGGTGCGTGTGTGTATGTAGGCCTCTGGCTCTTGAGTGTCCTCTAACCCTGACAGTAATGGTCCATAAAGGCCTAGACTAATGGGGCGGGCAGCAGTGTCAACTTCATTATTTAAGTTAATCTCCCTCAAAAAAGATGAAAAGTCTCTCTCAACTTGTCCTGTTGCAACAACACAACCAAGCAGCTCTTTTCATCCTTTTTCTTTTAGTATAGCTTCAAAAGTATACAACTGTTTTCCATCATATTAGCAACAAATGGCTATTAATGTCTTTCTTTTGTTCTTGGCAGTGCCAAGGTGCTATGGATTTGTAATTGGGCATTCACCCCCTCTCCCACCCTCCCTCCCTCTCTCTCTCTCCCTCCCTCCCTCCCTCCCTCCCCCTTAAATGTATTGTCAGTACTTGTTATTGTCGTGTAAATTGATAATGGTCAAACTCATGTAAAGACCTTGGGAAATAACTGTTGTATTTCTGGGAGACTGATGCAACCATCCTTTTATAACATTAAACACACTTCCCTTTTTTGCCTTAACCCCTCACAACATTAATGAGGTATGTCGTCAAGGACACTCAGTTCCAGGAGACAATATGAAAGGGAAATGATAACAACAACAACAACAATAACAATAACAACAGCAGCCATTGCTCGGTTCGGTCTGAACTGTGATCGTTGGGTTTGGTCTTAATTGTTGATAGGTTCAGGGAGCTAGAAACAGTATGTCAGGTGTTTTGCGTAAAAAAAGTGTCAACATAAAAAGCTGCTTCCCGACTATACCCACCTAAGCTATCTCTGTCGGTCGTGATGCCTTATTCTTTGTCCGACATGTGGTGTCTTTGTCATTTATCCTTCATCAGTTGACCGGCGCTATAGACATTGAGGAAACAGCAGGGGGTCTTCTTCACTACACCCACTATTTAGACATGCATATATTCTTATTTTATGTCACCTCTCCCGAAAACAAGACAACACAGAGAAAACAGAATGACCTTGAAATATGAATCTCCAGATCCACTTTGGAGAATTAAAAGGTAGACTCAGCATATGACGTTGCATGCACGAAGTAAACACAATACTGGGTCAATTTTCAATTTCGCCAAAGGAAGTAGGACCAGCGAATTTAAGTAGGACCATCCTGTTACTCTGCTCAAACCATCATCGTCAACCACCGTCGTTGTCTTAGCTCTCCGTCGTTGTCTTAGCTCTCTTAATTAACTGTTACCTTTCTTATTTCAATATGCCTTGTCTTTTGCTGTTCAGGCTAGCTATTATTGTTTTATTTCACTGTAGAGCCCCCAGTCCTGCTCAAAAATTCGGAAATTTCCATCCCCAACTACAACATTTCCCGTCAAGATAGAACTGCCAAAGGTGGCGGAGTTGCAATCTACTGCAGAGATAACCTGCAGAGTTCTGTCATACTGTCCAGGTCTGTGCCCAAACAGTTTGAGCTTCTACTCTTAAAAATCCACCTTTCCAGAAATAAGTCTCTCACTGTTGCAGCCTGTTACAGACCCCCCTCAGCCCCCAGCTGTGCCCTGGACTCCATATGTGAATTGATTGCCCCCCATCTATCTTCAGAGTTTGTACTGTTAGGTGACTTAAACTGGGATATGCTTAACACCCCGGCTGTACTTCAATCTAAGATAGATGCCCTCAATCTCACACAAATTATCAAGGAACCCACCAGGTACAACCCAAAATCCGTAAACATGGGTACCATTATTGATATCATTCTGACTAACTTGCCCTCCAAATACACCTCCTCTGTCTTCAACCAGGATCTCAGCGATCACTGCCTCATCGCCTGCATTCGCAATGGGTCAGCGGTCAAACGACCACCCCTTATCACTGTCACAAACGCTCCCTAAAACACTTTTGCGAGCAGGCCTTTCTATTAGATCTGGCCCAGGTATCCTGGAAGGATATTGACCTCATCCCGTCAGTAGAGGACGCCTGGTTGTTCTTTAAAAGTGCTTTCCTCACCATCCTAAATAAGCATGCCCCTTTCAAAAAACGTAGAACTAAGAATAGATATAGCCCTTGGTTCACCCCAGACTTGACTGCACTAGACCAACACAAAAATATCCTGTGGCGCACTGCATTAGCATCGAACAGCCCCCGTGATATGCAGCTATTCAGGGAAGTCAGGAACAAGTACACACAGTCAGTTAGAAAAGCAAAGGCCAGCTTTTTCAAACAAAAATTTGCTTCCTGTAGCACTAACTCCAAAAAGTTCTGGGACACTGTAAAGTCCATGGAGAATAAGAGCATCTCCTCCCAGTTGCCCACTGCATTGAGGCTCGGAAACACTGTTACCACCGATAAATCCACGATTATCAAAAATTTCAATAAGCATTTTGCTACAGCTGGCCATGCTTTCCACCTGGCTACCCCTACCCCGGCCAACAGCTCTGCACCCCCGGCAGCTACTTGCCCAAGCCCCCCCCGCTTCTCCTTCACCCAAATCCAGACGGCTGATGTTCTGAAAGAGCTGCTAAGTCTGGACCCCTACAAATCTGCTGGGCTAGATAATCTGGACCCTCTCTTTCTGAAATTATCAGCCAAAATTGTTGCAACACCTATCACTAGCCTGTTCAACCTCTCTTTCGTATCGTCTGAGATCCCTAGAGATTGGAAAGCTGCTGCGGTCATCCCCCTATTCAAAGGAGGAGACACTCTAGACCCAAACTGTTATAGACCAATATCCATCCTGCCCTGCCTTTCTAAAGTTTTCGAAAGCCAAGTTAACAAACAGATAACTGACCACTTCGAATCCCACCGTACCTTCTCTGCTATGCAATCTGGTTTCCGAGCTGGTCATGGGTGCACCTCAGCTACGCTCAAGGTACTGAACGATATCATAACCGCCATCGATAAAAGACAGTACTGTGCAGCCGTTTTCATCGACCTGGCCAAGGCTTTCGACTCTGTCAATCACCGCATTCTTATTGGCAGACTCAACAGCCTTGGTTTCTCAAGTGACTGCCTTGCCTGGTTCGCTAACTACTTTGCAGACAGAGTTCAGTGTGTCAAATCGGAGGGCCTATTGTCCGATCCTCTGGCAGTCTCTATGGGGGTGCCACAGGGTTCAATTCTTGGGCCAACCCTTTTCTCTATATACATCAACGATGTCGCTCTCGCTGCTGGTGACTCTCTGATCCATCTCTACGCAGATGACACCATTCTGTATACATCTGGCCCCTCTTTGGACACTGTGTTTACTAACCTTCAATCAAGCTTCAATGCCATACAACACTCCTTCCGTGGCCTCCAACTGCTCTTAAACGCTAGTAAAACTAAGTGCATGCTTTTCTATCGAACGCTGCCAGCACCCGCCCACCGGACTATCATCACTACTCTCGACGGATCCGAATTAGAATACGTGGACACCTACAAATACCTAGGCATCTAGTTAGACTATAAACTCAACTTCCAGACTCACATCAACCATCTCCAATCCAAAATATAATCCACAATTGGCTTCCTATTTCGCAACAAAGCCTCCTTCACTCATGCTGCCAAACATGCCCTTGTAAAACTGACTATCCTACCGATCCTTGATTTCGGCGATGTCATTTACAAACTAGCCTCCAATACTCTACTTAGCAAATTGGATGTAGTCTATCACAGTGGCATCCGTTTTGTCACCAAAGCCCCATACACTACCCACCACTGCGACCTGTATGCTCTCGTTGGCTGGCCTTCATTATATATTCGCCGCCAAACCCACTGGCTCCAGGTCATCTATAAGTCTTTATTAGGTAAATCCCCGCCCTATCTCAGCTCACTGGTCACTATAGCAACACCCACCCGTAGCATGCGCTCCAGCAGGTATATCTCACTGGTCACCCCCAAAGCCAACACCTCCTTTGGTCGCCATTCCTTCCAGTTTGCTGCTGCCAATGACTGGAACGAATTGCAAAAATCATTGAAGCTAGAGGTTCCTATCTCCCTCAATAACTTTAAGCATCAGCTGTCAAAGCTGCTTATCGATCACTGCACCTGTATATAGCCCTTCTGTAAATAGCCCACACTACTACCTCATCCCCATATTTATTTTTTGTTTATTTTCACTAATCTTGCACTCCAGTATCTCTATTTGCACATCATAATTTGCACACTTTTCATTCCTGTGTTAATAATGATAATTCTGTAATTTATGTCACCACTATACTCTATTTATTGTTCTACCTCTTAACCTTACTGCATTTTTGCACTACATTTTGCACTCTGTATATACTCTGTGTTGTTATTTGTCACACTGCTTTGCTTTGTCTTGGCCAGGTCGCAGTTGCAAATGAGAACTTGTTCTCAACTGACCTACCTGGTTAAATAAAGGTGAAATAAAAAATAAAAAAAATTAAAAAAAATCATTTTACGCTACTCTCAAAAACTTCTCTTCCCAATCAGAATGTCTTAAAAATTGTTGCATGGGCCTTCAAATCCTCAAAAGGGTCTACAGCTGCGCTATTGAGAGCTTCTTGACTGGCTGCATCACTGCTTGGTATGGCAACAGCACCGTCCTCGATCACATGGTGCTACAGTGGGTAGTGCGGACAGCCCAGTACATAACTGAGGCTAAGCTCCAAAACCATCCAGGACCTCTATATCAGGCGATGTGAAATATAGGCCGCCCAAGACGTAGACTGTTCTCTCTGCTTCCGCACTGCAAGTGGCACCGGTGTATCAAGTCGGACACCAACAGGCTCCTGAACATCTTCTATCCCCAAGCCATAAGACTGTTAAATATCTAACAAAATGGCTACACGGACTATCTGAGTTGACCCTTGCATTTACAATTTTGCATACTCACATAGCTCACATTGACACTCCAACACACACATAACATGCACACACATTTATACTGAATCTACACACACACACACGCACGCACGCACGCACACACACTCACATACAATCTTCATTTAAGCTTCTGACACTTTATTTATCACACATCCTGATACCTACTCATATTACCCCTATACATACTGTATCTATCTATATCACTCTAAGTATCCCTGCACATTCTAAATATGGCATTGGAAGTGACCCTGAATAAGGCCTCTTATTTACTACATCAATATGGATTACTGCATTGTTGGGTTTAGAGCTTGCAAGAAAGGCCTTTTACTGTACTGTGCATGTGACATTAAAACTTAAAACTATTAAGGGAGTGTAATCAGGGCCTAAAATTAAAGCCCATCACCTGCCAAATGTGGGTAGATTTTGGCATTGGCGATTAAGATGTCTATTCCACCAACCACATTGGTGGGATGGCAGGGCTCCAAAGTGCAAGCATTTCACTAGCGTTTGCGAATAAAAATAGAGTGAGTCAAGTCTGAGCAGAAAGAAAATAAATGCTGTAGAAGCAATTTTCAAAGTGTTTCTGTCGTTTTGTTTCATAGCTGGTAGCTAATCACACAAAGAACTACGAATCCTATAATATAGTGGTCAGCATACTTTTCTGAGGCGATATCACTTTCTGAGTCAAAATGCACAATGAGATCTATCACTCTGAACAAAAACAAAACATGACTTAAGCAACATGTACCTATTAAAAACAGTAGCAATGAGGTTTATGCAGCAGCGCATTCAGAAAGTACATTCTTTTTACGTTTTTCCCTCATCAATCTACACACAGTACCACGTAATAACAAAGCAAAAACTGTTTTTTTTTTACTTTTGCATATTTAAAAAAATATATAAACTGAAATATTACATTTCGATTAGTATTCAGACCCTTTACTCAGTACTTTGTTGAAGCACAATTGGATGTGTTTACAGCATTGAGTCTTCTTGGGTATGACGCTAAAAGCTTGGCACACCTGTATTTGGGGGTTTCTTCCATTCTTCTCTGCAGATCCTCTCAAGCTCTGTCAGGTTGGCTGGGGAGTGTCACTACACAGCAAATGTTCAGGTCTCTCCAGAGATGTTCGATTGGGTTCAAGTCCGGGCACTGGCTGGGCCACTCAAAGACATTAAGAGACTTGTCCCAAAGCCAGTCCTGCGTTGTCTTGGCTGTGTGCTTAGTGTTGTTGTCTTGTTGGAAGGTGAACCTGTGCCTCAGTCTGAGGTCCTGAGCGCTCTGGAGCAGGTCCTTCATCAAGGATCTCTCTTCACTTTGCTCCGTTCATCTTTGCCTCTATCCTGACTAGTCTCCCAGTCCCTGCCGTTGAAAAAACATCCGCACAGCACGATGCTGCCACCACCATGCTTCACTGTAGGGATGGTGCCAGGGTTCCTCCAGATGTGACGCTTGGCATTCAGGCCAAAGAGTTCAATATTGGTTTCATCAGACCAGATAATCTTGTTTCTCATGGCCTGAGAGTCATTTAGGTGCCTTTTGGCAAACTCCAAGTGGGCTGTCAATGAGGAGTGGCTTCCGTCTGGCCACTCTACCATAAAGGCCTGATTGGTGGAGTGCAGCAGAGATTGGTTGTCCTTCAGGAAGGTTATGTTTTTTGTTTTTTGCTTTTTAATCCATTTTAGAATAAGCATGTAGCGTAAAGAAAAAGTCAAGGGGTCTGCATACTTTCCGAATGCACTGTATGCTCAATACATTATTACTGAAAATTGTCTATTTTTGAATTGCCCTGCCAATGTTTTTCTTCTCAGACAATTGAACAATTATATTTTAAAACGTGAGGTATATGATCATTTTGTATTACTTCTGAGGCATAAATTGAAATATATATATTTTCTTTCTGGACTGATGGCATCTGCATCTGATGGTCAGCTATCCCTCCCTGTGCTGAGGGATGACTGACCAAAAAAGGGACACCGTCTTCCAGCTGATGACGAAATTCAAGTCACACTTTTTTTCTGACTCAAGCACCAATTTGTTGTACTCATAGGACCAGAGAACAGGAAATATCCAACCATATTAAAAAGACACAAGCTGCTAATAATAATTACAAAAGTTATTTGATACACTTTGTAGTGCAAGTGGATAAGGAGAAGGTGTTGATAAATACAAGTTTTGAATAAAGTGTTGTCAGAAAATTCTAAACATAAAAACAGCAGTATTCGTTGACAGCCTCTCACTCTCTCTCTCTCTCTCTCACTCTCTCACTCTCTCTCTCACTCTCTCTCTCTCTCTCTCTCTCTCTCTCTGAAATCTCACACAGTAGAGTCGACTATCATCTTCGCTGTAGGCTCTTGGAAGCTAGACTCTATATACTGCAGACACTGTGATCTGAGCTATCTGATTGGTCTGCGGTAGGTGCACTTGATTTGGTCTCCGGGCCCGCCGGGTAAGTGGAGTTTGTAACTTCCTGAAATAGTTCAAAATGGGAACACTTCAACTACCTGGTGCGCAGGGCAGCAGAATCAAGTGCACCTACTGCAAACAAAGCTAAATAAATGAAAAAAATAAGAACTCTAGGCTTTATTATTGGGCTTTTTACAGAAATGTTTGGTGATCAACTAGGAAAGCCACGGAGATCGACAAATCGATTGCGATCGACCCATTAGTGACCCACCTCGTCCGACACAAAGGCATACAATAATGTACTTGAAAGTCTACTAAAGTGAGACTTGTCTTTGTGTTTCTTGACAATTTACATTGTTTTGTTCACAAGCTAAGTTGTTTTTAAATGTTTGAGTTTGCTTCTACTGCTAGGCTACTCGTCAGACTCTCTCTCACAGGCGTGCTGTCACTGAGGACTCCAGCAGCTCATTGACACGGTAACCTCCAGCCCTTAAAGGGGCAGCTGAAAATGTGTGTTTTCTGTGATATTTTAGTTAAAAGACAGGTCACAAAAAATGAAATAATATTGAACAGTATACAACATCACTTCTTACTGATACATTTATATTTTTAGAAACATTACAAAGCATGTTCATCTATGGTTATTGGTAGTAAAGAATCTGAGTTGCTGGTAGATGGTTTTTATCTACCTGGAAGAATTTGTATGTGACAAAAAAAGGGAGGGACAAAATATCTTAGGACTGAAACTAACCCAGTCTGGGGAGATATCAAATCAAATCCAATCAAACTTTATTTGTCAAATGCGCCCCCCAAAAAAACAGGTATAGAACTTACTGTGAAATGCTTACTTACAAGCCCTTAACCAACAATGCAGTTCAATAAAGAGTTAAGAAAATATTTACCAAATCAACTAAAGTAAAAAATACAAAAGTAGCACAATAAAATAACATTAACATTAGCTATATACAGGGGTCAATGTCAATGTGCACAGGTACAGGTTAGTCAAGGTAATATGTACATGTAGGTAGGGGTAAAGTGACCATGCATAGATAATAGACAGCAGGTAGCAGCAGGTGGAGAGGGAGGGGGGGGGGTTGCCACGCAGTAGCAGAGAGAACAGTCTATACATTTACATTTTAGTCATTTAGCAGACACTATTATTCAGAGCAACTTACAGAAGTGAATGAATACATTGCATAATTATTTCGTACTGGTCCCCCATGGCTATTAAACCCACAACCTTGGCATTGCAAGCACCATGCTCCACCAACTGAGCTACACAGGACTATGACTTTGACAATCTTTTGGCCTTTCCTCTGACACCGCCTAGTGTATAGTAAGTCCTGAATTGCAGGATGCTTGGCCCTAGTGATGTACTGGGCCGTACGCATTACCATCTGTAGTGCCCTGGCGGTCAGATGCCAAGCAGTTGCCATACCAGGTAGTGATGCAACCGGTCAGGATGCTCTCAAGGTGTTGTTGTGCCCTCTTGGTGTGTTTGGACCATGATAGTTCATTGGTGATGTGGGGTCGGCCCTTCAGGAAGTCCAGGATCCACTTGCAGAATGAGGTGTTTAGTCCCAGTGTCCTTAGCTTAGTCATGAGCTTTGTGGGCACTATGGTGTTGAACGCTGAGCTGTAGTCAATGAACAGCATTCTCACATAGGTGTTCCTTTTGTCCAGGTGGGAAAGGGCAGTGTGGAGTGCAATTGAGATTGCGTCATCTGTGGATCTGTTGGGGCGGTATGCGAATTGGAGTGGGTCTAGGGTATCCGGGGTGAAGTTGTTGATGTGAGCCATGACCAGCCTTCGAAAGCACTTCATGGCTACAAACATCAGTGCTACAGGGCGGTAATCATTTAGGGAGGTAACCTTCGCTTCCTTGGGCTCAGGGATTATTGTGTCCTGCTTGAAACATGTAGGTATTACATATTCAGTCAGGGATAGGTTGAAAATGTCAGTGAAGACACTTGCCAGTTGGTCCGAACATGCTTTGAGTACACATCCATGTAATCCGTCTGGCCCCGCGGCTTTATGACTGTTTAAAGGTCTTGCTCACATCGCCTACCGAGAGTGTTATCACACAGTCGTCTGGAACAACTGGTGCTCTCATGCATGCTTCAGTGTTGCTTCCCTCGAAGTGAACATTGGCATTTAGCTCATCTGGTAGGCTTGTGTCACTGTACAGCTTGCGGCTGGGATTCCCTTTGTAGTCCGTAATAGTTGTCAAGCCCTGCCACATCCAATGAGCGTCAGAGCAGGTGTAGTAGGATTCAATCTTAGTACTGCATTGACGCTTGCCTGTTTGATGGTTCATCTGAGGGCGTTGCGGAATTTCTTATAAGCATCCGGATTAGTGTCTCACTCCTTGAAAGCGGCAGCTATAACCTTCAGCTCTATGCGGATGTTGCCTGTAATCCATGGCTTCTAGTTGGGATATGTACGTACGGTCACTGTGAGGATGTCGGCGTCAATGCACTTATTGATGAAGCCGGTGACTGAGGTGGTATACTCCTCAATGCCATTGGATGAATCACGGAACATATTCCATTCTGTGCTAGCAAAACAGTCCTGTAGAGTTGCATCCGGCCTTATACAGCTCGTTGAGTGCGGTCTTAATGCCAGCATTGGTTTGTGGTGGTAAATAGACGGCTACAAATAATATAGATGAGAAATCTCTTCGTAGATAGTGTGGTCTACAGCTTATCATAAGGTACTCTACCTCAGGCGAGTAATACCTTGAGACTTATTTAATATTAGACATTGCTGTTATTGACAAATAGACATACCCCCCCATCCCTTCGTCTTACCAGACATAGCTTCTCTGTCCTGCCGATGCACGGAAAATCCCGCCAGCTCTATATTACCTGTGTCGTCGTTCAGCCACGACTCGCTGAAACGTAAGATATTACAGTTGTTAATGTCCTGTTGGTAGGATATCCTTGATCGTAAATCATCCATTTTGTTATCCAATTATTGCACGTTGGCCAATAGATCGGATGGTA